>JARVGS010000400.1:8860285-8876213 GCA_031762315.1 Hypsolebias antenori | reverse complement strand
ATCAAGTCCTTTGAATGAAGGACGAACTGTCTCATAAAAAAAAAAAAAAAACAACGTCCAGTTAATCTGACAGAACTTTGTTGGATTTTCTACCTGGATTACTGAGCATGAATTTTGATGTTTTGAAACACTCTGGCTATGGCTGCCTCAGAGGAGTCGACGGGGGAGAGGGCGGGCCCCAGAAAACATCTTATCATCAGCAAACTGGTTGATCTACTATGTGAGTTTGCTGCTTGTTGTGGCTCCTCGGACTGATGAAGTCCTTTGGATGAAGGACGAAACGTCTCCAAAAAAAAGGTTGTACGCAGAGCGTCACTCGCTTTAGGCCTGGCTGGGTCACTGCAGGTCTTTTACAGTTTTCTCACAGCCACTCTTGTGTTCACGTGCTGAAATCTGAACGCGTTTTGTTCTAATGTTCATTCATTCAACCTTTATTTATACAGGCTAGCCTCAATGTAACCTTTGATATGCAAGTGTGTGTGTTTACTTATGTATTTATTTATTTTTATTTTAAAAAAGCACATGCACTATGACCCTACCAAAGTTTCTGAGGACTCAAAACAATTAAATGGCTAAATAGTGGAATATTTTAGTTTTAATTATAATTATTTAACAAAATGAACCAAAAGGCTTGATTGTAGATTGTTCCAAAAGAAAATTAAATTAATTGTAATGGTCTGAAAAATTAGTAATGTTCAATAATCAGATTATCAATAACAAACCGACTCATAACACTGAACATCTGTATGTTTGAAGTTAATTTAATATCTGCTGAGGACTTCTGTCAGGGAAGATTTCTAAAACGTTCTCCACCTGTTTTTGAAAAGGAAACGTTCTGATTTAGTAAATTAACTAAATAATGTAAACGCTGCTTTTTGTGATAAAACATTTGCTTCGATTTTCCCCCCAAAAAAAGAAATTCTCTAAAGAAGAACAAAATAAAAAGGATAGATCGGAGCCTTACACTGTTTGAATGGCATCTGATTATCTGATGTTAACAGCGCCACGCTCTGTGGCGTCCAACCAAACCGTGAAGCAGGTCATGAAACTCATCATCATCATCATCACACTTACAGCAGTTCTTCCTCTGCTGTGAAGTGCCGCCATCGTTTTGAGCTCCATCTGGAAATAAGCTCGTCCTCGGCTTCGCCTGAAGTCCAGTCACATGACTTCTGAGGGCTAATGAAGTCTGACTGGAGTCTTTCTTCCAACGCAGAGTTACACGTTTCACAGCTGCTGGATCGATGGAGGACTTAACTAAACGTAGAACTCCAGAGAACAGACTCCACTCCCTCGTCTCACAGCTCCCCGGAGAGGGGTTTTTCCTTTGCCCTCCATCCGTCTCTGTAACGTTTTACTTGAACTAGTTTAAGCCGCTGAAGATTTTCTTCTTATTCTTTCCACAAAGAAAAGTGCTCGTTTAGCACCTCTGGATCTGAGCTCAACTTTTGGCTTTAGACCCCTTACTGAACGGAGGCAGATTTAAAGTGATGAAGTGAAGTGATGGGCTCCAGCTGCGCGCCTGTAGTGAACTAAATAAAACTAGAGAAATGGCGTTTCTTGCGAAAACGCAGTGTGAATGCTTATTGCAGAAGAACTTGCTGAAAAAACAGCTGAAAATGTAGAACAACCATAAATCAGCAGGAGAAAGCAGAACGAATACAATGAATGTAAAAAATGTGGAATTGGCTGAAAAAGCTAATAATAGCGTAAAAACATCTAAATAGTAGCTGAAATGAATGAAAATAGCAGAAATAAGCTGAAAGGAGAATAACGAGTTGAAATTAGCAGAAATAATTTAATTAAGCTGGAAGTAGCAGAAAATACCATTAAAGACTTGAATTTTATTTTATTTTATTTTTAATTTATTCATTTCAAATATAAAAGACAATTTCAAAATACAAAAAATTTTAAAAAAACAAGACATTAAAATGAAAGGCAGCAGAAGAAGAAAAAAATCTTATATCTGCCCCTTCTTAAACAAAATCACTTCAAACGATCAATTCAAACGATAATCATCTATAAATAATACAACAAAATGCATAACTGATCAAAATTTACCATTTATAAAATTTACCAATTATAATTTTACGGAAAACTACTAAAATTCTCTAACGTGCTCAAAAGCTAGCTGAAAATGTAGAACAAGCTTAAATTAGCATAAGAAAGCAGAAAGAACATGTTTGCCCAATTAGGTCGAAAGAAGCAGAAATGAGCACAAAAACGTGGAAATTACCTGGGGGGAAAAAAAGCTGAAATTCACATAAAACCAACTGAAAATAAGCTAAAAAGGCAGAAAGAAGCTCAAGTTACCAGAAGGAAGTGGAGAGAGCACCTTTTTGCTGAATTAGGCAGAAAAAAGTTGAAATGAGTGCAACAAAAGTGGAATTAACTGATAAAATTAGCATAAAAGCAGCTAAATAGTAGCTGAAATAGCAGAAAAAGGTGAAACTTACAAGCTGAAAGGTGCGAAACAAGCTGAAATTAGCAGAAATAAGTTAGAAGAAGCACATAAAAATTTTAGAATATGAAAGGTGCACAAAACAGCTGAAAACAGCTGAAGCTAGCTGGAAAAAAGATCAAATTTGCTGAAAGAAGCTGAAGCAGAACAAAATGTGAAAGGAGCAGTAAAATATTGTAAACTGATTGATATGAAGGATGTAAAATTAGATCAATTTGTTTTCTATGAGGATAAAAAAAATGCCAAAAGGCTAAATATTTCAAAAAGCTAAAGCTGCATCAATACCAGAAGTCATAGCATCCTGCTGAACGAGCTGAACGTTTTGATAAATGATTTGTTGAAATAGCACAAAAATTATGGAAAGAGAATGATGCCAAAAAAAACATACGAAAGAAAAATGGATCACAATAGTGTGAATGCTTCATAAACATCCACACAATAATCACAAAATACAAAACCATCATGTATTTTTTTTTTAAGGCTTCATTCTCATCTTATTGACAAGTTCTACTTTTGTTGATGATCTAAAATGTGTAGGTGTTGTAAATAACTGAAAACCGTTCAATATTTATTTCACAAAACGTTATTTAAGTTAAAAAAAAAAAGTCCAAACGTTTCCTGTTTCTGATATTTTGAAGCATTAGTGTTGACGCATGCTTCTCTTTTTAAAAAATATTTATTGTTTTTTTTTTTATCCTGACGTGAAACAAATTGGAGCATAAAGTTCTGTGGTTCAGTTTAAATGATGATCTGTCCGTCACACTGTTGTTTCCCTGCTTCTCATTGTTCTGCACATTTCCTACAATCAAACTACTTCTGCTTAATTTTTGCTACTTTAAAACATTAATGTATCAAAATGTTCAGCTTGTGTAGAAGATGTGGCTTTTTAAATTTATTTACAAATATTTTCAACAGCACTCTTCCAATACTTTAAAAACATTGTTCTCTGTGAAATCAATTTCAGCAAACTTTCTTTTTTTGTCTCCTTGCACTACTTTTAGCTGCTATTTAGCTCATTTTAGCTAGCTTTTTCATTTTTTTTGCTATTCATTTTAATACTTTTATCTTTTGCTGCTATTAACTAACTTTAGCTACTTAAGTTTTTAACTACGGTGTTTGTTACGGTTTGCTAGTATTTTGCTATTTTTACCTTTTAGCTTCTTTTAACAACCCATTTTTAGCTTCTTCAGTGAAGTCATTTAGCTCTGCGTTCACGCTTCGTTTTGTGAAAGGCCTCTTTTTCTACTTTAAATAAAATGTAACGTTTGATCGTTTTATAAATTTGGGATCCTGTGAGAGTAAAACCCCATTTTTTTCGGCTTTTTGCCGTACTAACCGTGCCGAAGCCTTATTATTTCTTCTTCTTCTTCTTCCTTCAGCTGTTTTGACTGGTGGGTTTGGTCTGCCTGCTAAGTACGTGATCCACTGCAACAGTCCAGGCTGGGGTTCTGATAAGTGTGAGGAGATGCTGGAGAAGACAGTGAAGAACTGTCTGGCCATGGCGGACGAGAAGAAGCTCAAGTCTGTGGCCTTCCCCTCCATTGGCAGTGGAAGGTGAGAAACATGTAAACAGTTTAATTATTTTGTCTTTAGCGTTTGTTTTTTAAATGATGAGTGAAGGCCATGTTCATGCACCTGACACATGAAAAGCCTGGTTTGAGACAATTTAAAAATATTAATAAAGTGTGAGGCTTTTGGTTTTATTAAGATTTAAAGCCAGGCTGAATACAGACGTGCTGCAGTCTTTAAAGGTGGAGGTGACTTTCAGTCACACCAGTTCCTAAATGTTTGTTCAGTTTGTTTTATCTGACTGGTGGACAGGACACCACCAAAAGAATCAAAATGATGAGGAAAAAGATCAGATTTTTATGGAAGAAGATTAAGACCATGTTGCAATAATTATGAGTTTTAAGTTCAAGTCATTTTCATTGTCATTTCATCACATGTGGTACATGAGGTGGAACGGAATTATGTGCTCAGGGTCTCAGTTACATCCAACAATAACAAAATATAAAGTGTAAAAAGAACCAGTAAATAAGATATAAACTAAACACTAATAATGTAAACAGCAGCCCGAGCATGAGTCTGTGGTGAGCAGATGGTTATGAATGAATACAGCAGCTTGAGCTCATCAGCATGTATAATAAGCAGCATAAGATAATCAGCAGCATGTATAATAAGCAGCATGAGATAATCAACATGAGATAATCAGCAGCATGAGATAATCAGCAGCATGAGATAATCAGCAGCATGAGATAATCAGCAGCATGTATAATAAGAAGCATAAGATAATCAGCAGCATGTATAATAAGCAGCATGAGATAATCAGCAGCATGCATAATAAGCAGCATGAGATAATCAGCAGCATGTATAATAAGCAGCATGAGATAATCAGCAGCATGCATAATCAACAGCATGAGATGATCAGCAGCATGTATAATAAGCAGAATGAGATAATCAGCAGCATGTATAATAAACAGCATGATATAATCAGCAGCATGAGATAATCAGCAGCATGTATAATCAACAGCATGAGATGATCAGCAGCATGTATAATAAGCAGAATGAGATAATCAGCAGCATGTATAATCAACAGCATGAAATAATCAGCAGCATGTATAATAAGCAACATGAGATAATCAGCAGTATGAGATCAGCAGCATGAGATAATCAGCAGCATGTATAATAAGCTGCATGAGCTAATCAGCAGCATGGATAATCAGCAGCACAGATAAGTCACATGTCACCAATTAAAGTGGCATTACAGAGATTTCTCAGAATTCTGAGATTAAAGTCCATCAAAGTAATTCAGACTTTTTTTCTGATCAGAATTAAAGATTAAAAACATTTTTTTGCTCTGTGGCTCTAATCCTCTTCTGTAGATTTTCCTCTGCAGTCACACAGAATTTTGTTTTGCGATCAGCGAGTCGAGTGAATTCATTTTGAGCGGCCAGTTTTTGAAAATCGTGGCTGATTTTATTTATTTTTTTGTGCACAGTTTGAAAAACTATTCAAGGTCACGTGCATTATTTCACTGCCCACCTCTGTGACCACGGCTATATTTATGATTTAATCCCCTGCAGTGCCCTGTAGAAACCGTTATAGGCAGATATAAAACTGTTTTTACACCAGAGTGTACTGAGACCGAGTCAAGACCAAGACCTCAAGTCCTGGAGCTTAATCTTTTCACAGATTATCTGTCTTATACAGTGCTGTCATGACACCATGACTGTTTTAAAAAACTTTAAAAAAAAAAAAAAAAAAAAAAACGTAACTTTTATAAAAAAAAAATTTTTATAAGTTATGTACTGCAACTTTAAGTTTGCTTTTGAATGAATGTATCAGCTTTTATAAATTTTCAAGGCTACATAACAAATAAATCAGACATTCAGTGTTTTTTGCACAATAAATGTCATGTCATGTGACCCACTGACACAAAACTCATGTTAAACTACTCTACTAGACCTGACAGACGAGGCACCCTCATTTATTTCTCATTTAAAGCATTTTCTAAGTTTACACCATCTTTATTTGTTCAAAATCATGATTTTTGATCAATAACAAATGCTTTAAAATGAGAAATTAATGATGGTGTCTTGTGTGTCAGGTCTATTAGAGTAGTTTACATTAGTTTTGTGTCAGTGGATCAAATGAAGTAAATATATTGGTTTTTGTTTCTGAAGAGTGTTTGGTTTGGTAATTTGTTGACAGTCCCTAACTGAACCATTGCGTCTCGGAGGAGAGGCAGACTGAGCACAGCTGATCGAAATCAGACTGCCTGCTTTGGATCGAACGAGAGGAACACACCGCTGAAGCCACGGAGCTCGAACGTCCAATGTAAAACTAACTTCACCGCGGTAGAGAATTGACGCTCCAGCAGAGCACGTACGGTTCGGAAACAATTTGAAATGAGAAATAAAAGGTACAGTATTTATTAACTGATTAAGTCGTGTTTTAGACTGCTTATTGCTGGTGAATCTATTCTGACCCAAAGTGCAGCCGTGACTGGTTCTGAATGAGGCTTTCCAGCAGACAGCCGCTCCTGTCTCTTCCAGGTACTGCGTACCGACGCAGAATCTTTGTGGTACGCAGTACCGGACCGTACCAACTTACTTTCACCCTTGGTTTTGACGTTACGTTCTGTTGTCTGTATTGTCCTGTTGGTACAGAACTATGTGCGATTGAAAGGGGGTGGGCTTGACAGTGGAAACAGAAACATGTATTTAGCTATGAGTCACGTTATCACTTGGATTTAAATCAGTACATTTTGCATCCAATAAAAACAAAGATGTTGACAAATAAACTGGACAATGTTCTGGCAATTTAGTGATATTTCCACAGTCGTCGTCTTGATTGGTCGTGAAATAAAATCTCGAGACAAGACCATCAAAAAGTGGTCTCGAGCCCCACAGCAGTACCTGCGAACGTCTCAGAACACGCCGCTCACCTGCTAGCTGCTAACATCCTGCCCTTCCATCCGGAATGACGTCTCCCTGCACTTTCTGTTTCTGCGTCAGGAACGGGTTCCCGAAGCAGACGGCCGCTCAGCTCATCCTCAAGGCCATCTCCAGCTACTTCGTGGCCACCATGTCTTCCACCATCAAGACCGTCTACTTCGTGCTGTTCGACAGCGAGAGCATCGGGATCTACGTGCAGGAAATGGCCAAGCTGGAGACGAGTTAAAGGACGGGGTGCCCCCCCCCTCCTCCTCTTCCCTTTCTCCGGGTTTGTTTTTGCCTGCAAGAAGAGAGGAAGTTGTTTACTGGTAATTTATTAGAAACGAACAGAAAATAATTATAAAGGCCTGGATCTGGGTTTTGCGTTATCGTTTTTTAATTTCTAAATTACTTCTGACGCCTGGCGATGAAAGGTAGCTCATCCTGCGGTCCTTTAACTCGGAACGGTGCCGCACAATTAAACCGCATCAGCAATTAAAACTTTAGGTTATGTACAATTATAAAATAAAAAAATAGCAAGGCTTCTGGAGAAGCGCGATCATACGGGTTGATGCATGTAAAGATCTTCAGAACATCTCTTCCTACTCTCGAGCTCAGTATCACACTACTTGTACGTGTGTGTTGTACTTTTTGGTATCGGTTTGAAGCATCTGTTGTACTGTGAAATGGAACGGTAAAGTTCGCGTTGGTCTGCTTTGGTCTTAGGAGGCTTGAATATCGGTGTAATAGGAAGAGTTCTTGTGTTGTGCGTTGCAAATTTCTCTTTGCCTTTGTTTCGACGGGCAAAAGTATTTTCTGAGTGCTGCAAAAATCTTGAATATCTAATTTAAAACAGAAGTGCAATGGAAATGCCAGGCTCGTGTTATGAACAGCATCAGCCAGTCAGTTTATGGTAAATAAGAGGAGATTGGAGGTTTTTGCAGAGCACCGATTGTTTCTCTTGTGTGTCACTGTGTGTTCATGTAGATGGGAGTATTTGTGAAACATTATGGCAAAAACTATTGGACTGTAGCAGAGTTTAACTTTTTATTTTCCACATTCAGGCGCGAGATTTGTTGTTTTTGTCTTTGTTCTGCCAGAATTTCTACTTTGATCTTGCAGGAATCTGAGGTTCTGCTGTTCTGGTCAGCTGCCACCAGGTGGCGCTCAGTGACCATACGTTGGATTTTTATTTTTTAAACACAGCAGGCCTCTTAAAACAGCTGGTCGATTTGAATTGGAGACTGATGGACATAAACCAGAGGAACAGGACTGTTCTGCTGCATTTGGACTTTTCAACAGCCTAACTTTCTTATGAGACAACGAAATTGTAAATTACTTTATAAAGAATTGCTATAATTGATGATTCTACAAAATGTCTGTATACACTCCGGTAATAAAGTACTTTTGAAAACGGCAAAGATGTGGTCCTCTGGAAATATTTTATTTTTTTGTTGTTGCTGAAGGATGTGAACTGAATGTGCAGGAGTGTAAATTAATAAGAAAGGACTTCAGTTCTGCATGGAACAAGTTGAATAATTAATCCATTTTTGGTGCATTACAATAAGCATGAATGAAGATGCAGAACAAACAGATGCATAATATTTTGGAGTTGGTTGATTTCCTGGATCTGACATCCCAACAAGTCATGTTGGGGGATGTAGTTTTTAAACTGGTTGCTTTTCATCTGTTTGCCTCACAGAGTGTGAAAACAATTACAGCTTCTCATAAAAATACAATAAAACAGAAGATTCAGAGACCACGAAAGCCCAATGAGATGTTTTTATTCCTGTTTCTCTGCTGAAATGATAAAAACATTTAGAACAGGCCACGCCCTCTGATGCACCTCTCCAGGCTGTACCTGTCTCTCACTCAACCGTGGTGGAGGTTTCATCCATTCAGGCTCTTGAATGTGAATATTTTGCGACACGTTTCTTCGTACGTGCTTTATTTCTGTGTAGCGGCTCAGGAAAAGAGCAGATCCACCGTCCATGAGTTAAAATAAGGAGCTTCAAAACTGCATTTCTGAGACGTCGGCGAGTTTTACAGGAAAAACTCCTCATGCAACCCTGAATCCAAACTGTTTGGACTTTGTGTAAAATTTGAATTGAAAATGAAATGCAGTGATTTGCAAATCTCATAAATTTTATTCACAATGGATCTTAGGAACCACACCAGATGCCCAAACTAAGATAAATATTTTTTAATAAAGGCAAACAGATTTTTATTACAGCAAAGCATAAAAAAAGACATTACAATAAGGTTGCAAAGCACCATATTTTTTGCCGTATAAGTTGTACCTTTTTGCATAAGTTTCCAAGTTGTGTGACTTATACCACAAAGTGACTAATAAACATTTTTCTTTTCCCATATTATAACCCAATTTTTGGCTGAGATCTAATGGTTTCATTCATTCTGACATGGAAAATATTGAGCCACCATTATTTTAGCTACCATTTTCAACCATTAGAGAGCCCTCGACTAATATGGCAAGCCAAGTGTCTCATTAATAGGTAAAAGTGGCTATTAATGAGCCACTTGGCTTGCCATACCGAGCCACCTTCATCTCAGCTCAGGAATTCCTGGAGCAAACGTCAAATCAGCTGCATTTCGCTGCACCGACCAGGAGAAACGCAACTAACTTGACATTAAAGTGCATTTATGAAGAAATGTTCAACTGAGACACACCTTTATTATAATGTCGAGCAAACAAATAATTGTTTTTAAATGTTAATCTTGTTAAAGTCCTCCTGTGCACGCTCCCACGGCCGCCATTTGGTAGCCAATTGATTTTTGGCACAACACCGGCCCACATTTACGGGTGGTCAGCGGTGACGCGTAGCAAACGAAACGCATCAGTGACATGTAATAGATGCGACTTAGATGGCGAAGTGATTTATTTATGTTTTTTTTTCCCCACTTTATTAGACATATTTGGACTGATGTGACTTATACGGGGGTGTGGCGTCTACAGCAGCAAGTACGGTATATAAATCTTTTTTCTTTTGAATCTGAACATTTTATTAGTCTCCCTCTTTTAAAATCTGTTTGTGTCTGTCCCAGTCTGAGTTTATCTGTGTGTTTGGGATTATTTGTAGGGTGTATTCATGGAAAGGGGGGAAAAGTTAACCGAGATGCGACAAATTATCAATAAGAGTCTCAGAATAAATTAAAAATAGGTTAGGAAACAAAGATTTGGCATCTGATCTAAAGGAAGCATTGAACCCTTAAAGCTGCACTCCTTGGATACAAACCAAATAAACCCTGTGGGGTTATTTTGATGGCTGTTATTATCCTGGTTTTATCTTCTCTTTAAGCAGTTTGCATCTAGCGGCTCCGTGCCATCCACGCTTCCCGTGCTTCACGGAAAAAATGTAAATCCACGTGTTCTCTGTGTGTGAGACTCACCAGCTGAGTGTTCTCCTCTCTGAATTTGACTGCCACTTCCTGGTTGCTCATGGCTCTGGCCAGCAGGCCTGTGGCGTAGACGCACAGCGGCCGCTCAGCTTCACGGGCCCAACTGAACAGCTTCCCAATGAAACCCTCCTGTGAGAAACAGAAAACAGAAAAGTTGACATGAAGTAAGGAGGGTTCTGGAGCAATCTCCTACCCCAGACGTGATTGCTCGAAAAGCGTGATTAGCAAATAAAAAGTTTGTTTTCTCTACACAGAGACTGGTCAAACAGATCCATTGCATTTCTATATTTAATTTACTGCTGCTCCTGTCATCTCCAGAGCCTCCTGGCAGGACGGTGCACATGGTAAACGTAGCATAATAAAAGAATAAAAATTAGCTGAGCATGGCAAATACTTTGGAGGAAAAATGTGAATCTCCAGCTTCAGCAGCATGAACTTACCGTACTCACCTGTACCTGTTTTTACATGTTCAAAGCCAACCATTACTTGTCATTAACTGGGTTTGAAGCATCTGTATGTGTCCATGTTACAACTAATTGTTCTGCCCAGCTGCAGGTCAGAACATTTAATTCTCAGTCGTGACTGAAGATCAAACGTGCAACATTAATTTTATAACATCCACTTGCAATCCATGGATTTATGGGAAAAAAAAAACAAACTTCTTATTGCATTTCTAATTAAAAGTGTTTGACTTTATCAAAAGTTTATTGTTTACTTTTTACCTTTTCTTCAAAGACAATGGTGGCGTCCAGAGCCGGCATGATGTTCTGAAGGAGCCGACAGGCCGCAGTGATGAGGCTCAGCTCTCGACTGGACATTATATACGAGTCCAAGAGCTGTAAAGATACAAAACAGAAGGGAAGCAACGTTTTTATTTAACTTTCTGCTCAGTCAGAGTTCATCATTTCACAGATTAGCTGGAGTGTTCATCACTGCTGAGAAGCAGCAGCCAACAAGCTTGTTTCGTCAGCGGTGGTTTATCTTTATAAATTAAAAAGAGCTGGTGTTTTCACCTGCCCTGACAAGTGCTGAGTAACTACCATATTTATCGCTGTAAAATATAAGTTGCAGTTTTTTTTTTTAATGAATTTGCATGCCTGCGACTTATACAGCGAAGCAACGTATTTATATTTTTTTTCCTCACATTTATAACTCAAGTTTTGGCTGAGATTTGATGATTTCATTCAATTTGACATGGAAAATATTGAACACTACCACTTTCAGTCACTGGAGGGCCCTCGAATCATATGGCAAGCCAAGTGTCTCATTAATAGACAAAAGTGGCTATTAATAAGTCACTTGGCTTGCCATACCAAGCCACCTTCGTTTCGCTTCGGAACTCCTGTAGCCGACGTCAAATCAGCTGCATTTTGCCACGCTGCCCAGGAGAAATGCAGCTGATCTGAATGTTAAAGTGTATTTATTAAGTAAAAGTTCAACTGAGACACACTTTTACTATAAAGCTGAGCAAATAAATGACTGGTTTTAGGACGTTTATTGTTAAATTTCGAAGAAATGCACAGCGAGTCGTCCCTCTGCGCGCTCCTGCTTCTGCAAATCGACTTTTGAAATGCAGCTAATTTGACTGTTAAAGTGCATTTATTAAGGAAACGTTAGACTGAGACACACCTTTAATATAATGCTGAGCTAACAAATAATTGGTTTTAAGTGTTAATCTTGAGCAGCACGGTGGCGCTACTGGTAGAGTTGCTGCATCTCAGCGAGCAGGCCCTGATTCAAATCCCGGCCCGGGGGCCTTTCTGGGTGGAGTTTGCATGTTCTCTCCGTGCATGTGTGGGATTTCTCCGGGTACTCCGGTTTCCTTCCACAGACCAAAAACATGCATGTTAGGCTGATTAGTAACTCTAAACTGTCCCAGGTGTGAGTGAGAGAGTGAATGGTTGTTTGTCTCGTTTGTCTCTATGTGTCCCTGTGATGGACTGGAGACCAGTCCAGGGTGTCCCTCGCCTCTCACACAGCGACTGCTGGATATTGAGCTCCAGTGACCCAAAAAAGGAAGAAGCAAGTAAAAGATGATGGATGGATGGATGTTTTAAAGCGCTAAACAAAAATACATAAATAAATAACTAAATAAAATAATATGATCAAATGAAACAAAAAGGGTAAATTAATATAAAGAGGAAAATCGAAATCTCGGACACAACTTTGGGGAAAACATTTTTCAAATTGTTAATTATGTTATTGTTAAACCAACAAAAATGTAAAGTAAATAAAATTTAATATTTTTCTCATGCAACCTGAAAAATAAAAAGTTAAATGGCATGTATTTGTTGTTGTGGTTGTGAATCTGCTCGGAATCCCTCTAATTGCATATGTCCATGTGCTGTGACCTCTGACCTTTGACCACTACACCACAGCCTGTGTCAATGAACTGGTTTAATTTATTTTTTATTAGTTCTCTTGTTCAGAAAGTTTAAATAAAAACGGAATAGAAAGTAAATCAAAAGAGGAAGCCCTCCACTCTACTGCACAACCTGAAGTTTTGATTTACCCTTTTTTTCTTCTGATGAATATGAAACATAAACAGTGCAGCCTTATATCATCACAATGTGGTGAAAGACTGTGAATCATTTAATATAAATCAAGGCATTCTTTGAAGAAATGCATATCAGTCACTATCTTGTAAGAGTTTAAAACCAATATATAAGAGAAATAATGGTGTTTTAATCATTTTGGTGAAATCTAAATGGCGTGATGCATAATAGCTGTAGAATTGACAGATTTATGAATATTTGTTTTCTAAGGTTATTGAAGCTGTAGTGGCATCTAGAATCTGATTGGCTCTGAAAGGTAATCAGTTGTTGATGTACATTCAATGATCGATATAAAAGTTTCAATAACATTCACCCAGTGGCTCGTGAAATATTTTGTTAACAAAGAAACACACAGGAAAAAATATTATCACCCACATTTCAACAGAACAATATTGATGTGTGATTGAACTTGGATTATCCAAAAAGGGAAAAAAAACAAAAATAAAAAATAAAATAGTTTGACGCAGGTTTTAAAGAGGAAGATGCCGTTCTGTCTGTACATGCTCTTTATTGCATCAGTGATGGTCACTGTTAGTCATTTCTGAGGGTTCAGTTTGATTTTTGTTTTAGATCTTTCGCTGCTAAAACACAGAAACAATAAAACAAGCAGCAGGACACAAACAGAACAGCAGCCCCAATATTCTGACTAAAGGAGTTTATGTTTTGTTAGCTGAGTTTAGGTGTATCAAGTACACACTAGTTTCTCTGGTGACTTTTTCTTGTTTGTGTTTTATTGTTGTAAAGTCCAGTTGTCTTTATTTTTTGCATCTTGTGTTGCCTTCATTTTAGAGAAGCTGCAAGTTTTAAATCATTTCAGATGAATTTCACTTCAGGTTTATTGTCAGTCAGCAGCTACAGCGCATCATGGGAGTAAAAAGGAAGTCAACATGCTTGAGGAACACAAACTCATCCGCCACCACCCCCCATCCCCCCATTTTGTGGTGTAATTACAAGAGGACACATTTTAGATTTGATAATAAAGTTGTTGATTTTAGCTTCTGATGGCAGTGAATTCAGATGTCAGAGTTTCTCACCACAGAGGGACTTCTCGCCAGGACCTGGGACATTTTCTACAGCTGAAAACGTCCCATTGCACTTTATAAAACTTGTGGAGCCTCATAGGGAGTCACTTCACATCATGTTTTGTTTCAGGTTTTCTGATGCCAGTATTTAAACATCTGAGTTTTAATTCACTCTGCTGAGTCAGCATTAAAACATCTGTCCAGTCACAGGACACGATGTATTCACAACCACTCCTTTGGGTGTGGCCCACCTCTCCAAAGGTTTCATCTACTTTTTGTTTTTAATGTTTACAGGTTGTCGTTCCTGTGCAGGAACAACAAGAAACTCAGTGTCCCTTACCCAGACGAGTTACCAGAACTCCACCCTGGAGCCAGGCTGGGGCTCACTGGCAAACACCTGGTGACTGGGCCTTTATCCATCAAGGCCCAGTCAGGCTCAGCTCAAATAAATTACATGGGTTTGCCTTCCTGTGGACCCACCACCAGCAGGATGGACCATACCAGTTGCGTGTATGGTGCCATAGGTGATAACTGGCAGGGGTCTTAACACTCTGGCTTACCAAAACTGGCTCTTTGGACATGGAATGTCACATCTGTGGTAGGAAGGAGCCTTAGCTTGTGGGTGAGATTGAGAGGACCAACTAGATGTAGTAGGGCTTACCTTAACACACGACATGGGCTCTGAGACTGGTTCCAGAGCCAGTATTCCACTCTGGAGTTGCTCATGGTGACAGGCGCCGGACTGATGTGGGTTGACTTATAGCCTTCCAGCTTTGTGTGTGGGTGTTTTTTCCAGTATATGATGGTATCTTCCCTACTCCTTTAGATGGGGGATGGTCTCTGACTGTTGTTGGTGCCTACCAGCCATAAAGCAGTTCAGAGGAACTAGCCTTCTTCAAGTCCTTAGTGACGGTGCTAGAAGGTTATCCAGTGGTGGAACTTCAATAGACATGTGGATAGCTCAAATTGGTGCCTCTTGTGGAAGTCATCCTCAAACCTGGTGTGGACATACCAGGTGAGAGAGGCCTGCTGACGTCATCATCATATAGTGATCTCAGCTCTCACTGGAATGGTTTGCCACCAAGTGTAAAGCAGTTGGGATGAAGATCAACACCTCCAAATCTGAGGCCATGGTCCTCAGTTGAAAACGGTAGAGTTTCCTCCCTATGTTGGGAGTGAGTTGCTGTCTCGTGTGGAGGAGTTCAAGTATCTCAGGTGAGTGAGGGAAGAATGGAGTGTAAGATTGACAGATGGATTGGTGTGGACCATGTGCCCGTCCACTGTGGTGAAGAGGGAGCTGAGCAACCAGGCAACGCTCTCTGATTAGTGACTGGCAGACGTTCCTACCCTCACCTATGGTCACAAACTTTGGGTAGTGACCAAAAGAAGGAGATTGAGGATAACTACAAGGAAGTGGTCAAAATAAATTTCCTCCACAGGGTAGCTGGACTCTCCCTTAGAGAGAGGATGAGAAGTTCAGTTATCATTGAGAGAGTTGGAGTAGAACTGCTGCTCCTCCACATGGAGGGGAGCCAGGTGAGGTTGTTCAGACACTGTAAGGATGTTCCCTGAATGCCTTCCTAGGAAGGGTTTCTGGGCATGTCATACTGGGAGTAAACCCCAGGGTCTATGGGGACTGTCTCTCTGCTAGCCTGTGAATGCCTTGTAATCCTCCCAGAAGAGTGGGAAGAGGTGGCCAGGCCTTTCTGCTCAAGCTGCTGCTCCTGTGACCCGACTCCAGAACAAGCAGATGGACAGACGGCTGGAATCTGTACAGATGCAACAGAATTTCAGCCTAAATATTTCGTCCATCTTTTTTCATTGTTTGGTTTTTCTTGAGCTTTGTTTAAGTTTATTTTGTGCTCATCCTTTTTAGGCTCTTATTCTGTTATAAAATTATGACTTGACTGATGAATATGAACTAAATACGTAATTCGTATTTTCCGCCTGATAGGTCGCACCTTTCTATAAGTCGCATTGTCCAATTATGTCCAATAATTTGGAAAAATCCATAAATATGTCGCACCGCTCTATAAG
>JARVGS010000400.1:8828875-8841427 GCA_031762315.1 Hypsolebias antenori | reverse complement strand
AACGGGTTTGCGGCGCAGTATAATGAGTTCTGACTTACGTTAAAATCGGGTTACGAACGGTTTGTAGGTACGGAACCTGTTCGTAAGTCAAGGACTACCTGTATATCTATGTATATACTGTACATATATATGTGTATACACTAAAATAAACTACTACTTACTACTTGTACTACTATTCCTACTTCATGGGTTTTCACTTACTGCGAGGCTTCAGGGTACGGATACCCCACGATAAACGAGGGACTACTGTATTGTGTAAAGTACAGATAATATTTGGACTGTAACTCTGACACTCAGTGACTCTTGATTTCTACTTTCGAGATAAACAAATGGCACCTAACGCACTTAAAAACAGCCACAAAGACAACCAATGTGCTGTACAGCAAAAACAAAACAAGCAAAGGACACAGGATAAAATACATAGATCCAAATAGGTAAAGATAAAAACTAAATGATTAACATTATAGAATACAGGCAAGTTGAAATCAGCTCACACAGTGTGAAAATCCAGGGAATAAAAGGTAATTTATCAAAAGAGACTTAAAAACAATGAGGGAGCCTGCCTGACATGTAGCGGTAACTCATTCCACAGTTTTGGACCTGCAACAGAGAAGTCCCCATCACCTCTGAGCTTAAAACGAGTGCCTGGAAGTTGACCTCAGAGAGTGCTGTGGGACATATGGCTGCAGCAGATCAGCGGCTACACCTCTGATAGGTAAGAAAACACCTTTAAAATCTGAAAATACCACTGAAAAACCACAGGATGAAAGAAACCGTGGAGACAAACTGGTGCTCTTCAGCTGGGATGAAGGCTGACAGAACTGTGTTTCTGGGTTCCTGTGTGTATTTCCACACCAGAGCCTTCAGCCTGCACGCCTGCGTCATGTTTTCTGCTCTCTCAGGCCACACATGTACGCCTTTGTCTCTGTGTTTTGGGTGTCAGGGTCTTGACACTTTAAGCCTCTTCCATTTGTACCTTCAGGACCAAAGGTTTTACCCCATCACCCACACACACAAACACACACACACTGTCGAGTGTGTGCAGAGCTCACACCACAGCCCTGGCTGTCGTCTATTACCCTCAGAGTTCAAAGTCCAATACGACAATGAAACACAATTAGGAGCTTACAGAGGGGATCTGTACTTTTCTCTGCCGGGTTGACAGACACGACCGTGGGTTTATTTCCTTTTTTCTCCCATTACTGTTTAGATATTTTTTGTCTGCTCTAATTTAATTGTGCCAAAAAGAAAGACTTCCTCTGAGTTAATTGTAGGGTTTTAATTTTGTGGAGTGGTGTGGATCAGGAGTGTTCACAAAAAAAGAAAAAAACCCATTAACGTGATTAGTTCTGAGCTAACTTGGTGGTCCCGGGAGGAAATGGGTTTATTTGATTACTCAGACGCAAATTTGGAAAAGGAGGGAAAATGTGGCACGAATAAAACTGTTAAACCGACTTAAAAAATCATGTAAATACTTTTTTTTTGTTTTGTACGCTGAGCAATAAACATCAGCACGTCTGAATAGAAGCATCCAGTCAATTCTGTCTGCTAATCAAGAAAAACTCCTGAAATAAATTAAAAACATTCAGCCCTGCAGACCGGACAAAGTTCCCACCTCCTTAAAGCTCATCCCACAGGAAGTAGAAACAGATCACAGTTTTCTTGGCTGGTTCCAATTCCATATTTTTGTACGGCTTTGATCTGACAGAGCAAAATGGTGTAAATCCAACATAGAAACATATTCCTTTATCAGCAAAATAGCAGCTTCAACATTTCTCGTTCTTGGACACCTGAAGATGTAACATTTCACTGAATGAACAAATAGATAGTGTTGTAGTACTCAAGACCGTTCTTGGTCTTGAGACCGGTCTCAAGACCACTTTTTGATGGTCTCGGTCTTGTCTCGGACTCGACCGCATTAGGTCTCGGTCTTGGACATTGAGGACTCTGGATTTTATTCCAAGACCAGTGGAAATATCACTAAACTGCCAGAATATTGTCCAGTTTATTTGTCAACATCTTTGTTTTTATTGGATGCAAAACGTACCGATTCAAATCCAAGTGACAAAGTGACTCATTGCTAAATACATTTTTTGTTACTTCTGTCACATCCACCCTCTTGCACTCGCACGCGTCACCCCCAGTGTTTCCAGATTGGGTGGTTTACTGCCATTCGGGCGGTTTTCATTCTGATTTTGCTGGGAACTCTGGAAAGATTTTTGTTGGATTGTTGCATTTTGCCACATATTGTTAAATTATATTGGCTTGCACTGATGTGCGTTCATGTTCAAACAGTAAATATACTGTAACAATATATTGACTGGGTAGATGTTTGTGTGATGTGGTGGTTTTTAACAGATTTTTGGGCTGGAAAACCTCGACTCTATCTGGCAACACTGGTCACTCCAAGAAAATGAGAAGTGATTGTCTGGACGCGGGAGAAGATGTCTAACATATCATTAGTTATAAAATGTGGCTATTTAAATCACAAATAATATACTTGTAACTAATATCCCTTTATGTAACCTTTTAGGTGGATATCTACTACTTTACTGAAACCACTGTGCAACTATTATTACTGTACTATACTATTATTAGGTAATCCTTGGTGTTGAGTTCAGACTTATGCCGAGTGTTTTGTTTTAAGTCTTGGCAATGGCATGAGATGAAACTGCTTCATATTTAACAGTTGTGTAATTTTATTGTTGACTCACATGCAGTTAGGCCACTGAATGTCTGATTTCTTTGTTATGTAGCTTTGACAATTTATAAAACCTGATATATTCATTCAAAAGCATACTTAAAGTTGCAATATATAACTTTTATTTAAAAAATTATAATTACATTTTTTTTTATTAATTTTATTTGAGATCTCGCCCTCCCTTGGTCTTGCTCTTGACTTGGTCTTGGGTTAGGTGGTCTCAAACACAACACTACATATAGATAAGAAGCTGTCACAGCTAAAATGCTGACATATTTATTTAAACACTTTACAGAAATCACAAATAGCTAACGGAGTGTTCTATAGCCGGTGTAACAGGCCATAGTACACCCCCGGTCTGGACTTTATTAAGTTTCTTTCAGCTGCTCCCTTCTTCAGGGGTTGCCACAGTGAGCAAACTCATATGGAAGATTTGGCAACTGTTTTACTCCAGATGCCGTTCCTGACCAAGGCCGGATCTACCATATGGGCACTCTGGGGATGTGCCCAGGGGCCCCCTGAAAAAAAAAAGTTTTTGTTTTTGTGCAGATTAATTGAAATAAAAACGGTCTAAAGTTTTAGTTGTCAGGAGTTCTAAAAACTCATAAATAATACATAAATTAAAAAAATATAACAGGGAGGTGGGGAGTAAGCTTTAAAATAATGAACAATTCTGCAAACGTTTTATCATCATGCAGCTGCGAGTTAATTATATTACAGCACGATAGCACAGAGGGCATGCATCATTATGTAGAAAATTTGATATCACCCTCAGGAATCCTGAAGCACCCTGGGCTCAAACCCACTCCTCAGAATAACAACATCACGGCGCTGACTACTGCAGCCCCCGCCCCAGTCCAGATTACATGAGGATGAAGAGGCCTAGTCTAGATTATGCCCCAGGTATATTATGGCTGAGGCCCATTTAGACCCTGGAGTATAAATTGGCCTATGTCTAAGGTACACATACCCCTCAGGCCAGATTATGTGTACAGGTAGTCCTCAGGTTACTACGGTCTTGTTTTACGACGTTTCGAGTTTACGACGGCATCTCCCTTATTCACATTATGCGGTTACGTTCAATTTTACGTTGTTTTTACATTGGTTTTACGTCGGTTTTACGTCTGTTTTATGACAGTTTTACAACGTTAAACGTCGCAACGCGGCAGCGCAGCAGCGGAAGAATACAGTACGCGGTGCAGCGGCGGAGGAATACAGACTGTATGGAGGAGGACGGGTCACTAGCATCCCAGTAGGCCATTAGCCCTTCATTATGGCTCCCAAAACGCAAGGAGGACTTGTCTGATGGCAGTGCATCGAGGAACAGGAAGGCCATCACCATGGACTTACGCGGTTTACGCGCTTGGTAAAACAGGTATGTCACATTTATTTACGTACGTTCCGACTTACGTCAAATTCGGTTTACGCCGCCGCGTGAGAACGGATCTCCGTCATAAGTCGGGGACTACCTATGGTTATAAAGATGGGTATATTCTGGCCAGTGGGAGGGGTAGGGGGGTGTTAGTCTGGTTTAAATTATTTTACTGTCATGATCTGTAGTGTGGTTGAATCAATTTGATTCAGTTTGATTCATCGTGACCTGGATGACTGAGGAGCTTCACCAGCATACTACCAAGCATTTGTTCCCTACAGAAACAGCCGAAGGGACTGAAAATTGGTGAACGATGGCGTTGTCTACAGACAAGCAGTTTGAGATACATCTGATAATGATGCTCATATTTGTTGTGTAAAGTACAATGTGCAGAATAAAAGTTAGTTTCGATTGAAAATGGTAAGATGCCTGAATGCAGGTTTGTCTTCATGGCAGTCTGCCAACCTGCTTGATTTCATTTGTGTAGCAGCGGATTCACGTTTAGATTTGCACCTACACATCTTTGCCAAGATTCAACTTCAGTGTCACCACATTCGTTTTGCCACACAGACCACACCTGATGGAGGTCAGTCATGTGACTCAGGGTTTTACTTGGTTATTATGGATTCAGCTCCATTCTTATGATGTGGGCCTTCAAAATGCACAATTTGATTTGGTTCAGGATAACCCTTTTATTTATTTATTTAGGTTTAATATTTTACAAAGAATACCTTTAATTCTAGTGCAAATGAGCAGTTTATTTGTGGTGGGTTCACGGCCTGTGAAAAAAATAATTTTTGAGTGCTGCTTTGTAATGGTGCATTCACTGACTCCAACCAAACAAAACAAAATTTATGTCAAACCGAGCAGTCACAAGTCAAGTTGAAAACTTGCTTATTCTAGTCACAAGCCAGTTATTTGGTGCATCCATATTTCCAACAATCACTATATATCCCAAACGTTTAATTTACAGTCAGTTTAACGGAAATGATGTAAATCCTTAATGGTAGCAGCAACCCGAAAACATTAGCTGAATTTTCTTTGAAACAGGTAAAAAGCTTTAATTCATTTTCTATCAAGAGCTACTTGAATCAGTCTCACTTTAATGTATTTTAGTATGCAGCATTTCTTTTAACTAATTAATACATTACACTGTGATATTTCATTTATTCATATAGAAAATGTCAAACCCTGTAGCACCGTTAGCTTCCACCTCACAGCTAACGGTAACTAGTGAACACAGGCAGAGACAAATTGAATTGATGCTTGTAAGATCAGAGTGTTCTGCATATATACTATATTTTTTGCCCTATTATTCAGTTTGTTTGTTTTTTTTTGCATAATTTGCATACCCTGTGACCTATACGCCGAAGTGACGCATTTATGAAAAATTTTCCCCATATTTATAAAACAATTTCTGGCTGAGATATGACCGTTCATTCTGACTGAAAATATTGCACACTACCATTTTCAGCCACCATATGACACGCAAGTTGTATGGCATGCCATTGTATCATGTAATAGGTAAAAGTGGCTATTAATGACACAATCGGCTTGCCATAGCCTGCCACCATCGTCTGCTTGGAGCAACCGTCAAATCAGGTTCATTTTGCTGCACCGCCCCGGTGAAATGCAGCTAATTTGACCATCAAAGTGCACAGTTCAACTGAGACACACCTTTACTATCAAGTCGAGCAAACGAATAATTGTTTTTAGGTGGTTATCTTGTTAAATTTCGAAGAAATGCACAGCGAGTCGCCCTATGTCGTTCATGTTTTCACGTATCGGTTTTTGAAATGCAGCTGATTTGACCATTAAAGTGCATTTATTAATGAAAAGTTAGACTGAGACACACATTTAATGTAATGATGAGCAAACAAAAAATTGTTCTTAGGTGATTATCTTGTTAAATTCTTGTTAAAGTCCTCCAGTGCACTCCCCTGTGGCCACCATTTGGCAGCCAATCGATTTTAGGCACAACACCGGCCCACATTTTTGGGTTATCAGCGCTGACGCGTAACACAACGTATCAGCGGTGATGCATATTAGATGTGATGTATACGGAGACGTGACATATGGAATTTTCCACTGTATTAGACATATTTGGACTGATGTGACGTGTATGGCGGAAAATACGGTAGTCGCACAAAGAACCAAACAGCCTCTCCACTATGCCCTCCTCCCATCAAGCATATTGTCCACGGTGTCCCCTCTGTCTGTGTCCAACTCATTGTGTGTGTCCACTGTAACTGGAGACCAGTCTAGACTGGCTGGCTACTGGCTCTAATCCCCAGAAACATGCAGAATCAATCTGAAACCAGAGAGCCGCTGTCGCCCCTGTTAGCAGCCCAACAACACAAACACTCATTATCAGAACAAACATACAAACAACAAGACAACAGGTAGGAGGCCGTAAGTGTCAAGAAGAGTCTGGTTTTAGTTCGGCAACACCAGCAGATTAAACAATTAGCGTTTTGTTTTTACTCTGATAAATGGACATTTTCTCCTCAGTCAATTAATTAATCCACTTCATATTGCTACTGGGACCATCGAAATAAGTAAAATTTTATTATTTTAGTGGCTTTAAATGTTGCAGCTACTTTAGCATTAATGAACAGCATATTGTGCAGATACTCAAATATCAGTGTGACATATTTACCTCCACAAAGCAACAGCTACTTAATGAGCAAGAACTGGTGTATACTGTGATGTCGGGAAACAAAAACTGATCAGTTTAAGTGGCGTCTGAAACGTTGATGAGTGGAAACACATGGTGATCTGAACACAGGTGACCAGAAAGTATGCCTGCCACGTCTAGACCTCATGGTCCATTTTTTTTCCCCGGCTCACAATCCTCAAAGACCTCAGATCATCTTTAACATCCGCGCCCCAACTCCATCTACAATGTGACACTGAGAGATGATGGAGGAGAGGAGGGAGAGGATGGTATGACGGTCAGACATGGTGGAATCGCTCACAGCCATGAAATACCACATTTGTCTTCAGGCTTTACTTTCTCAGACTGCTGCTGAACTTCTGCATAAAGACAAATCTGTTACAGAGGATGATCATTACTCTGTAACCAGAACTTCAGAGTGAAATACTGTATGACAGATTGTACGACAACTGTAAGTCTGGAATGATTTTCCACCCGGAAAAAAAATAAATAAATAAATAATAGGACGAGGCTAATGATACCAAATACACAGTCAATCAGTTTCAAAGCCACAAAATGTGTATTTTATGTTTTGTTGACTGCATTTTCAAGAATTTTGATATTTATGAGTAAATATCTTAACTAAACCCAGAAGTGTGTGTGCGTCACTGTAATAAATGCTCGAACTTGGACTACCTGCTGCATCACCGTATGCACCAGAGAGTACTTTGTTTCCATTTGCTCTTCAGCAGATCTTTGCATTTGTTTATCATACATTTTAAGTCAGTGTGAAAAGACCAGCATTGCACATGTAAACATATTTTATATAATTAATCTGTACTTCTTTTACAGATTTATGCTGTTGTGCAACTGGAAAGAAAAAGTTGGAAAATCCTTTGGGTTGTTGTTAAAATTGCTTCTTTGCTTCCATGTAAATTACAAATTTGGGCTCTTCAACATGATGCTTTGACATTAAGATTAGCTGTTTTGGTGCATAGATGAAATGGTACACGTTATTTCCTTTTATTTAAAGGGACATCTCATATTTTTAGTACTTTGTAGAAAATACTTTCCATTAAACTATGTAAGAGTTTAGGCCAAGAAAATCAATGTTTGTTTTCAGATGAGGGGGAAAAAGACTAAATTTCTCACTGAAAAGCCGCTTTGCCTCCAAATATATGTTGGCAAATGTTGTATGTTTTTCTTGTAAATTGGTTTTGTACCATGTAAGAACAGAAAACTGCATGCAATGTCTGCAAACATCATAGTCCACGAGGATTCCTGCCTGACCTCATCTGGTAGTCGGTCCATTTTTCATTCATTCATTCAACCTTTATTCATACAGGCTAGTCTCATTGAGCCACGAGGACTCATTTACAAGAAAGACCTCTTCCAGACAGAACATATAATGTACAGACAACAATAACAATAAACAATAACAATAAACTACAGTAAAAATGTAGTTAACATAAACGTAGTGTTATAAAACAATAAATCAGTGTGCCATAAAAAAAAGGTGAAATACTAAAAACAAGAACAAATTTGCTTTGGTTTTTCTATTGACATTATCAAATGTTTGAAACCTCTTGAAGAAAATAAGGTGGACAACTTCAGTTCCTGTTGCAAGATGTTCCAGTTTATAGGAGCTGAGTAGGAAAAGGCCTTTTCGCCAAGTTCAGTCAGCACTGAGGGGACGCTGCAGGTAACGATGTCTTGAGAGCGCATGTTGTAACTGCACTGATGATGTGACATTTGGGAGGAGATATCAGAAGGCAGCAGACCAAGGAGGGATTTATAGATGAAAATAAACCAGTGCGAAAGCCTACGTGTAGATTACGATGACCAACTGACCAATGTGTACAGGTTGCAGTGATGGATACAGTATTTACAACCAGTTATGATTCTTAGTGCACCATGGCAGACAGCATCCAACATCTGCAAGCAGCTGGCAGGGGTATTCATGTAAATGTCACTGTAGTCAATGGCTGGTAGGAAGGTAGCAGTTACAAGGTGTTTTCTGCCATTTAGAATTCAGCAAGATCTATTTCTGAAAAATAAACCCAGTATTAATTTCAGTTTCTTTATCAAGTTTTTGATATGTGGTTTAAAAGAGAGATGTGCATCAACCAAAATTCCCAAGTACTGTATTTGTAAGAATCTACAAACTCAATAGGAACACCATGCACGGATGAGATAGGAGGAAGAGTTGCTGACACCGACTTTCTGTTGGAAAACAACATCCCTTTGGCTTTGTCAGCATTTAGCACCAGCTTGAGATGGAATAAGTCTGACTGAATGATATCAAATGCAGACTGTAGAAGTTGGAAAATCTTGGCAACTGTGTTAGCTCAACAATAAACAACAGTATGGTCAGCGTACAGATGCAATGATACGTCAGGAATGTTTTGACCTACATTGTTTAAATAATTAGTAAAAAAAAAGAAAAAAAGAGTGGGACCTAAATCTGAGCCTTGTGGCACACCATTAGTGATGGTTAGGTAGCTAACTGAAGTACTGTTATGTTGAACACATTGTCTCCGAACATCATCAGAGCAAACAAGAAGGGACTTAGAGCTAATCCTTGATGCACTCCCACCTCCACCTTAAAGCTATCTGTCACTCCTACATCACATTTCACTGCTGTCCTCATACATGTCCTGTCCCAGCCTAACATACTCCTCTGCCACTCTAGATTTCCTCATGCAATACCACACCTCCACCCTCGGCACTGTCATATGCTTTTTCTAAATCCACAGATACAGTGGAGTTCTTTCGGACACTCTCTGTATTTCTCCAACTCTGCTCCATGGTGCTCTTTCTTAGCACAAAACTAAAAAGAATTATGAGTGAATAAGATGTAAAAGGTCTTTGACCAACTGTTGGACAGAACAACACATGAATTTTAAAATATCCATCTACTGTATTAGGATTCCTATCCAAAATTCAACAAAGTCAGCAAGAAAGCGTTACTGTTGCACCTTGGAGCTCTGTATAGAACAGGGAGGGCAGGTCTAAGCTCAAGCTAATCTTGAAGCTGGAATAAGATGTTGTTGTGTGACCTGTTTACAGAGCAATCCCTGTAAAAGTTGCTATTCCTCTTGGTGACCTGTCATTCTCAGAGAGTTTAAGTATGTTTCAGTTTGATGGCAAAAGTTCACAAAAGACACTGGACTCACCAATGCTCATCTACGTTTCAGTTATGTATAGACAAAAGTACAGTAATAGAAATAAAAATCTGTCCATGAGAGGTGAAGAAAGCCTTTAGAAATAATGCATTGGACCTTTTTTGCACCAAACCTAAATAGTTTGGTCTTAAAATTACTTTTTTTAATTCTTTGTAACTTCAGTCACAACTCCTCAGTTTGAAGAATCAGAAGGTTTCTCGATGTCAGAGGGTCCTGGCAAAGCATTGTAACTGTACACTTTGGGATTGAGGCTGCGCTTTCTGTTGAGTTATTGCACAGCTTAGCAATAAAATGTCAAGTTTGGTTCCCCATTAGAGAAATGAGGATCCCACCCAGATTAAAGAAGGAATGATTACTTCAAGTTTGAGTTTTCACACTCAGTGGGATCATAGATTATTTTTTGTTTAGACTGCAACATCCTCTTATCCTCATGTTTTTATTCTCCTTCAGCAGTGGGTCCGTTAACACTGAGGGTAGATGAAAGCATCAGGGTCAGAGCTGTGTGTTTGACTCTGGGGGGCAACCACTCAGAGCTGGTTGAGATAAACCAACACACCTTTTCTCGCACTCTGCCTTCTATACTTGACCCTTCATCTACATCTATCAAACCCATTCTCATTTCCTCCCTGAACCCCTCCTCCCTTCACACACTTTGTTTCAAGTCATGTCCATTCAATTCACCTCAACGAAAAAAATGGACACAGAAAGAAAATACTGTATGGGACTTAAATAGTTTCCCCTTTTCTTCCACTTACTTGTTCTCCTAAAACACTACTGGTATATATAAAAAAAGATAAAAACCCATTACTCAAAACAGTTATGTTATAACTAATTAATTAAAGAGAGGATTAGAGTTTTTGAAAGGAAGACACCAGTGAGTCTGTGTTGATGACACTTTATCTGACTGCAGGGTTCTGAACACTGGTGTTCCACAGGGTTGTGTGCTATCTCCACTTTTATTCTCTTCATACATAAATGAATTGCGACATGTGGGCAGCACGGTGGTGCAACTGGTAGCGCTGCTGCTTCTCAGCGAGCAGGTCCTTGGTTTAAATCCTGGTCTAGGGGGGCTTTCTGGGTGGAGTTTGCATGTTCTCTTCGTGCACGCATGGGTTTTCTCCGGGTACTCCAGTTTCCTCCCACAGACCAAAAACATGTATGTTAGGCTGATTGGTGACTCTGAATTGTAGGTGTGAGTGAGAGAATGAATGGTTGTTTGCCTCATATGTGTCTATGTGTCCCTGTGATGGACTTGCAACCCATCCAGGGTGTACCCCACCCCTCGCACAATGATTGCTGGACATGGGCACCGGCGACCCCCGTGACCCGAAATGGAAGACGTGGGTAAAAGATAATGGATGAATGGATGGATTAATGGAGTTGCAACACAACAACAAAGACTTCACATTATTAAGTATGCTGATGATATGGCTCTAGTTGCTGGTATGAAAGACACCAACTGCCCCTCCTACTCACAGCTCATAGATCAGCTCGCAAATTTTCAAGGATCTTTGTCTGGGAGGTAGATTGGGAGCAGCCATCACTAGACCTGTATTCAGGCCTTTTGTTATAAAAGGGCAGAAAGTAGAGCAGGTAGAGCAGAATTTAAATACCTCGGAACAATGACAACAAGTTGACCTTTCAGCCCAACACTAACTGTACGTATACACAAAAAAACAGACAGTGTCTCCACCTTTTATGCAGGCTAAGGAGCTTTAATGCTAGCAGACACTTTGCAGTTGGTGTACAGGTTGAAAGTGTTTTCTTTAATATTGTCTCATGTTATGGGAACCTCCTAGCCAAAGACAGGAACAAGTTGTCCCAGGGGTCAAACAAGGTAGCAAAGTCATTGGTCATCAACAAATGCAACCTACAGATCTGTACAGTCAGATTCTGGGGGTGGGGGGAAGGCAATACAGGTTTACAATGACCCAACTCATCAACTGCAACCATTAGTCAGCTTGGTACCATCTGGCAGAAGACTGCTGGTTCCTCTGGTAAAGAAAAATGGGTGCAAGAAGTCATTTGTTCCCTCTGCTGTGAGTGTCCTTAACAGGGTCTTATTTAAATGTAGACTCACATGACAAACGATTGTCTGCTGGAATGTTTTTATGTTTTTAATATATTGTGTATTTTAGAATGTTTGTATAGGATTAGCAAAGCTTTTTAAAAAAAGTTTTATAGCATTTTTAACTTGTGTTGTTTTGTATGTATGAGCCAGATGTCAAAGATAAGTCTCCATTTCATGGACTGTTATGGACAATAAAGTTATTTTGATTGGTTGATTGACTGAGCACATTTTCAACAATGAACCTGTTTATAATTAAAAAGGTATAATTTTATGAAATTCATTTTTAAACGTGAATTATTTATACAGTCTATACGTTAGCAGGGTTAAAGGGAATATTGGTCAATTTTAGTGTCTTTCTAGTGTTTTCGTTTCAGGGTTTAACATCCCTCCAGCCCTCGTCTAACCGGTTATTGGACCCCCGCTAGACTTCTGAGTATTACCCAAACAATACTACGGTCAGGCCCTCTTAGGCTGGGTTCGAGAAAGATTTGACCAGGCACTAACAACCTTATTCTGCAGGCCGCACCCCTATTTCACCTCACAGCTCTTAGAGTCAAGCAGCAGTGA
>JARVGS010000400.1:8792050-8803836 GCA_031762315.1 Hypsolebias antenori | reverse complement strand
TTGACATTTGCCATCTCCACATCATTGCATTCAGTTTTTATTCACAATATGTTTAGTGTCCCAACTTTTTTGGAATCCAGTTTGTATACTACAGCTCACAACCTGCACACATCTGGATGAAACTTTTAGAGAAATAATCAACTGATTGATGTTTGGGGTCTACATGGTTCAAGATGGCTGCTACAAGCTTTAGCTAACATCAGGTAGATTTAGCTCCCAACATGCAGCTGCTTTATTCTTCAGATGTGTCATTAGAAGAACTTGTGTCAGTGTTGACTCATCACAGCTGCTCATCAGTTGTACATGTACATCTCATGACCCCCCTCTGAGTTTCATCAAAATGTATACAATGATTCATGAGATATTTTGCTAACAGACAAACACACACATAGGCCAAAACGTGACACCTTTAAAGTCTTTGAAGTTGTGCTTGTTGGCGCAGGTGAAGCCTCTCATGGAGCCATCGCTGCACTCCTTAAAGAGGCCCAGGTCCTCGGCACCAGACAACAACCTCTGCCAGGAGGCCCCAACCAGGAACAAGTTGGGGTTGTCCTTCTGAGCTCCAACTCCAGGGCCCAGCTGCTCCACCTGCAGCTCAGCACCTGAGACAGTGGACAGTGTTAACCACGATGGAGACCAACAAGCTGAAGGCAGCAGGGTGACGTGCACACCTCCGTTCCTCTGAGGCGCGGTGATCCTGCTCTGCAGCCAGGCGGCTGCTTCCTGCTTGGCGTCTGAGGCCAGCTCCAGCACCACCAGAGGAACGAAGCCCGGGGTGCTGGCGTCTGCTGCAGGCTCCCACTGCATCGTCCCAGCTGCAACACACAGCAAGACCAAGAGCAGCTGGACTCAAATCAATCAAAAAACACACTTTGGTTTCATGTTTCCATTCTCTGCAACGTGAACAATAGACTGGAGAAAGGAAAAGTTTCATTACTTTGGTGGAGAATAATTCTAAATGACTGAAGATCCAAAACATTAAGCCGCATGAGTATTCACCTGTTTGACAGGATGACATGATTTGATCTGTTGGGTCTATCACTTTTTGTTTTCTTGTGCTTAGAACGTTCTTTTAGTGGTCTTCCTCAGAAACAAAATGTAATCTGAGTAAGTTTAAAAAAGGCACTAACTGTGGGCCCATCAGCCTTTTGGACCATGAACAAATGAGTGATCAAATACTGAAAAATCAGCAGCTGAAGGTCTCAAGACAGATTCACAAAGGGTTTGAATAAATAAAATAAAGTTCATCAACTTGTCTGTAGTTTATATTAATCACACTATGCTCCTTTAAAAAGCCAATTTCCCTCCATTGATGATTAAATCCTTTGAAAACACAGTCAAGTTAATGAATGGTTACCCAAAACACTACAGTTTGATAGACGTCAGTAAAAGTTTTATAAGTTTATAATTTATAAAGGGTTATTGTGCATGCATCAGGACATCAGTGAAGGTTGATCTTAGCATGAAATGGAAATATAACAATAATAATAGCCAAAGGTTTGCATAACTTGTTTTGTGAAGATTTTTTTTCTTCTGTTTTGCAGTTAAACCTACAAAATACAGGTAGTCCTCGACTTAAGGCGCCCTCGACTTACAGCAACTCCGACTTAAGAAAGGGTGTGCGGCACAGCGTTAACATACATTTTACATGTATTTCCTCGACTTACGGCAAAAAATCCGGACTTACGAACGGGTTTGTGGTGCAGTATAATGAGTTCCGACTTACGTTAAAATCGAGTTAAGAACGGTTTGTAGGTACGGAACCCGTCCGTAAGTCGAGGACTACCGGTGTTTATTAACAGAAAACCAACAAGCTGACGAGGCAGCGATGCTCGTTCAACCTTTATTTATACAGGTTAGTCTCACTGAGTCTCTTTACTCACAGAGAGCTGGAACGAGGAGACACCGAGGGAGACAGAACCAAACGCCTTTACAGGACAATGAACGGACGGTGGAACAACAAGGAGATGCAGAATGTATGGAGACACTAACGAGGGGATAATCAGAAACACCTGGGAAGGACAACAGGTGACAGAGGCGGGAGCTGATTACCTGAGGGAGAAAGGAAGGACAGGACAGACGACACAAGAACAAACATACAGATCCTCTCATTAAGAACACCGAGTTAAGAAAAACTGTATTTTCTTGCTAACGTGAAACGTTATCCACCGTCTCAGGAGCTGAATGTAAACGTGTGTGAAGGTCTTCAGACGTGACGAAACGTGTTGCTCCGTCACCGAGGGGGCGGAGCTTCATTTGACCAGCAAACTCTGGGCTGAAGTGCTTTGATGTGGGCCTAATATGGCTTGTAAAAGTGGGGGTCCTGCACTTTGAAGTGATGCCTGATGCTGTCCAGATACAACTGTGTGTGTGTGTGTGTGTGTGTTTGTGTGTGTGTGTTTAGGTGTGTGTGTGTTTGGGTGTGTGTGTGCAGTACCCAGGCTGTAGTCGATCTCTGTCTGTCAAGCCGGTGTTATAAAAAGTGATGTAAACATTGAAAGGTCAGCAGAAAAAAAAAAGGACCTGGGAAGAGAACACGCCACGCCAAAGAACACAGATTTCTTTTAAGAGCAGTTTTTTTATTTATTGTTTTATATCAGCCATTGCACACAGTTTATTTTTATTTATTTATTTAAAAGTTTATTCATTAAAAAAAAATTCCATAAATGATAAGAATACAAAATATAAAATGAAAGGCAGCAGAAGAAGAAAATCTTATTATATCTGCCCCTTTTTTCAAACAATTAGTTCAAACAATATTAAACTCAAACCTAAACTTCAACTTAAACTTCAAGTAACAAAACAAATGAACAACTCTTTCTAATTTTCTAACTCTAATACAATACACATTATGCTACTTCATATATATTTTTTAACAATTCAGTTTTTATTCTTTTCTTAAATGTGCACATTGACTTGACATTTTTAACTTCACTCTCCAAACCATTCCATAATCCAATTCCCTGGATTGAGGTGGACCGACCCTTCAAACTAGTTCTGAATTTTGGTTTGACAAATATCTCTATCCCCTTAAGATTATAACAACTTTGTCTTTTAGCAAAAAAAATTTGTTACAAAATTTATGTTTGTGCTTTTTTTATTTTAACCACAGCTTTGACTCCAATTTAGAGCAATAAAAACAGTTAAAAATGTAAAATAAAATTTTCCATCCATTGTGTGAACTTTAAGATCTGAACTTGATAAAGCTGTGAAATCTTTGCAGAAGCAATTCAAGATTAAAATCCCGTTTTCAATAACTGCAGATATTTAGTACCATTGTTGTTATTGTCTGTGTTTGTTTGTCTGTTAGTAAAATATCTCATGACCCACTGAACATGTGTTAATGAAACTCTCAGATAGTAATTACTGGATGAACAGTTACACTTAATTAAACTTTGGGGTAAACTTGGCTCAAAATGGCCACCACAGCTAACCAACCTTAGTGAACACAAAAATCTCTGTAACTCAGTCAATTTGACAGAACTTAAGCTAAAATTAGGCCTGGTAGTAGCTGAGAGTCGTTCCCATCATTTATTTTAAGGCAGTGGTGTCCAAATGTTTTCTTATGGACCAAAACTATCGAGATGAAAAGACTCATGGGCCACAAAACGTGAAATTAACTCTCAACATGAACAAGATTTTGGAGAAAGGACAAACATTTCCTAATTTTGGCGGAGAAAGAATTTTCAATTGTTGTAGATCCAAAACATTAAAAGCTTCATGAACACTAAGAATATATTTTTTTAATTAAATTGATTTGCTTTATTTGATTTGTTGGGTCTATGTTTGTTGTTTTCGTGAGTTTGGAAAATTCATTTTAGTCTGTTCTCAGCAACAAACGTATAATTTAGGTAAATGTCCTTTTAAAAGGGGGTCCATCAGCCTTTTGAACCATGGACGACCCAAAAGGCTGATCGAAGTTCTGAAAAATCATCCAGCTGCAGCCGTTCCAACAGATTCATAGAAGATTTGATAAAGTTGATGAACTCATACGCAGATGATACCACGTTATATTCATTTAAAAAATGTCTAATTTCTCTCTTGATTATTTTATCAACTGCAATATTTGGCCAAATTTTATGAATCATTATCCAAAAATCTCCTTTCTGGTAGAAATCAGTAAAGTTTTTTAGTGCTTTGTACCATGAAGTGAAACTAAAAATATTATAGCCAATGTTTTACGTTTTGTTGCTCATTTTGAGAAGACTGTTTTTCACCGTTTTGCTGTTAAACCTAAACATTATTTAAAAAAAAAAGATTACCAACATATTTACAGAAAGTCTGCGTTGACCTCAAGCCTGCTGGACAAAATGGTACCATTCCTAAACTGCAGCTGTGGGCCACACACAATCATTCCAAGGGCCGCAAATGGCCCTCGGGCCACACTTTGGACACCTGTGCTGTAGAGCTTAAATATTAAACAAGATATTTGTTTAAATCTGTGTGATGTGCTGAGGATCCTGGTAATTTCTTACCAAATTTTGGCTCAGTATCTGCAAAAACTGAATTATAGTTGCTCCCCCCCATTTTGTAGTTTTTTTTTTTAACCAAAATCCATCCACAGGTTCATGAGATACAAACACTGTACATCATCTTAAACAAGCAAAAACAACAAATAACATGCAAATCAAAAAAGCTTTATACTTGTAACTTGAATATTTCTAAACAGCAACATGTTTGAATATGAGGTCTGTTTGTTTTTAATCTTCAAAAATTGATTTTTTTAGCAGAGAAGCTACTTCAATGGTGTATTTCAAAGAAATCAACCCAATAAAATTCCAACAAACACCACGCAGACTTTCTAGAAATGTCTCTTTGCACGTTTTCCACATGTAAACCGTCAGCCATAATGTCAGCCATGTCAACATGTGACATGTTTTAAGGACGCCCTGACGTTTAAACAAAAAAAGAAAAAAAAAAACTGTTGTGATGTTTTACAGTGTGGATGTGTTAAATACACCAGCAGATCCTTTCACTGTGTAATCAGCTCAAACAAAGATAAAGAGCTGTTACGACAGGCGTAAAAACCTTAAGATAACACATTAAAAGGGGAGTCGCTCGGCCTCAGTTTCCCAGCACATAAAAAAGACGAGTGGATGTGTTTGATTGCAGTTTCTCACGACGAGACAATCGTTCATAACAAATGAAAAGGACGAGGAAAAGACTTTCAGCCGCATGAAGAGGAGGAGGAAAGGTTTTCAGACAGGCTTCAGGAGTTGTTTGACAGAGTGGGACTTGTGGGGGTGGGGGTGCACAGTGGAGAGGAGGAGGTCAGAGCCAGTGCACGAAGGGCCGTGTGTATGTCGGCTTCCATCGGACCACTTTGTAACTCGTGGCTGTTCCCTGCGCCTCTGCTGCAAAAGGTCCTAATGCATTCTCCTTGACCTCGCCGCTGTAAATCAAATATCTGGCCTCAGATCTGGTCGAGCCGTGCCGTGCTGCGTGTGTGTAGGTGTGTGCGTGTGAGACAGACAGAGCACTGTAGAGCTGTGAGAAGACAAAGACTAGAGATGGCGGTAGGGATTGTGTTTTGCCAGCGCTCATCAGCGTGCAGCTTTGACTGAACCAGCAAGTCCTAAAACCTGCAGAGAAGGTGCCAGCAGCTTCACCACATGGAAATAAACAGTTCGAACAGCTGAAAAGACACAAATAACTCTAATGACGGTCAAAAGCTGAATGAAAACAGAATGGAGAAACTCTTTAAAACTGTTAAAACCATGGAGAGCTTTTAAATTAGATTTAAACATTTTGTTCATTTATTTACTTGTTTTCTCCTGAAGAGACTTTGTAGCTACTTACAACAAAAGCTTTAAAGTTCATGCTCAATAATCCAGGTAAAAAAAAAAATTTAAAAAAAATCCAAAAAAGTATTTATTTTTTGTTGTTGAGACATTTCATCCTTCATCCATAGGACTTCATCAGTCTGAGGAGCCACCACAAACTCAGTCCCATAAGTGGCTTACTCGCATAGTGGACCAACCAGTTTTATTGTAATCAGATGGTTTCTAGAGTCCGCCCTCTCCCCCGTTGACTCCTCTGAGGCAGCCATAGCCAAAGTGGTTCAAAACATCAAAGTTCATGCTCAGTAATCCAGGTTAAAAAAAAAAAAATCCAACAAAGTCAGTTCATCTGGACGGTTTCTTTTTTGTTGTTGAAACGTTTCGTCTTTCATCCAAAGGACTTCATCAGTCCAAGGAGCCACAACAACCATATACTGTACTAGATAACCATGTGAGTAAGCCCCATATGGGACTGAGTTTGTTGAGGCTCCTCAGACTGACGAAGTCCTTTGGATGAAGGATGAAATGTTTAAAAAAAAGTGCAGAGGAACTGACTTCACTTTGATCCAACAAAAAAGTTTTTTTTTTTTTTTTTTTTTTGTGAAAATCAATAATTGTGTTTTGGAGGTAATTGGGGAGCAATAAGACAATTTCCTCCTTGTATGAATTTGTTTTTGGTTCTCTACTTGTTGAAACAAAGGTCTGTGACAGACTTGGTCAAACAACTGTTATCTGTAAGTGTCTCCATTAGCTCTTAAATGTGACCGCCGAGTGGGGGCAGCTTGCTAAGTAAAGTCAGCGAGCACCTCTGATGACAAATTAGGGGGGGAGAAAACTTGTCAGCCCGATTTGAAAAGCCCTAAGATAAAAGTATGTGAGCTAAGCCCTATGGAAGAAAAACATCCAGAGACCACCTCAGGGTTCTCCGAGACGTTTACACTGGCAGAGAAGAATTAGCTTGTCAGTGCAACCTCCACCATTTAGCAAATACAATGACAAATTAAGGCTATAAATACTGCTTTTTCAGAAAAAACTAACAAATAATGAGGTGATATTCTAAAATGAATTTATTAGGTAAAGAATTTTGTAGGTCTTAATGTTCAACAATGGACCCAAAAAATAATAAAAAATAAAAACAGTACAAGGTATGTTGTTAAGAATGTATAGTAAATACAGCCCAAAACTACTTCCATCTGCCATAAAGTGCAAAGTTTGAGGATTAATTTATTTTTTATGTATTGGAACCCTCAAAAGAAATAATAATAATAATTAGTGGGTTCTATGTTATGGTTTTTGGACTTGTGTTCATATCTTCATATGTGTACATTTGAATAAAATAACCTATTCACCAAAGTTCATGCTCAGTAATCCAGGTAAAAATCCAGCAATGTTCAGTCAGGTCATCTGGACAGTTTCTTTTTATTTTTTTGCTGAAACGTTTCGTCCTTCATCCAAAGGACTTCTTCAATCTGAGGAGGCACCAGACAAACTGATTTCCACTAACGGCATACTCCACAGTGGGAAAAAAAAAACAGTTTGCTGGTGCTAAGATGGCCTCTGGGGCCTGCCTTCTCCCCTGTCAATTCCTCTGAGACAGGCATGCCAAAGTCATTTAAAACACCAAAGTTCATGCTCAAGGATGAAACGTCTCAGCATTTTTTTTTTAAAAAGACACCATCCAGATGACCTGACTGAACATTGTTGGATTTTTACCTGGATTATCATTCTTCTAGTTGATCTAGTTCTAGCTCTTCAAGCGTGCAGGCACATGTGCAGGCAAACCAGTGATTAACGGAAAAACCCTGGGTAAAGACATCAAAAACTATTAAATGCACACAATGTCATTTTCACTTAAATGGGAGAATTATTACTCAGATTGATGCAAATCTGAATAAATATGACACCAGGAGGTGAAGTTTTCTGTGAAGATTTGGAATAATTTAGTTTATTTAATTTAGTTTAATTCTTGCGCACGTAGCATTTATTTCATATCCAATTACAGTTTTTTTACAGACGGATAGTTGCGCCATTAGATCTTCGATGTCACCAATCAATCTCTACATGGAGGATGTGGAAAAGAGAGCCTTGAGCTCTTTAAAGGGAACAACTCCATGACACTGATTCAGACATATGGACGATAAACCCGAGCTAAGGAGGCAGAAGTGTTCAACAGACATGTCAGCTCAGTGGACAACAGCATCATAAAGGTTGAATGAATGAATCATTGGAGGATGCTAACAATAACAAGCTGCCCTATTTTTGACTGTTTGGAGCACATGGAAAAAGATGGTTTACAGGAAACCCACTCAGTCTGATCAGTGAAGGTTAGAGTTTAAATATGCACGCACACGACAGACGGCTGCAGTCAGTTTTCTGTGCTTGTGCGAGGTGAACAGTAACAATGGAGGACAGCAGAGTGCTGTTTTTGCTGCTCATATTTCAATTTATCAGAGCTTCTGACTTGGAACATACAGTATGTGGCACACTGTCGCTTAGGAGAGCGTTCGGTCTAAACAAATGTTTGTGTACTCACTATTTTGGATGTGACAGTTTGCATGCTTGAGACATAAGTGTTGAAATGCATGTGTCCATGTAAACTACAGATGATCTGATGATTTTTTTTTTTTGCAGTCTGATTTAAACAGTGATTGCAGTCACAGTGTTGCCATCTGCACATGTAATGTTTGTCTTCAGGAGACTGTTCACATCTAAACTGGGTCTAAAACTTACAATGAAGCATTAAGTTGAATGCCCACGTAACTTCCTTTTAATTTAGACCTTCTTGCATATAACCCAAGTTTCTCTCTGGTGAGGTAGAAAAACGAGACTCCAGGGAAAGGGAAGCGAGATCAGTCTGCATGTGAAACACAACAGAGCATGTTTGAAGCATGGAATGCTGCACTTATCAGTTTTGAATTGAGAAAACATCCAGAATGGGAACCGAACTGTCTTCAGTAACACTTTTGTTATTAAAATCTTCATTAGATCAGTCACATCCTGGATGACTGAGAATCTACATCAGCATGATCATTTATCACTAACATGACGGCAATGCAACTCTGTACATCACAGAATTTGAAATGACAGGTTGGAGTTAGCAGAAGTCTGCTTGGGAACATGTCAGCTTGCCTGTAAGCTTCAGGCTCAGGAGACGACTGAAGTGCAGACTCGGATGCAGATGGTGCAGTAACAAAAATATTTATTAAATCAAAACAACATTTCAGGGCTTACTTGCTGCCTGTAAATTAGTCAAGGAATGGAGAATTTGAAGAAGACAGAAAAATCTCACAAGAACGTTACGTCACAAACACAATGCATGAATGAAGATTGAAGGAAAGAACACTAATATATACAGATACAACTTATCAGGGGAATGGGGAACACCTGGGAAGAGGGAGCCAATCACAGGAAATTACACATAGGAGAGCAACGGGCAGGACGAATAAACAAGTGCCAGAAAACCAACAAGTGATACAAATAGAAAAAGTTAGATATTCATGAGTATAACAGCTTCTGGGTAGAAACTGTTACTCAGTCTAAGTGTAGAACCACTAGACTGAGGAACAGCTTCTATCCTGAAGCTGTTAGACTCATGAATATCTAACTAGAATAATCACTGTGAAATATCACATCATGTTGCTGCTGATCTGTTCATTTGTGCTCATCTGCTCACTCATGTTCGTGCTGCTGTTCGACATAATGTTTTTATGCTACTAGTGCCTGGTGTATTTTTAGTTGATGTTTTTCTTAGTTTATATCCTAAGATGTTATTACTGATTTTCTTTTACATCTTTATGCTGGATGTAACTGGGACCTGTGTACATCTCGTTCCACCACATGTGGTGCGAATGACATAAAGAAACTGAGTCTGAAATGTAGGTCAGCGCAGGAGCTCAGTCTCCATAATCCTGTGCTGCCATCACACAGCTCAGTGAAGAACCCTGTTGGCCAGGATGCACTTCTTCAACTGCAAACGGTGAACAAGCAGTAAAACTGTACATGCAGTCAACTCATAAAGTTCACTGATGACTTTATCTAAAACGTTGAAGTTAAAGTGATGTCAGCATTTTGCACGAAGATCTGCACCACCTTCTGCCAAGAAGAAAACAACGAACACATGGAAAAACTGCAGCGTCAACAAAAAACAAGCCATTTTATTAATTTAGGCACAGTAACAACTACAGTGGAAATCTGAGCAGAGCGATGACGACACGTTCCTGCCACGCCTCGCAGATCGACAAGTTACCGAGTGTTCACCTGGAACGAAACATGGAGAACATGTCACCAAGGTTCAGCCCACATCTGCTGAATGTGTTTTACAATAATCACGGACAAAAAGTGAAGTGAGTCACTTCTCACCACATCATCGATCTTCAGGATGCTGCGGACAGTTTCTGTAGCCAGGGTCAGCGCGCTGATGGAAACCAGGAGAGGCTGCACCACCAGCTCTTCCAGGATGTTGGAGATTCCTCCCTGTCACGCACACGTGCAACCAGTCAGGTAAAGCAGGTCACACCACCACACCCCCTCCAGCTCCATCATACGTGTGCCACGTGTTCATGTGCAGAACAGATGACCAGAAGAAGGTCAAGAAAAGGAAAAGGGGCAAACCTTGCGAACGTTGATGCCGGCCATCTTGTCGCCGTGCGCGTGTCTGTTGCGGAGCTCCGTCACAGTGGAGATGGGGTTCAGGCCTGCATTCTCAGCAAGTGTGGAGGGGATCACCTCCAGGGCGTCGGCGTACGCCCGCACACAGTAGGCCTCCATGCCCCCCAGGGCCTGCGAGTACTCTGCCAGCCGCACGGCCAGCTCGATCTCTGGAGCTCCACCTCCAGCTATCAGAGCCCTGAAGGACAGAGGAGCAGGACAGTGAGCACGCTGCTCCTTCTTTGTACTCATGCTAGCACTTGTTTGAACACATGTCAGAATGCTCTCCAGCCAAGCTGCAACAAGCAGGAGAGCAGAAATGGAGAGCTTTCTACAGTGCTGTTCCTCCGGTTGTTACGCTGCTGCAGGAAGAAGCCAGGCAGGAGCGCCTTTGTCAGAGGGCGGGTCGGTCTGCATGTGAAGGCACCACACGACACACGCAGAGTCCACTGACCTCTTCTTGACCAGGCAGCGGATGACACACAGTGCATCATGGATGGAGCGCTCTGCCTCTTCGATCACGAGCTTGTTGGAGCCTCGGACCACGATGCTCACAGTTTTTCCGGGGCTGCTGCAGCCTGTGATCTGCCACAAACACAACATGTTCCAGCTTGTCTGGTTCTCAGCGGTGAGCGACATCTTACAGTGAGCTCTGAACAATCCAAGACTTCTGTACCTTCACCAGTTTGCCTGAGCCGTCCAGGCTCACCTCCTCAGCCGTCTCCGCCGTGCCGAGCATTTCAGCTGTGAAGTGGTCGATGTGGGCGATGGGTTTGGTGCCAATCGTCTAAAACGGAACAACAGACTGACTTTAAAACACATTTGAGAACTACTCTGCTAATTAAAAATTGTCAAGTGGTACTGAAAACTCTCACGCCAAGGTATGTGCAGTAAATTAGTTTTAGCTACTACTACACCAAAATTTAGATGAGCATCTGTAAAACTGTGACTAAGGTCAGTTTGCTGTGGCAGCCATCTTGGATTGGGTTGACTTCAGAAGTTAATTAGTTGTAAACACATTAGAATAATAATTACATATAACTATTTTTTGCAGGTGTCAGTAGTTTGTCCAGTGGTTCAGGTAGTATTCTGCTGACAGATTAAGACACAAACACAAGCGCGTGTGCTCACATACAGTCAAAACCATCAAAGGCCACCTTTCTGCAGTGATAAACACAAGTAGGCCTGTCACAATAACAATTTTGCTGGGCAATTAATTGTCTCAGAAATTATTGTGGTAAACCATAATAGTGGTTGAAATTTGACAATAATTACTAGTTATTAATAATAATAATAATACATTTTATTTCAAAGGCGCCTTTCTGGCACTCAAGGACACCGTACAAAAATAAAATCAGC
>JARVGS010000400.1:8766654-8777024 GCA_031762315.1 Hypsolebias antenori | reverse complement strand
CCCATGGGAAATTGTTGTGCCAGAGTTTCAGTACACAAGGAATCACAAGATATATAAAAACAAAACAGACAATATTAAAAAAAAAAAAAAAATACCAGCAATTAAGATCTAAACAGGCAGGCATGTGTGAAAAGTTTTAATGTGAAAAACATAAACGTGTTTATTGTAGTGCAGGATTAATTTTATTATATGTGCAGAAAGAGGGAGGAGTTGAAAAGTTTGATAGCCACAGTGAGTAAGGACTATGGGGTAAAAAGCACAAATTTACTGATTTCTTTCGGCCTAAAAGTCATGTTTTTATTTAATTTTTTAAATTTTGTTTATTTTGCATAATTTCCATGCCCTGTAACTTATACGCCAAAGCGATGCGTTTATGGATTTTTTCTCATATTTATAAACCAATTTTTGGTTGAGATATGACCGTTTTCATTCGTGCTGACATTGAAAATATTGCTCACTACCATTTTCAGCCGCTAGATGGCACCCGATTATGGTTTGCTGTTGTGTCATGTAATAGACAAAAAAAAAGTGGATATTAATGATACTATCGGCTTGCTACAGTCTACTACCTTAGTCCATTTCACCTGGAGCAACCGTCAAATCAGCTTCATGTTGTTGCGCCGTCCAGATGAAATGAAGCTGATATGACCACTGAAGTGCATTTATTAAGTAAAAGTTTGACTGAGACACACCTTTGCTATAATGTCGAGCAAACAAACAATTGTTTTAGGTGGTTCATATTGTTAAATTTAGAAGAAATGCACAGCGACTCGTCCCCCTGCACGTTCCAGTTTCCACATACTGTATTGGCTTTTGAAATGCAGCTGATCTGACTGTCAAAGTGCATTTATTAAGGAAAAGTTAGACTGAGACACATATTTGCTATAATTTAGAGCTAACAAATAATTGTTTTTAAATGTTAATCTTGTTAAAATCCTCTCATGCACACTCCCGCGGCTGCCTTTTGGCAGCCAATCGATTTTTGGCACAAAAGCGGCCCATATTTCCAGGTCGCAGAGGTCACGTATAATAGATGTAACATATACGGTGAAGCAATGTATTTATGGTTTTTCCACTTTATTAGCCATATTTGGATTGATGCAACTTATATGGTGGTGCGACGTATATTTAAAAAATACGGTAGTTTAGTTTCTTCATATTTTTTCAGCCTACCTTCATGACACTGCAGTGAATACCGGTACCTTTAAATGAATAACTTGTGTGGCTCTCTATGCATTAAGTTCAATGAAAAGTTTTATTTTTCTATATTTATTTTAATCAAACTACATTAGTTTACTCATCGCCATGCTAACCTAAACAGATTTCTGAGAGATTCTCTCATTCTCTGCTCATTTTTGTTGATTGTTTTGTCCTCCCTTCAGTTTTCAGCCCGAGGAGCCTCTTTGCTTGTGCAGTTATACGTGCACAAATCCACCCAGCTCCCTCTGTGGAACCTCTGTGTTTAAGCCTTAATATTTCAATCAAGCGTTCCAGCTCGGGGACGGTGGTGGGAGAGAGAGCACAAAAAAAATGAAGTGAAATTTCTTTAAAACATGTAACATAAGCTCGGTAATCATCCCTCGGAGTGCTTACAGGCGCAGCACTGTACAATCAACTGAAATTTGTAGGAACGGAAAGCTCTGGCAGGGCCCGGGCCCCTGAGATCATGTCTGTTTTATTGGGGGATAAATGTTGCCATTGACACGGTGGGGCGGGGGGGGGGGGGGAAAATTGGAGCACGAGTGGCCCGGCTCTAATTGGCTGCATGAGCATCCTCATCGCTGAACGCCAGCCCCTCCCTCACTGCTTGGATCTGATTGGCTGCCTCAGCATTCCTGGGCAATTGATACCTCAGGGAGGCCTGCTGCCTCTCTTTGGTTCACTTTTTATTTCCATTCCTCTGCCAACGTCTAACAGCCATTTTCTCTGTTTGTGTGTGTGGGTGGGTGGGGGCGGGGGGGGGGTGCACTTTTTGCTTGCTCTATCGATGACTGCCAATAAATAAAGAGAGCAGTGAAAGATTTGATTGAACAAAATTGAACACAACAATGGAAAAGCTCAATGTCTCAAAACAAACAAAATCAGATTACGTTCTTCTTCTTCTTCTTTCGGCTGCTCCCTTCTTCAGGGGTCGCCCCAGCGACCTGACTCGCACGAAGACTTGGCGATTGTTTTTATTCCTGACGCAACCACAGATCACCGAGCTACCACAGCCCTCTGTGTGGCGCAGAGAGCTGCGCTCGGGGGAGCAGATGGTGGGGGTTAAGGGCCTTGCTCAAGGGCTCAGAGTGGGGCAAATGAGGGTGGTTTGATGTTGTTGGTCCAGGGGTTTGAACCAGCTGACCTTCTCTAACCGCTGCTTATTAATTTCATGACTTGCTCCATGAACTGTGTGCAGTTTAACATGATGATGAATGGAACTATAGGAGGCCAGTGGTCACGCATTTAATAATAATAAAAATCAACTAATCACTCAATTACAGTAAATATGAAACAAATATTGTTCTGGTTTAATGAGTGTGCGCTGCTATTGTTTCATTTCATTTCATTGTTTATTTGTAAATTAAAACATTTATAACTTGGGCTTAATTTGCAATTCCTGTCCCTGGATGAGCCTGAAGCAACATAAAAATAAACTATTCAAAATGCAGTTTTAAAAAAAAGCTACTGAACATTACACTATTTAGACCATTCATATGACACAATTAAAAACGGATCATGTTAACGTCATTAAAAGAGTGGCACTTCTTCATGAATATAAAACTGGTTCTTCTTCAGAAACCTCTTCAGTCTTGATCTAAAATGGTTCCAGTTGGAAATAAGTTTCAAATCTAGAACTCCACACGTTAAGTCCTCGTACAGAAACAAATGTTTGAACCAAGGATGTTTAAATTAAAGGAACCTCATAGTTCCCACTGTCTGCTCCACGAGTTACTGCGCTCGTGGATTGAAGAGGAACCAAAAGGTCACTGAACACCTGAGGAGCCTGTCCAATTAGACCTTTAGAAATAAGTACAAGATTTGAGAATTAAAAATAAATCACCTAAAGTCATCCAGTTAAGTTTCTGTCCGAGCTCTTAACTCCTCTGTTATAAATCATTCTTAGAGGATCAATGGTCATTGCTGCTGTTTGACACCTAGAGGTTACACAAGAACTTAAGATCAAAATCACTGCGTGCATAAAACTGTTTACAGCATGAAATGGTGAACAATTTCTAATTAATCTGAATGTGTGCAATTCAATGTTGAGGACTCTGCAGAAAAATCATGTTTTTAAATTAAAGGCCGAATATTCCTTCCTTGCAGGATTGTAGATGGTTCAGTCGTCATTTAAAGTTGAGAATTGGAGTTATGGACGATTTTAATCAAACCTTGCAAATACCACTAAGTTCAGACTCATGAACCCTGGTTTATGAGCAGAGTGAATAACCATCAGACACTGCCAGTGCAAATTGGAGCTCAGTATCAGTAAAGTTTTGTTGGTTGGCTCACTGCAGCCAGCTACTGCTAGCCGGGTGCCTTAGGCTTCCTCTCGGACTGAGGACCCGCCTCCAGCCCACGCCACTTCCCCTGGTCCGGATCTCCCTCAGAAGTGGCAACTCATACTAATAATAAATCAAGGAAACACGAATTCAGTTTTAACAACTGAATTAAAATCAAGGCAGGAAAAGTTACAGTTTACAGTGTTGGCCTCTCCGGTATAGTTTGAAGGGATCTGGAGCCGGAAGGGCAGATGTCCTGTGTCATTACAAATATATAGGGCCTAGACTCCTCCTTCACAGAAAGGGAGCTCTTCCTGTCACGTGTATGAGGGGGGCGTGACTAAGTGTGGTCTCAATGGATCTTATATGGACTGACGTGTAAGGAAATATGAGACGGTGCTTCAAAAGCCTTTCTACGTGATGTGGCAAGCAAAACAAACTCTATTCCTTGACGGATGTTGAATCCCTGGTAGACTCTTTTTAGAGTTACTCGCCCAGTTTAACCCAGTCAGAACCGGCTCATAATTTAATTATAATCCCATCTCTGAGCAGACCAAAATCCCAGGACCAGTCTAGTTAAACATCTAACAGTTTACAGGAGTTATTTTTGTGTAGATGAAAGTCGATTGACTGTGGCGTCCATCTTGAACTGGCTTGACTTCACATGGAAAACAACTGTAAAATGGTCTGTTCAGTGGTTCATGAGATATTTAGCTAACAAACAAGAGTTGATTCCAATGGGAAATGGCAAAGTTTTAAAAGATGTGGGATCAGTCTGAACTACCACTGATAAATATGTGATATAAAGCACAAAACTGAGGGAAAATTTGTGACGGTTACAAATTTATTTACGATTATTCCATAATATGACTGTCACTCCCTGCAGAAAATAGACACCATAGTTCTTCTGTTACTGATGGATTTAATCACCTGAACGGCACTTATGGCCATCATATCCACCGTCAAACTGCTCAAAGCACATAACAATGTACAAAATATGATATATTGCATACAAATTTACTATAAATATGTACAATGAAACATAACAGAAATAAACATACCTCGCTGGCTGCACATAACCATAGAGGGAATGAGTCCGCTGGAACAAAAGTAAATCTTCAACCAAAAAAAGTCAATGTAACTTCTTAAGACTTTAGGCAGGACATAAAACTTTTCCTGCTGCACATGCCCGCTTGGAGGAGGGTTGTAACAACTTAAAGTGTCCCCAGTGCAACATAGCACTGAAAAATGGTTCCTGCATGGTGCAACTTACAAAAACAAATCAATATTCAAAATAAATAAATAAAGTAAACCACACATGTAAAGAAAACATATCAAATAATGACATAAATAATATTTATAGCAGTTAAAATCACATAAATAAAACTTTTTTCAATATATAAATGCAACAAATACAGAGTACAATGTATTGACAGATGGGGCTGTAATTACATTTTCTGCCCGAGAATAAATCAAAAAAGAGTTTTCGTAAAGATCGTTCAGAACATCTATTCATCCTCTATCTGTCAGAGACACGCTGTAATTCAATTCAAGGTGGTGCACCGTTTGCATTGGTCCAAAAACAAACTGTCCGAGATCAAAACTGACCTGGATCCTGCACGTAATTGTTGTCAACAAACTCCAGCTAAGCTCTTACACTCATTCTGGACTTGTTCAGAGTGTGCAGCTACTGGCAGTCTATCATTTATACGTTATCTGGGATATGTAGAAAAACTGCGTACCCATTACCATTCATTTCATTGTTTGGGGGTGGCCCCTGTGGATGCATCCTTCAGCAAGTATGAGAGGAATATGATTGTTGTTGGCTCTCTTCTAGCCAGGAGACTTATTGATATTTTATGCAGATGGAAGGATCTGCATCCCCCCGGCATATGAACATTGGATAAGAGAAGTTATGTGTCATAGTCATTTGGAAAAGTTCTGTTGAGAGATTTTGGGACTCTTGGCAGCCATTTACGTTTTATATTGAGCATATGTCAATGGATTTATTTATTTTTTGTGTGTGCATATGTTCTGGAAAAAACAATCCATGAAAAGACTATGTTTTTTTTGTTGTTGTTGTTTAAATGGTGGTTTTGTAAAATGGTCAAAATTTCTTGGTTTTTTGTCTAACAAAACAGATTTTTAATTGATTGGTCAAATGACACCACACACACAGATAGGGAGGCTTTCAAGAAGGACGTCCCATCAGCAGAGTGAACATTGCAGACACATCTATATTCATCCCTCCCCCACAAAGTCCACTCTGACACAGAAGAAAGAGAGAAAGAAAAAAAAAAGCAAAAGGCTTTGCAGGTCATGGTTTTCCTGCTCGGCCATTTTTAATCCCTGCTCAGGGATGGGAGGAAGGGAGACTGTCTCCAGAGCGAGGATTTCCCTCCAAAGGCCTAATTGGTGCCCTGAAGCCAAACAGTCCTAAAGGAGAGCTCTTCTTCTAAAGGGTGTTTATTTTGTCATATTTTTTGGGTGGGGGGTCTAACCTGCCATGTTTTATTTGGACCCATTTCCAACATTTCAATAACTGCTCCTATTTCTCCTCTTCCAGTCGTTTATTCAGTGTTGGCTCCTGAGTAAAAATATTAGAGGGGCGAACATTAATTTCCTGAACCACGCAGGCGGCACGGAAGCTCAGTTGGTAGAGCTGTTGTCTCTCAGCGAGAAGGTTGCTGGTTCAAATCTCGGTCCAGGACCTTTCTGGATGGAGTTTGCATGTTCTCTCTGTGCATGTGTGGGTTTTCTCCGGGTGCTCCGGTTTCATGCCACAGACCAAAAACATGCATGTTAGACTGATTGGTAACTCTAAATTGTCTCTAGGTGTGAGTGAGAGAGTGGATTGTTTGTCTCGTTGGTCTCCATGTGTCCCTGGGATGGACTGGAAACCTGTCCAGGGTGTCCCCCGCCTCTCGCACAGTGATTGCTGGATTGGACATCTGTGACCTCGTGACCTGAAAAGGGAAATGGGTAAGGATAATGGCTGTATGGACTAAAACCACACAAATTTTAGAAACTGTTACATTTTCAGTGATAAAAACAGGACATATGTTGCTTAATATTTGATTTTTGTTGTTGTTGTTTGTTTGTTTTGCTTGCAAACATTTTTCTTCCTCCCGCGGGTCGAGATTGTCTCTTGTGAAAAACTATCCGGTCTGATTACGGTAATCAGAAAAACAGATGCCTCACACATCCAACCCCTGAAACGAGGATAATTTGACCACATGACTAGATGAATTAACACAACACGTGACTGTCTGATATGTGAGAAAGGTGGTGGATTGAACACTCGTGCTCAAAATAGTTTTAGAATGTTTTTAGAAGAAAACAAACAAATTCCAGTATGTAAGAAAGTGGAAAAAATGATGTTGGAATATATTACCAATTCAGCAAAAAGTTCCAAGCAGGGCTCAAACCAATGCTTTAGCCACTAACCTTTCAAACACACCAGTGGTGGGCACAGCAAACCACTATTTAGCTAACTAAAATATTAGCTTTGCTAATTCTAAACTGCAAAAAAATTGATCGGAAGCTAACGTTAAAGCGGTAACTTTTATCATGTGCTGCTGTCACCGACACTGTAAGGCTGTCTGTGATGTGAGAACGTTGTAAGTGAACACAACTCAAAATGGGTCATAAATCACAGTGTCCATATAGGTGAACTTTCAGAAATTAATTCGGACCATCGGAACCAAAGAGTCAGAGCAAAACTCTTTTGTGCTGAAGCAGAGTGATGCATTCAATGCGCGTTGGACGTCTCCCTCGCGTCATTTACTATAATGAATTAACTCACTTTAGTGATCCAGTTTGTGATTAACTACTTTTATAAACTACAAAGTTGCTGAGTGTCGTCATCAATATTTTCTCCGTAATAAATCTGTTTGTATTAATATAAAGATGTGTGAAATGTGTGAGAGAGTCACATCCCAGAGACTGCGTGAGCGTTGCAAAGCATGCTGGGTAGGAATCATGTGTGCAATGTTTCTGAGTGTGAAAATGTTTATTTTTTTCATGTTATTTTGCTGTTCTGGTTTGGTTTGGCATTTATGTTGAAGTCTCTGTTACTGGATGAAAACTGACACCATCAGTCAGAGACTGTTTGCGGTAGATATGAAGTGGTGATGATGTCACCAAGCAACACTAAGCTATTCTTAGCTCTGCATAGCATTAACTTTTACCTGCTTCATCCTTCTTGGTAGTGGTGTGTGATACTGAAAAATTTGGTACTGATCCGATACCAAGTAAATACAGGCCCATTATTACCGATAAGATACTTTTTACTAATTACGGTGAAGTGATTTGTGATTTTTTTTCACCCTTTGGATCATTTATTAGTAAAAACCCAGGAATTAGGCAAAGTTTATAAGTAAATGACAAAGATTTTATTATAATAAAAGCTTTTTTCTGAAGAAAATAGAACAGTAACAAAACGATTTTCCCAATGCCTTGTGATGGCTGGATTTTTTCCCCCTTAAACATAGTACAAGAAATGTTCATTCAAGAATAAATTAAAACATTGTGTTCAGAAACTATAATAATTAAATAAAAATTATCCCTTCATTGCACTCTTTTTCTGGACTCTTTTTCTTAAATAAACAAACTGTACAAAGTTATCACAGCACAACAAAAGTTACAAAGTACAAAACAGTCAAATATATTAAAGATATAAAGGAATAAAAATGTCTCCTCTCAAGTGAATTTCTTTTGTGGGTTTGAAAAAACAATTACAAATCAAAAACAATTAGTGAAAACACAATAAAATAAAGTTTAAATAACAAAACAACCTCCAAAGCCTTGAGTTCAAAAAAATATTCCCAGAAGCCTCTCTGGCTGCCTTTGCACAGTTGCTCTGTGCTGTGACAGGAGCGACACTTACACAGACAGTCGGCTCGCATCTTTACAACCACAGAGAGAAACTGAAGCTAAAGTATCGATCTCAAGACACTGATATTGATCAATATAAATACCAATGTTGGTACCAATAATACTGATATTTGGATCTATCCGTCCACCACTACTTTTCGGGTCACAGGGGTCACTGGTGCCCATGTCCAGCAGTCACTGTGCAAGAGGCGGGAGACACCCTGGACAAGTCCCCAGTCCATCACAGGGACACCCTGGACAGGTCTCCAGTCCATCACAGGGACACATAGACAGCCTAACATGCATGTTTTTGGTCTGTGGGAGGAAACCAGAGAAAACCCATTCATGCACGGATAAAACATGCAAACTCCACACAGCAAGGTCCCAGGCTAGGATTTGAACCGGCAACCTTCTCGCTGAGAGGCAACAGCTCTACTAGCTGAGCCACGGTGCCGCCCATCTTATAAACATCACACACTTAAAGAAAAATAAACAAAATTAGACATTTAATATTTGTTTACAGGGTATTTTTTAAAAAGTGCAAACAGAATTTTGTTTTTAATCTGAGCTGATCGTGTCGACACCAACGTTGCAAGAGAGAAGAAAAGTAACAAAATTTAAATCCCACAGAATTTGAACCTGCAGTTGATGTTCACACTTTTCTAAATGAGAAACAAACAACTCAGCTCCATGAGAGGTTAAAGGTGACGTTGGTGCCTGAAATCTGCTGAAAAAGTCCCAACAAATCCCGTTCTCACTGAAGTCATGCTTTACTTGTTCCGTTTGCAAAAGGAAGCTATTGTTGTGGCGTAACGAGGTGACACAGGAGTGTGATGAAAATACACAAACGTTGAGTGGATCAACTGTTAACAATGTCTTTTTTTTTGTAAAGCGGGACATTTCATATAATTAGGGTGTGAATCCTTTTTGTTAAACCTCATAATGAAAAAAAAAACTGCAGAACAAAAAGGTAAAAGATGAAAATTAAACATCTCTCACACCAAATCCTTTTGATTTCAACTGAAAACACTGAGCTGTGACTCGCAGCTGGAATTGAAGTTTTTTTTTATTCATATGTTTTGGGTTTTGCTTCTGTGTTAAACCCAGTTCGGCTGGGACTTGACTTCACAAGCTGCTCTGAGTGTGACAGATGGTTTCCAGTGTGACGACTGTCCCAGTGAGTCAGCAGCCGCCCATTAAAGGATTACAGAGGATTCTGGTCCTCCGCAGATCAAAGACTGAACCAAACCATCCTGTCTGCTCCTGCACATCACCTCTCCTGCTCCACGTTGTTTCAGTTCGTCGTCCAGCTCACCTGAAGTCAGTGGATCCCACTGAGAGCACAGCGAACAACCCCAGTTATCCTCAACGTGCACGAGTCAACTAATGCATTCAAGGTTGAGATTGTTCATACGAAATATGATTTAGAAAAATGTACTGTTGCCTGAATTGTAGTTTCCTTCAGAGATGCTCAGATGTAGACTTGACAGATTCAAAGCCAAATAAATCTTGAAGCTTATTTAAAATTGATCAAACTAGAGAAACTGCACTTTCTGTAAAAAATACAATGTGAACTCCGAGGGCTGAACGACTTCGCTGAAATTTGTTGAAGAACGAAACATCGACCGATATCGTAACGTTAAAAGCAAAGCAGAAGCTAAAACAATAACACACTGTTAAAAAAAGAATAATTGAGTTTATTCAAAAACACAAAGCAACCTTATGCATTAAGAGTTTTGAGTTTTCTCAATGGTTTGCCATCTGATTTTGCCAAGTACAATTTCATTGTTGTACCAACTAAATATACGTTGCTGGTTTAAGTCTCTCAATTCTTAATTCTGCTAAGTATAATTTCATTGGTCTACCAATTATATTTAAGTTGTTGGTTTAATTCCCTCAACTCTTAATCTTTAATTTATCAAATTTGAATTTGATTATTGACAGAATGGAGCCATTCACAAAACTACAGAAAGCTAATGAACCACATATAAAATTTTAACTATGATCAGTTAA
>JARVGS010000400.1:8733101-8746365 GCA_031762315.1 Hypsolebias antenori | reverse complement strand
TCCATCCATCCATCCATCCATCCATCCATCCATCCATCCATCCATCCATCCATCCATCCATCCATCATCTTTATCCGTTTCTTCCTTTTTGGGTTGTGGGGGTCACTGACGCCCATATCCAGCTATCACTGTGTGAGAGGCAGGGGACACCCTGGACAGGTCTCCAGTCCATCACAGAGACACATAGAGACAAATGAGACAACCATTTGCTCTCTCACTCACACCTAGGGACAATTGAGAGTTACCAATCAGACTAACATCCCTTTTTTGGTCTGTGGGAGGAAACTGGGAGAAAACCCGCACATGCACGGAGACAAAGGTCCCAGGCTGGGTTTGATCTGACAACCTCCTTGCTGAGAGGCAGTATACAACATATCAGATCAATATGTATGACAATATTTATTGGGTTGTGTTTATTCTTCCTCGCTCAGACCTCTTGTTGCTGAGATTTTCCAGGGTCGTCAGGTTTACCTGATTCCAGGTGGTTTTCTGTCCCTTATCTGTAGAGCAAAAGATTGTTACATATCCTGTCACCGTCTTTTTCAGTTTTGATGTATCACTAGTGGACATGTTGGTTATGAATCTCTCTGGAATTTAGAGACAAAATTAAATATTTTTTTAAACCCATTGCAGTTTTCAGAAGACAAAATAGACACTGTTTTGGTAGTTTTTATCATGCCGTTGGTTCTCACTTGCTCTGGGGCAAAATAAAAACAAAACACGAGTTCCCTGCACTAGTTTTATTTAATCTATTCAAACCATGTGATGAACTGAGGTCCTGAAGCTATCACACTGAGAAGAGAATGTTCAGATACTTCTATTTGTTGATCATTTGAAACCAGACTTTTGGATCTTTACCTGTTTTTAAGCTTTCTAATGAAATAAAAATTCTTAGTATTGAAGTTTGTACATTTCATACCTTTATGATACTTTGAAAATGAAGCAGTCAATTGTTCAAACATAAAACAAAGTTGCCTAAAGGAGTGTTAAAGAAGTCAGGAGTTCAAAACTTTCACAGCTTTTTATTTTGAGAAAACACGGACCCAAACCCAGCTCTGTAGACATGTTTGGACTGACACAATAGCCTTGAGCTGAACTGAGATTACTGAACTGATGTTGTTTTATTTTTGTAGGGGTGCACCTCAAAGACGAACAAAAACAAAGAAAGCATAAGACAGTTTTTCGTCTGTGTTCCTCCTCAGGAGTCTAAGCGTTCAGCAGAGATCGTCGCCTCTCCTTCACTCGATGTTTTCCTGCCAGAAGACGAGGACAACCCGTACGAGTCTGTGACCACCGCTGTCACACGCAAACCCTGCTCCCTCGATATCAACCATCGGCTCAACGCCTGCACACGTAATGGTAGGACAAACTTAACTATGTTGTCTGTGTGTCGCTTCAATTTTAAATAGTCCAGGGTAAAAAAATTAAAAGAAAAAAGAAAAATGCTCAAAAAGTTGATTCAGTTTATTTTGGAGTAAGAACATTAACAAAATAAATGTGTATGTAAAGACAGAAATGTACATAACTAGAATTGGTAAACAATTAAAAAGTTAAACTGCATTCACAGCATGTATTGTATATTAGTTACGTCACAAACCTACAAGTACAAAGTTCAAGTTTATGAATACGAAGAACTATGACCATTCGTGAATATTGCATTTTTCGCTGTATATGTCACTTTTTTAAAATGTTTTTATTTTTTGCATAATTTGCATGCCCTGCAACTTAGAGGCTGAGATGACGTATTTATGGATTTTTCCCCATATTTATAAACCAATTTTTGGCTGCGATATGACCGTTTTCATTTATTCTCACTGAAAAAATTGAACACTACCATTTTCAGCCACTAGATGGCCCTCGAGTAGTAAGACATGCATCACGTAATAAAGAAAAGTTGCTATTAATGATGCAATCAACATGTCTTAGCCTGCTACCGTCGTCTGCATGGATCAACCCAATTGGTTCCATTTTGCTGCGCCACCTTGGCGAAATGCAGCTGATTTGATCGTCAAAGTGCATTTATTATGGAAAAGTTGAACTGAAACACACCTTTACTATAATTTAGAGCAAACAAATAATTGAGTTTAAGTGTTAATCTTGTTTGTTAAAGTCCTCCTGTGCACGCTCCCGCGGCCACCATTTGGCAGCCAATCTATCTTTGTCACAGCATCGGCCCACGTTTCCAGGTTTTCAGCAGTGACGCCTAACAAACACGACGCGTCAGCGGTGATGCATAATACATAATACATGCAGCGCATAGAGCGAAGCGACATATTTATGGATTTTTTTCACTGTATTAGACATATTTGGACTGATGAGACTTATAGGGCGGTGCGATGTGTACGGCGGAAAATACAGTATGCATTTTTCTATGAGAGTACTGGTACATATTTACAACTTTTTTCAATTTTTAGTACTTTATTTTGTACATTTATTTAATGCTTTATTATTATTATTATTATTATTATTATTATTATTTTAGCGCGTCAAATCTGTTCTTCTCATCCTGAACATTTCATTGCATTGTTGAACTTGCTTTAACCTGCATATGACGAGTAAACAACACACAACTGTGACCTTACATCATGAGATCACAGGCTGGTTAATGGAGCACAGAACACATTGATACGTTGTTAAGATTCAGAATTGAAAATCTGTAGTCAGACGTGAAGATTGCTGTTCATCAGCGGAAACCATCTAACTTGAAGATGTAGCAAGCTCCTAGAGACTTGTCCAAAGTGACTTGCAGCTGCAATTGTCACACAAGGTGTCTCTATAAAGTACTTTAGGGGGTGAATAGTTATGCACACTTAACCTTTCTGTTCTTTTGTCTTATCTGTCGTTTGGTCTTTTGTTTGAAGTTGTAGGTGTGTTCTGTAAATTTAATGGTGCAAACCCTCAAATAATCCATTTTAATTCCAGGTTGTGAGGTAGCAAAACATGAAAAATACCAAGGACGGAGTGTGAATGCTTTCACAAGACACCATACAAATGTGTCCAGGCTATAAATACTGACTGTGCTGTAATTTGGTTTATCTATACCCTGTTGTCAGTGCAGCAGTAAATCAATATAATAGTAAGGTGTGACAGCTCTGGGTCTGTGACATCATCACTTGACACATGAATGCTGTCTGAACAACCAGAGCAGAGGTATCTGTAGCAACATTCATGCAGGGAGTTTGGGAGAGGTCCACCTTGTGCCAAACTAACTGCCATAACTTCTGCTGTCCAAAATATGAAGCAAATTAAAAATGTATGCTTGATTTAACTACAGTGATTCTTAAACTAAAGTTATCACATACAATAAAGATGACACGATGTAGGCTACCTGAAATAATTATTGTCCACACTGTTAAGCCCTTAGCCACACATTTTTTTGTAATGTCAGCAGCCATTCCTGAATAGGAAAACAAATAAATAAAAACAACAATAAATTATTTGATTACATTTTAAAGTGTCATTTAAAAAAGCACAATGAGATTCATTCAAGTTTAATTTATACAGGTTAGTCTCATTGAGCCTCAAGGACTCATTTACAAGAGAGACCTGTTTTAGACAAAGAGCACAGATGAGGTACAGACAACAATAGACAGTCATAAAATAAAAGGTAAATGGAATAAATTAAATAAAAATGAAACAAAACAGTTACATTATAAAGCGGTGTCCAATACTATGCATTATAGTTTACTATACTATAATACGTACTATACATTGTAAAGCAATGTAAAATGTCCTGATGCATGCTCAATAATCCAGGTAGAAAAAAATCTAAAAAAGTTAAGTCGGGTCCTCTGGACATTCAAAAAATGTAAAATAGTAAAAACAGGAACATGTCTGTGTTATTTTTTGCTATGAACTTACCAGTTGTTTAAAATCCCTTAGAAAGGTCAAGAGCTTCAGATCGCTTTGCAAGGTGTTCCAGAAAACAGGAGCGGAGTAGGAGAAGACCCTAGTTTGATCCGCACTGAGGGAACACTGCATGTAATAATGTCCTGAGAGTGCACGCTGTAGCTGTGCTGATGAAGTGACATGTAGGAGGAGATGTATGAAAGCAACACCATGATAGACAGCGTCCAACATCTGTAGGGTGCTTGGAGAGGAGTTCATCTAAATGATGAAAGTCACAGTTACAAGGTGTTTCCTAGTGTTCAGTGTTGAACAGGATCTGTTTCAGAAAAAGAAACCCAGTTTAACTTTCAGTTTCTTTACCAAGTTTTCAACATGGGGGTTTACAAAAAGAGATGTGGATCAACCAAAATACCTAATTATTTATAAGAAACGACAAACGTCAGCATTGTAAATGTAACCCAAACTGTACATTTTGTAATACAAAACGTAAATGAAGTAATGATATTTCTGATAGGAAATCTGGGGTTTTCTTTTAGTTTCTGTGTTTGTTTGTTTCTCCTCGCTGTTCGAATGATGTTCCTATAGACTCTGTAGGAACACCATTGGAAGATAAAATAGAAGGAATGACTGTTGGTACCAAGTTACATATATATGAGATAATGTCCAAGACAATGTAACTGCACCTGTTGGAAACACTTTACTTGGAGCACCTGTGTCAATGCTAGATTACTTCAAAAAAGAAACCTTCTATCTGTAATTTGGAAAGGATTTTTGTTTGTTTGTTTGTTTGTTTTCCCCAGCATTGCCACTGTTGCATTCCTCTACTAAAGTTGAACCTGTGACTTACTGGTCCCGGGCCAGCTTCCCTACTCTACACCATAGCAACTCTCCCAAACTCCTAATCTTTAGAAAGAGGTTGTGTAGTTGCCACCCTAAGGCAGAGCGATGCAGTTCTTCCCTGTATTTGTGGATTTGTACATGTATGCTGTTAGCAAAATATCTAATGAACCACTAACAGACTGAAATTTAGAAAGTAATCAGTCTTTTGACATCAACTAATTCACCTTTAAAGTCAACTCATTTCAAGATGATTGCCGCAGTAAATTAATCTTTGCAAACACAAAAGTGATAAAAACTAGTTTACAGATACTGAGCTAAAAATTGGTGTGGTAGTAGCTGAGACTGACTCACAACTTGCACTTAAAGCAATAACTGTGTTTAAGTCTATAACAATAACTATTGGTCAGCTCTGTTTGCAAAGTACCTCACAAACAATGAAACAAACATTGATGAACCTTCCATACAGTATCACTGGATGTGCATCAAACGATCACCTTTAGGAGTCGACCTTCAGGTTGGCCACCGCCAGAGTTGATCTGCTGCAGCCTACTCAAAAATGGCTATTCTCAATACATTAACAGATATTGTGCTAAGATTTGGTTAGTAGTAGCTTACACTGATTCACAACACATAAGTGTAACTGGTTATTAGGCCTGTCGCAATAAACAATAAATCAATTAATCAATTAATCACATGGTGAATGAAAATTATCATCCTCATTTTCGCTTATTGGCTTTATTGTTTCTTCGTGTCTCTCTCTTTCTACTGAAGACACTGAATGACAAACTCAACTCTGGTGCTCTTCACTGACCCCTCCTTTTCTCTTTAAAACCCGTTTTAACCGTCCAAAATCGTGTTTTTGAATCGCCATTTTGAGAACCAAAAAACAGGAACAAGAGACAGCCCATGGCATGTCAAGGAGCCTCCCTCGCATTTGCTGCTCACTCCCTCACTATCCGTCCTTCAGTTCAAACCGTCTTATACTGCCATCCATTGATCAAAAAAAGGAACTACACACAAAAATTAAACAAATGTCTTCTTAAATTTGACATGACTAATTATTGTCAAATTTCAAACAATATGATCGTTATTGCAATAATTTCTGACAATCGCCCAGCAAAAGTTGTGATCATGACAGGCCTGCTGGTTATGCAAGATCCCGGGACATTGTGCAACATCGCAAGCATCGCTGCAGTGGTGTCCAGTACTGGTCTTTGAGGGCCACTGCCCTGCATGTTTTAGATGTTAGGCTTACCTGAAAGATTAATAAACTAAATGTTTATTGAACATGCACTTTGATTAATAAACTAACTTCTGCAAAACAAAGTTCTTGTTGGATAATTATTGTTTAAAAATTGATTGTTTGAACTGATTTTGTTTGAAAAGGGGCAGATACTATAAGATTGTTTCTTCTTCTGCTTCCTTTCATTTTAAATTTGTTTTTTTTTTCCCCCTCTGAGATGGTTTTGTAAATGTATTTTCTTGTGTTTTACAAATTGAAATGAATAAATAAATAAACAAATAATAAATATGCATTTCTTTAATGAATGCAAAACCTTCATTAGAGAAAGAGGGGAATTGGAAATGCTCTCCATCCGACTATCCATTCATCCACCTTGTAAACTCAGTGACTTAAAAAATAAGTGACTTACTGACTTTCTATACTAAACAAGAATATAAATGTAACTCTTGTTTTTGCTCCCATTTTTCATGCTGTCTAATCTAATCTAATCTAATCTAATCTTGATATGTCACACCCGTGAAGTGGATGGATTATCTCGGCAAAGAAGAAATGCTCACTAACACACATTTACACAAATGTGTGAACAATATTTGAGAGGAAAAAGTCCTTTGTACATAGAAAAAGTCAGATTTTTTTAGTTCAACTCATGAAAAATGGAAGCAGAAACAAAAGTCTTGCATTTATATTTTTGTTCAGTGTATTTTGGTGTGTAGTTGCATCTAGGCATAGGCAAGTCCCCTAACAAGATTATTAGGTTGCCACATCCAAATCCAAGATAGCCACCACAGAGGATTTATATAGAATGGCCACCCCAATCATTTGAGGAAACTATGCTTTATTTTATAATACTTAAAAACAAACTGTAGTTCTTCAAATGATTGGGGTGACCAACTATTAATCTATGGTGATCAAGGCCACCATGGCCACCCATTAGCTCCATTGGTCCTGGTGAAATTTACTGTGGCTCTGAAGTTTAAACCACAACTGCAAATTAAAAAAACAAACACAATTACATTTGAAGAAACACAATTACATCAAGCGAAACTGGAAGAGGTGAGAAAGGTGGGAGGTTCAAACGCCCTGTCGTCCAATCAGCAATGTCTCGTGTTTCCCACTGGTCCCACCATTCACCTTTCCTCTTCTGGTTTCACTTAATGTATGTAGTTGGGTTTTTTCAAATGTTGTGTTTTTTGATTCGTACTTGTGGTTTAAACTTCAGAGCCACTGTAGAAATTGGCCCCAAAAAGAACTGATCCTTATGCTTGTCAGATCTATGCATAAATACAACAATTTTGTATTGTTTTCTTATATTGACCTTTGTACAATATATACACATTTAATTTACAAAAGAATTTCATACATTTAAATTTGGGTAATTTAATATTTACAATTTCATACTTTTGATATTATTGTATTATTTTTATTGCGTGCTTATTTTTTCATCACAGATTTTTCTTGTTAAGTATTTGGTCCTTTTTGCTGCTGCATCAATGAAAATTCCTCTAAAAGAATTAATCAGTTTTATTTTATGCTAGGGGAAAAGACTGAGCATCATTATAAGATTGATAGTTTGGATAAGGGTCTGCAACATTTATGCTCAAAAGGGCAATTTCTGCCCCTTCCTTTACTAAATTAAACATCTAGGGCTGCAAATCCAGCTATAATTGTCATTATCAACTGGTGGCTCATGGGCCACTTTATGTTTGTTAGAGGGGGCTGAAATAAGACATGAAATTATGAAAACAGCCAATGATTGTTAAAATTTTTGATATTTTTACATGTTGAGACAAAGGAAAAGACTGAATTCTATCCATCCATCCATCCATCCATCCATCCATCCATCCATCCATCCATCCATCCATCCATTATCTTTACACACTTCTTCCTTTTGGGTTAAAGGGGGTCACTGTTGCCCATTTGTCTGTTTTTTTTTTAATTGAGGAGAAATTGAGTATCCTACTTTGAAGAAATAAAACATAAAGTTAAAGTGAGTATAATTTACTCGGTGTATTAGTACTATCCACAGATTTGCAAAGTAAAATACAGGATAAGGCTAAAACTAGACATTTATGGGTATAACATCCTTTAAAATTCAGTGTGATGCTAATTTTGATCACAGCTCAACCAAAGAGCCACATGTGGCTTAAGAGCCGCAGGTTGCAGACCCCTGGTTTAGATATTTGTTAACTTAGACATTCAAGTTGACAGTTTTCTCTCTGCCATCATAGAAGATGACAAACTGACAAGTTTTTATTACAAAGCAAGATCAAGATAAAAACGACAACATTATCAGCAGATTATGACAAATTAAACCTGAAAGTGATCAATGAGTCTATTTGTCTCCTGGAGTGATTAATCAAACTGCACGGATATTTAACTCTAAACACAGCATGACAGGTCCACACTTCAAAAGTACACATCACTCCTATTGAAATGATTGACTCGGTGGTATTGTGTGTCTTTCAATTGAAGAGGCCGAGGAACAAGATGGCTATCTCAAAGAGTGATCTTGAATTAATTAAAAGGCTTTGTGTTCTTGTTTGAATTTTCTGCTGAAAAGTGGTCAAACTGGAAAAGCTACGTGTAAAAAGACGTTTCAGAAAGCTCTAACAGTCGGACGAGTGTTGTGTAATTGTCAACATATTTCAGTTTAACTGCTAGTGAACAGCTGCTGGAACAAGTCAAATATGAAAATGGGGCAGAGCAAAACTAAAAAGTACTTGTAACAGAGATTGATCTTTACAGAAACATGCTTGGGTCTCCATAAATTTAAGAGCCGTCAGTGTCACTCGACATCAGTTGACACACGTTAGTTAAGAGGATACTGTATTTGAACAGCTGACTGACAGCCTCTGTTTATGTAGATTACAGGCTTTTATTTTGACAGTCACACTCTAGTATAAAGCAGCTTAATCTGATCCAGCTCAATCCTAAACCCTAAAGGTTTCTGTAACATTTGGGCTTTAAAGTGATTAGTATTTTATTTTCTTAACCTAGTCGGAATCATTTAGAGTGAGTAAGAGGAGAGGACAAGAGCAAAAAAAAAAATCATAAAGGACTTGCAGTCCTTGAAATTATGTTTTGTCAGAACATAAGATCATCGTTTGTGAGGAATGACAGAGCTGTAGCCATTCTGAAATCATGCACATATTCACAATCATGCACAATCTCATTCAAAATGTCACAATGTTTTACTGTGTGTGTCGTGAATAACTCTCAGCCACAAACGAATACAATTTAAGTTCATTGTCTGTAAAATTGACAGAATTTCATCTATTTTTGTGATTTCTAAGGGCAGTCGGACGTCTAATATTGGGTTGTTTCCAAAAGTTAATCTTCTGTAGAAGCGCCTCCCGTGATTATTTCCTGAATGTTTCCAATATTTTTTGTGCTTCATGAAATATTTTGCCAACAGACAGAGTCGAGTCAAAATAGCTAACGGTGAAGTTTTACAGTAAGATCTGTAATCTGTTAATGTGCGCTGGAGATCAGTCTCTTAATTTAGATCTTGATTAGGGCGGCTGTGGCTGAGTGGTTAGAGCAGTTGTCCTCCAATGCAAGAGTTGGGGGTTCGAATCCACCAGCAGTCACTTGCCGAAGAACCCCTCGTCGCCTCTGGTGTGTGTCTCATCGATGTATGAATGTGATAACGCACTGATTAGTGTCTTTAAAATGATTTGTTCAATTAGCTTTGTAGAGATCTAGTAGAGTGCTGTATGAATGGGTAAAGGAGAGCACAGATTGTGTTGTAAAGAGCTTTCTTTGAGTGTCACGATAAGATAGAAAAGCGCTACATAAGTACAGTCCATTTTCCATTTAGAGTCCATTAGGTCTTAATTTAGGTTAATTTTGTAATGATCTCAGGATACTCAGATTGGTACGAGACCCGGAACGAGACAAGACTCAGACTGAAGATTGAACAGTATTTATGATATACAGCGCTGTGCAGATATTTACAGGTGCTTCTATGGAACCTCTGAGGAGAAAGGACATGGTCACAGGTGGATCTTGGGCAGGCGTTGAGGAGCGATATTAATTTGTTTGGTCTCTCTTCTTACAGGTATGGATGTCGAGGTGGGGCACCCAGAAATCCAGGAGGGGATCCAGAGAAGAGTTCCAGGCAGGCCTGACCAGGCAGTTAAGTGGCTAGAGGATAGGACGCGAGGTGACAAGGAACAGAACCGGGTACTACAATCATAACACCAGAGACATAGATACAGTAGAGAATCTAATGCTCCAGCAAAAAGTAGCACTCAAATGCAGCCTTGAGTAGTGTAGTCAACTCCTCAGGTGGATGGCCGACAGCTGGTGGCAATTGGCGGCCATCTTGGAGAGGGTGGCTGCAGATGGTGGTACTCTTACAAATTTACCTTTAGTTGTATTATCTGTAAAACTGAGTAAGTTATTGAGAGGATCTGTGTGTGATTGATGTTGTCTGTCCTGCTCCTCTCAGTGGTTCTCCTTCTTGTAATCAACTCCTGCCTCCGCCACCTGTTGTCCTTCCCCAGGTGTTTGTCACTGTCTGATTGTTAGCGTTTGCATTTAAGTCTGTGATCCCCCGTGTCCTCGCATTGTCATCCGAGACATTTAGTTCTGTCTCTCTCCATGTCTCCTCGTCCCTCGTTTCCTATGCGAGTACTGCTGCCTCGTCGGCCTGTTGTTTTGTTGATAAATATTTTACTTCACCCCGTGAGTTCCTTGTGCCTGCCTGCACCACTGGGTTCACACTCGCAGACAGAATCGTAACAAGTTATAGGCTTTTAGTGTGTTTTATAGTCAATTGTGGCAGCAACCTTGAATCAAGCTGACCAAAAGTTAATTGGATGTTGACACAACAAGTACTTTCTGCGTGTTTCATCAAAATCTGTCCGGTTCATGTAATATTTTGGTAACAGGTTCCCAGTCACTGGCCGAAGCATTAATTAATTAATCAATCTAATTGCCTTGAAGGAGATCGGATTGGGACATTAAAATATATTAGTTTGCTACAAAACGAATATTTCTGCAGCAAAGTGGCAGTGACCTGACAAATTATTATTATGAGGTATGTGAGCATGGTAACAAGTCACAACAAATACATGAAAACCTCCAACAGTTGTTACATGCAACGATACGAGCTGATCTGTGTTACATATTAGACACTTCTAGGCAACACGGCGTGGCGCACTGACAGACGCATGACTCACAAAGAAGACGCGAGCGGCAAGCTTCAGTCATGCAGATCTCAGCAAAGCTCACAAACCTGGCACGAACCATTAAGAATGCGGGAGGCTTTGTTCGGTGACTGAACCAACACTGCAACCAGAAACGTTGAGTCAAATGTGACGCAGACTTTTGTCTACTGTTCTTTGGGTCAAAGGATCACTTTGTACTTAAAAGTTGTGAACGTGAGCTTGTTAACAATTGAGATGGGTTTGGCATTTGTCTAAAAGCAGCATAAATTAACAATGCAGTAGAGTCTGGGATCATTCAATGTACATCTACAGCAGATTAACTTTTGGCGTCTATCCAATTCTAGATGGTCAACACAACTACCGTATTTTCTGGCATATAAGTCGCATCGGAGTATAAGTCACATCTGTCCAAAAAAGTCGAATAATTTGGAAAAAATCCATAAATAAGTTGCAACTATTATGCATCATGGCTGACATGTTGAGTTTGTTATGCGTCACCGCTGACAACCTGGAAATGTGGGCCGAACCCGGAAATGTGGGCCAGTGTTGTGCCAAAAATCAATTGGCTGCCAAATGGCGGCCACGGGAGCGTGGAAAAGAGGACTTTAACAAGATAAACACTTCAAAACAATTATTTGTTTGCTCGAAATTATAGCAAAAGTGTGTCTCAGTTTAACTTTTGCTTTATAAATGCACTTGGGCGCTCAAACCAGCTGTATTTCAAAAGCCGATGCGCAGAAGCGGGAGTGCGCAGAGGGATGACTCGTTGTGCATTGGTCAAAATTTAACAAGATAACCACCTAAAAAAATTATTTGTTTGCTCAAAATTATAGTAAAGGTGTGTCTCAGCTGAACTTTTACTTAATAATTGCACTGTATTTGTCAGATGAGCTGCATTTCGCCTGGGCAGTGCAGCGAAATGAAGCTGATTTGACAGTTGCTCCAGGTGAGCTGGACGAATGTGGGAGACTATGGCAAACCAGTTTTACACACAACGGCATGCCATAAACTCGAGTGCCCTCTAGCGGCTGAAAATGGTAGTGTTCAATATTGTTGATGTCAGAATGAATGAAAACGGTCATATCTCTGTCAAAATTGGTTTATAAATATGGGAAAAAATCCATAAATAAGTCACTTTGGTGTATAAGTCGCAGGGCATGCAAATTAGGCAAAAAGTTGTGACTTATAGCCCAGAAAATATGGTAATCCCCCCAAAAAGCACAAAACATTACAAATGTTGAGCTTAAATTGCTGTGGTAGTACAAAGTAGTTAAGATTTATTCACAGCACACACTCTGAGCATAACATCTGGCAATACTGTATGAGATCACTCATAAAGTTGTTTTCAAGATCAAATTATCTACAACTTTGTCAAGAAACGTGGCAAGTATAATTAATTCTGTGATTTTAATTTATTTTCATGTCCCCTTTCATGCTTCATTATCTTTTTTTTTTGGTTTTTGTTTGTTTTGTTTTAATAAATTGTACATGAAGTATTTTAGGTGAGGCTTAAATATAATTCTGAATTCTTGGACTTGATTTTAGATGATTTTTCATGTAATTTTGTTGGTTGTTGCAGCTCAGCCCACCTCTTTCCTGCCTGTAAGCAACAAACAAAACCTGTAAAGTATCACTGATATGTTTGAAGCAGTAACAGGGGATGACATTTGATTGTTTTTCTTAAAACAGACTCACTGTTCGTTCAGTGTAAATGTGAATACAGTAGCTGTCAAGCTACAAACAAGTTAAACCTGTAAGGAGTACCGTACATTCTGATGAAGGTCATAGAGTTCATGATAAAGGCTTAACGATACTCTTTCTGAACGATACACCAAGAACAGGTTTTGGAAAGTGATGAGGCAGCATTGAGTAAAGAGTAAAAAATTTTGAATACAATGTTACAGAATGTTGAACTCAAGAGTGGAATTGAAATATACCAGTGAAAATTAATACAGAAGCTTTAGTGTGTAAATAATTTGCAGATGTGGATCATTGCATGAAATATGAACAAAAATCTCAGGTCAGGCTGAACTACTCCCTTCCTTCCTTCCTTAATCTACTTCCCCAGTTGTCTGAGACAAACTGGTCTGGGAAGCTCAGTCCTCACCTCCTTCTACAGGTGTGCAGTGGAGAGCATCCTGTGCTCCAGCATCAACGT
>JARVGS010000400.1:8681149-8692643 GCA_031762315.1 Hypsolebias antenori | reverse complement strand
ATGGCTCCCAAAATGCAAGGAGGACTCTTCTGATGGCAGTGCATCGAGAAAAAGGAAGGCCATCACCATGGACTTACATCAAAAGTTACTCGGTGCAGCGGCGGAGGAATACAGTTGCGCGGTGCAGCGACGGAGGAATACGTACTGCAGGGAGGAGGACGGTGTCGCTAGCATCCCAGTAGGCCATTAGCCCTTCACTGGCCTTCATTATTGCTCCCAAAACACAAGGAGGACTCTTCTGATGGCAGTGCATCAAGGAAAAGGAAGACCATCACCATGGACTTAAGTCGAAAGTCGATTTACGCGCTTGGTAAAACAGGTACGTCATATTTATTTACGTACGTTCCGACTTACGTCAAATTCGGTTTATGACGCCGCGTGAGAACGGATCTACGTCATAAGTCGAGGACTACCTGTATTTATATATTTTATAAGATTTTAGAAACACTTCCCACACTTTTACAATGTTCTATACTCTTAAACCTACTAAAGAACATACGTATATGTAGCTACTAAATATTACTTACCAGCTGGCAGAACAGCAGTGGCTCGGTTCTGCTCCAGCTTGGTTCCGGTTCGGCACACCTACCTTGCCAGTTCTGGTTGGCTCTCTGACTCGGTGTAGTGACTGTGGACTCCAGAGAGAAGCCGGACCTGCGACAGCGCGTCCCCCGCTCAGAAGTCCTCATGGGCCAGCTAGCAGCTCTCAAATTCACCGATGGGTCTGGAGGTCTGGTTCTGTGCAGCCCTTGAGCACTGAAGCGCATTTTGGAGGGGGCTGGACCTTCAGATGGCCAGGACAGGACCAGATTGAGTCCAAATCTGGATGAAAGATGTCCCGGTGGACTCCAGAGAGAAGCCGAACCTATGACAGTGCACGTCCTCTGTTCGGAAGTCCTCGTGGGCCAGCTACCAGCTCTCAAATTTGCAGATGGGTCTGGAGGTCTGGTTCTGGTCCAGTTCCTGGTGGTTTCCGTGTGGCTCTCTGCAGCCGCTCGGCGCCGAAGTCACTGTAATAAGCACCAAACTTTTTCTGATCAGACCAAAATTTTTCCATCTAGTATTTCAGCAGAAGGCAACAGGATTTCTGGGCGGGGCCCTGTTGGCTTCTGGGAAATGTAGTCATTATGAGTGGCGATACAGTATAGACTTATTGAAAGAAAACTACAAAATGGCGGCGCCTGTCCCAAGAACAGTACATTATTTTTATTTTTGTTATTTTTTTACTGTACAGTATCCTGCACTGTCCCAACCACATGAGTAATATTAAAGTTGTCCATCATGAGTTGTATACATTTTTTTTTCCGTGTTCAATTTTACTTTGAAAAACTACGAAAAAGAAAGTTTGCGGAAGTTGAACCGCGAAGTGGCGAGGGTCTGCTGCCGTGTCACACAGTGAGCTGTCATTGAGCAACAAACAGGATATCATCAGGCCCAATCATCTGTGACCTCACAGAGCTCAGTTTAAAAGACTGAAGGTTTTAACCTGAAAACATCCACATTACGCTTTGTCAGCTATTTTCTGCTTCACCGTGAAGCGAACCTCAGCTCTGTGTTTAACTGGGTGAATATGATGCAACAAAATGCTGCTCAGGCTGTTGTGTGACATGAAATGCGACACAAAACACATGATAGCTTACAGTGACCACAGCGGGTAAACAATCAGAACAAACGTTAAATTAAAGAGAATCTCACCACACGCTGTTCCTGGTGATCCACTCAGATTAATAAAACCCTAACAAAACTGACTTTATGGAGAAGAATTCTGATGAACAGTTTGTAAAAACATGTTGCAAACAAAAAATATTTTTTAATGATCTAAGATAGGTGACATAGTTGGCAGAGCTGCTACCTTTCAGCGCGAAGGTCGGCGGTTCAAACCCCAGCCGGGGGCCTTTCTGGGAAAAGTTTGCATGTTAACTCTGTGCACGCGTTTCCTTTGGTACTCCGGTTTCCTCCGACAGACCAAAAACATGCATGTTAGGCTGATTGGTAATTCTAAATTAGCCCTGTTTGAGTGAAAAGATGAATGTTTGTCTCGTTTGTCTCTATGTGTCCCTGTGATGGACTGGAGACCTGTCCAGGGTGTCCTCCACCTCTTGGACAGTGACTGCTGGATATGGGCACCAGTGACCCCCGTGACCCAAAAAGGAAGAAGCAGGTAAGATGATGGATGTCCAGTAACTCTGATGCTTATGTGAGGTCACATCACTTTAGGTCCTTCGTTGAGGATCAGGAAGATTTCAGTCAAACTACCAAATAAAAAGGGTCAAGAGCACCTCTGAAGGTGGTCTGAGTGAAAACATTTTCAAACACCATTCATACCTGTAATTAGTACGACCTGACTTCTTATCCAATCTCTAAAAATGCGCTGAAGAACCAGGTCTGAACAGGCCTTAATGATCTCAAAGCCTAAAAAGCTCACCTAGAAATGGCATGTTGGGCTTTCTTATTTATGATTTCTAAAGGATTTATTTTTATGCAGGCATGTTGAACTGTGTAAAAGATACAACAAAGTTAAGTCAAGTCATCTGGACGGTTCTTTTTTTTTTTCTTGTTGTTGTTGAAATGTTTCGTCTTTCATCCAAAGGACTTCATCAGTTCGAGGAGCCACAACAAACTCAGTCCCATAAGTGGCTTACTCACATAGTGGACAAACCAGTCCTTTGAGGTCCTTTGGATGAAGGATTTATTTTATTTTTATTTTATTTATAAATTTGTTCATTTTAAAATACTCTACAAAACAATCCCATAAACGAAAACATACAAAATATAAAAATAAAAGGTAGCAGAAAGAAGAAAAAAATCTTATTATATCTGCCCCTTTTTTTAAACAATTAGTTCAAACAATAATAATCTTCAAGAAAATGAATAACTCTTTCTAATTTTTTAACTCTAATACAATACACATTATGCTACTTCATTTTTTTTAACAATTCAGTTTTGATCATTTTCGTAAATGTGCACATTGACTTGGCATTTTTAACTTCACTCTCCAAACCGTTCCATAATCCAGTTCCCTGGATTGAGGTGGACTGTCCCTTCAAACTAGTTCTGAATTTTGGATTTAAAAATATCTATGTCCCTTTAAGATTATAACAACTTTGTCTTTTAACAAAATGTTTTAAACAAAATGACTACGAAATGTTTGAAGGATGAAACATTTCAACAAAAAAAAAGAAATCGTCCAGATGATCTGACTGAACTTTGTTGGATTTTTTTTACCTGGATTATTGAGCATGAACTTTGATGTGTAAAAGATAGATACTCCCCTGATAAACTGAGGCAACAGATAATAAGAGGAAGGAAAACTCTGCACTTTGAGTAAAAAATAAAAAATTGAAGTAATCCATCCATCCATTAACTTTTACTCGCTTCTTCCATTTTGGGTCAAGGGGGTCGCCGGTGCCCATGTCCAGCAATCACTGTGTGAGGGGCGGGGTACACCCTGGATGGCTCGCAAGTCCATCACAGGGACACATAGAGACAAACAAGACAAACAATCATTCAATCTCTCACTCAGACAATTTAGAGTTATAAATCAGCCTAACATGCATGTTTTTTGTCTGTGGGAGGAAACCGGAGTACCCGAAGGAAACCCATGCACGGAGAGAACATGCAAACTCCACCCAGAAAGGCCCCCGGACCGGGGTTTGAACTGGCAACCTTCTCGATGAGAGGCAGCAGCTCTACCAGCTGCACCACCGTGCTGCCCTTTGAAGAAATCACATAGAAATTATCAGAGAAAACTAATTTACTTTATAATTATAATAGAAACGCGCCAAATTTTCAACTTAAATATGTTTTCTCCCCAGTTCTAAGCAAGCTGTTGTGTTGCCTTGGCTGAACCAGACAACAAATTAAAAACAACACCATGATCTCACAACGAGAATACACAGCGGTATTTGTTGTCAAACAAGGTGATGAAATAAAGGTGTTGATGTAGAGACACGTCCTGCAACTTATTCCACCACCACCTGCAGACAGTCGTCTAATCTAACTCGTTCATCAACAAAACAGCGTTGGTGGTTCTGCAATTTTAATTATAAAGTTAAGTTCTTATTCAAAGATAAGAAAGTTTAAAAAAAAAAAAAAACTGGGAACAACTTACCCCATGACTAAATGTTTGAAAATTTGTCATATTTCTAGTTACTGTATTTCTTACAAGCTAAAGTTATGTGTGTTTGTATTAGAGTATGTTTTCTTTAGCTGCTGTTTTCCTGTTCGTGTCTCCAGCGGTCACTGTGAGAGAGGTGACTACACCCTGGACGGCTCTCCAGTCAGAATCAGAACAGTTACAAATCCCCATAACTTTAAATATCTGTCAGCTAAAGCTAAACAACCTCACATCTTTGTGTTTGTCTTCTGAGCAGCCAGACTTCTTGTAAATCTCTCAAAGACATCTTTATCCAACGTTTTTCTGGTTGTAAAAGGTTTTGTTGTTGCTGGTTTAATAATTCTGGCTGCTTTTCACTCATTTCTGTCCAGTTAACGTGTTGCTCAGTGTGTGAATTTAAAGAACAGGTCAGCAGACAAGTGGAGGACAAAGAGGATGTCAGGTTTCTTGGAAATAACAAGAGAACTCCATCTTTTAATAATTTACCACGTTAGAGCTCAAATACAATTTTATGTCCAACTGTCTTGTTGTTTGCATCTTTCAACAAATTAAATATATCAAATTATGTTTATGTGACAGGCTGATATAATAAAGTGCCTAAAGATTACATTTAAAGTTGGTCCTTTACCAAAGTGTTTGTTACAGACACAATGCTGCTTCATCCCTTGAGTTGTGGCTAAAATGATCCGTGGGTCAGAGTTCAGAAGTCTAACAAGCAAAAAGAAAAACTTTTTTTCTGAGAATGGCCAAGCATTTGAACGAAAATGACAGAAAAACCTGCCAAAGTATTGTTTTTCAATAAAATTAATATAATTAAAATAATTCTGAAAGCCTGATGACCTTTTCATCAAGAAGATTTCAAGAAAATCTGGCTGCAAAGAAACAAAATGCAAATAAACAAGTGCAATTTCATTTTCTGCAAAAAAGGTCTCATGAAGCAGAACACTAGGTAAAATATAACTATAAAAAGAGTAAAAGCTAAAAAAATTGTAAATTGCTCTCTAAAACTTAAAAGTAGTGTCTTACTAAACGCAAAAAAAAAAAAAGAACAACTAGCTAAAAACTGCAAAATAAATAAATAAATAAATAAATAAATGGGACAACAAGCTTTAAGAAAGTCAAATTAAATAAATAAATGGGACAAAAAAAGCCAAATAAATAAATAAATGGGACAACTTTAGCTAAACACAGCCAAATAAATAAATATATAACAAAACAACGCTAGCTAAAACAAACAATCAAATAAATAAATGAATAAATAAATAAATAAATAAATAAATAAATAAAAAGCTGCATAAGAAGACAAGAATGGAACCTGTTTGTTGAAGCACATTTTAAATAAATTAAAAAAATTAAGGTTTGAAGTGATTTTTGTTGTTTTGAAAATGGATGAAATGGCAACACATTATGTAAAATCACAAAAACATACAGACACCTAATCCCCAATTGCTCCCGAGGCGCTTGCATGGCTGCCCACTGCTCCACCATGTATCCCAGGTGTGCTGGGTTAAATGCAGAAAAGCAGTTTTGCCGTTGTATGGAAACATACAATGACGACAACACAACATTTATTCTTATAGAAAAATAAACAACAGGAAAACTGTCAGAATTCACACTCAAGACTTTTGCACAGTGTTGTCAATAACTGCTTTGCGTCCTCCAGATGCCGAAACTCTTTATGCAGATGTGTTTTTTTTTCTCCACTTTGGCAACAAACGTGAGGCTGAATCTTGTTTAAAAAGAAATAATCATAAACGTTACGTTGCACCTTTTTAAAGGTTGTTGTCATTTAGCTGTGATGAGCTGAACAGCTGAGTTCAGCCACTTCACCCCAAACCAAACAGTGAAAATCCTTCTGAGACCAGAGCAGCTGCATTACCTCAACGTCTACACTGATCCGGACTGGTGACAAAGCTGGGAGGGGGGCGGGGGGAGGGTTCTCCTCGATAAGCCAGAGCCTGGAACAAACGCGAGGAAGGCCGGAGACGAGTCAGGCAGCCCAAAACACAGCAGAGTGCTGCAGCCTCCATAAATCTGAGGGCCAGGCCCGTTCAGGGCTGTGTCGCTCCAGAGGCCAGAATCCAGATGTTGGAGACAGGCGGTGAATTTCAAACTGACAGCAGGGTTATTTCATACTCAGCTGATGTTAAAAACAAAACTTCCATCAGATCAGAAAACGCCTCCCTGAACAGGCTCATGTCAAACAGCAGGGACGGTTCTGAATCCAAAGCAGAACGTTTCCTCTGGATTAGAGTTTATCACTTATTGATGTGGACGGATTGAAAGGGATGAACAGATGTGGAAACCCTCTTGTGGAGAAAATATGCGAGGCTTAAAAATCTTACGGCGAACGACACGGAGATGGTTTATTGTCTTTGCCCAGAACCGAGGCGTCCTGCTGTTCACGGCAGCACATCTGTCCGTTTTCTGTTTTGTAAAAGAACACACCAAAAACTCTCGTTTTAATTTAAAATGTTCATGTTTTACCCTGCAGCAGCAACATGGACTCATTTTTCATGAGCTGAACAAAGTAGGACCTTTATGCTGTCTGTTTAAACAAATAGTCGACCTTGCATTTCTTATTTTTAATGCATTTTTATATTAAAGCTTTCTTTCTTTGATTTTTTTTAACTACAAAACTTTTAAATGTAGCTTTTAACTTGCACACTTGTAATTAAACGTGTCTCATAAAACTGAATATTCATGCTGTGCATGCTTTAATTGCTTTATTTTTCTCATAGCACATTTGTCATATACGTAGCTTTTGTTTTTGTTTGTTTGTTTTTGTTTGTTTCTTTGGAAACGGTGGCTTGTGTTCAATCAAACGTCGATTTTTGAGTAAAAACTCTGCAGGAGACTTCTGACCAATCGTTTGCACAAACACGGCGATTGAATCTAAAAACATGTACAAAAAGTTGTTTTGTACAGTTTGTTTATAGTTATTGATATCTGCATTCAGACAATAAGTGGTGGGTGAAGCAGGACATTTGTCTCACATTTGGACATCTTGGACGTCTGGTGGACAGCACTGGAAGCCAAACATTTAAACCCTGACAACACCTAACCCAAGCAATATGGATTTATTTACTACTGATGTTTTGCTTTGCCTCATTTTGTTTTATTTGTGTATGTTTGTGTGTCTGCCTGTTAGCAAAATATCTCAGAAGATCTTTAGAAATTCACTGTGACTCTAAGATGTTTTGAGAAACTATCCAACCAGTTTTAACAAAACAAGAATCTTCACCAGAACATTATAAATTGTGAGAATAGAGAAATATCAAACTTAAAAAAAAAACACAGAATTAATATTTCTTTCTTAACAAAACTATACCTGAAATATTATTTAAAAGTACGTAATTATTCATTTTGAATTAGCTGTAAAAATGTAAGAAAACCTATTTTATTTTGTGACAAAAGTGCCCGACCCATTATCAAAAAATGTCCCTACATTTTGTTCCCAGTTGTGCAACACGTGCACGCCACCAGACAGTAAAATCATTTTACGTCAAGCTTTGCCCTGACCGGCAGGAGTCCGCTCAGTCTGCAGGAATATTTACTTTTTTATCGCTGCCTGCATCAAACTTGTCTGCATCTGTTCAGTGGTGTAGAGAAAAGGCTAAAGCTAAAGCTAAAGAAGCGTAACCAACACAGAACCAGCTAAACATGGGTAGATTTTACAGATGCTGAGCTGAAACTTGATAAAGTTGTAGTCAGAGGTGTAGTCTACATTTTTGTAGTGGGTATACAGGTAGTCCTCGGGTTACGACGGTCTCGTCTTACGACGTTTCGTAGATACAACGGCATCTCCCTTATTCAAGTTACATGGTTACATCAGTTTTATGTCATTTTTACGTTGGTTTTACATTGGTTTTTATGTCGGTTTTACGACAGTTTTACGATGTTAGGCGTCGTAACGCGGCAGCGCAGCGGCGGAAGAATACAGTTACGCGGTGCAGCGATGGAGGAATATGTACTGTACGGAGGAGGACATCGTCACTAGCATCCCAGTAGGCCATGAGCCCTTCATTATGGCTCCCAAAACGCAAGGAGGACTCTTCTGATGGCAGTGCATCGAGGAAAAGGAAGGCCATCACCATGGACTTACGTCGAAAATCGGTTTACAGCGCTTGGTAAAACAGGTACGTCATTTGTATTTACGTACGTTCTAATTTACGTCAAATTCGGTTTACGCCGCCGCGTGAGAACGGATCTCCATCGTAAGTCGAGGACTACCTGTAGTGTGTTTATAAACCAAAGTACACTGTTAGTACAATGTATTCATCAATTTGCCCAAAACACCTCCCTAGGAAGTGTAAAATAATGGATGGATGGTTATGTGATACTCACAACACCCCCACCCCACACACATGTATATTATCATATTTATCATAATAAGTTATTTTCTTTTTAGTTCAGACTTCCAAAGTAAATTGGACAAAATATAAAAGTTCTTCAGGCTTTGTCACATGTAACTATGAATGTTTCAAATAAAGTGTTTTTTCATATAATGTGTTGTTTTAAAAAATTAATTTAATGTATTGTAATGTGACCAAGAATTGATATTTAATAAGGGTTTTGTTGTTTATTGCTCTCAAAACTTGAAGCTGGTGACTTCAAACGTTACCAACACTTTTGACTTGAAAAATATCTGGTCAAAACTTTTAATCTGAAAACCCCCTCCCGCTTTTTCCAGCGACGCTCTGCCTCACACAGCTCAACATTTCAATGTTTCAACATATCAATGACACGTGCACAATGGTCATGTATCATTGGACACTTTTAAGTGGGTCTACGAAAATGCCCAAGTTTTTCTGGTGAGTATACGTCATATAGCAGTGTATCACATACAAAGTAGATTACACTGTAGCTGAGAGTTACTCCTGTCACGCAGTGTGAGGTCTCGTGAAACGTTATTTTCAAAGTTTGATCAAATCAGCTGTAATTCAACTAAACTGCTCAGGGGCTGGACATCCAGCAGTTATTGTCTTTAGGTAAGTTTGTTTTTATGGTTTAAAATATAGTTTTATTTTAAAATGAACCCATTTGTGGGCCAAACTGAGCTCACCTGTGGGCCTAATTTGGACCCTGGGCCACCAGTTGAATAGCCCTGAGCACGATTTTTTTCAACTAAAGCCAATCCCGGTTTAAAACTGTGCCTTGCGTTCCTTCAAGAGATCCTACGCCTTGAATCTTTTATAGAAGGATGTGTCCACCAGCATCTTAAAGGTTCAGGTGATTCAGAACTAATCAAAACCTCCACATCAAATCCAGTTCTTAAGATCCTGCATGTCCCTAAAAGCAGTTTTGGTGCTCAGCCACTAAAAGGCCAGAGCAAAAAAAAAAAAAAGAGAAATCGTTTTAGCCTGCATTATATTTATGCTCAGATGAAAAAAATGAATAAAAAATGGAAGCGGGACATCCGATTCTCATCAGCCCTAAGCCCGAGAGAGCTGCCGAGTTTGAAGAAAGTGGAGAAGAAGGGATGATGCCTCCTCTTGAAATGATGATCTCTGCTCCAGACCTGTTTATGTTAGTAATCTCCGAGACCCGCTTAATCAAAACATCCCTAATTTCACTGCAGATTGGAAACTGTGACATGTGCGTCGAACACAAAGCTGGGTGGGGGGGTGCAACAGCCACTGGTAGGCCTTCTTTCCCCATAATACCTCCAGTGATGAGAGGATGACTTCATCCTCATCTGCTCACATGTTTTGAAGAGGATATAAATCCATAATGGTGGAAACTCGATGCAGTAAATATCCCTCCGTTGCTCCGTGGCTTTCTGACATGCTTGTTGTGCATCTGCACATCTGCAGGCTGGCTGAGTGTTGGTCTTGTTGACATGAGGACAGACTCTCCGGCTCTGCTCTGATTTATTGAAAAAAAATCAGAACAAAAGCTCCTGTCGAGCTGCCCAGCGTCAAACTCGCAAAACCCCTCCTGATTGATTCTGCAGAGATCGCTCAGACGCACTTTTCTGTTTCTCGCTGGGCGGAAAACGGGCCTGAGACGCCAACGCCTCCAGCTACCTCCGTCTGTAACACAGCGCTGAAGAAAACTCTAGAAGAAGAAGTCCTTTAGAAGAGGTTTCAATTTTTTTTAAAGCCAACACTGAGGAAAATGATTAGCATTTTAAAGGTTTGAAGCTCCGATCTTAAAAGGACGTTTTAAAGAAGTGAATCGTTATTATCTTACCTGTTGCAGATAGATTTTGGATCAAAGTTGAATTCATAAGCAAACAGCCAAAATGGTTAGACTATTCATCCTGAAAATGCAATCTTCAAATTTTCCAAGTGGTTTGTGCAAATAAAACTTTATAAAGCCTTTGAACAGTTTTACATTACACCGTTATTTTCCATAAACATCTGAGATTATATCCTGATGCATGCTCAATAATCCAGGTAGAAAAATCTAAAAAAAAAAAAAAAAAAAAAAAAAAGTTTTTGTTTTGTTTTTTTTTTTTAATGTCCAGAGGACCAGACTTCGTTTTTTTTTTTTTTTTTTTTGATCTGGGATTATATGGAACTTCAGAAAGTTTATTTATCTGTGTCTCTTTCCTGTCCACCCAGCAGCCGGTCGAGGCCGATGGCTGCCCAGCCTGGTTCTGGTTCTGCTGGAGGTTTCTTCCTGTTAAAACAAAGTCTTTCCTTCCTACTGTCGCCGTGACAAGCTCAGGATGGGAGATGGCAACACAACAGAGATTCCACACACTCTGCTGGCTTCCTCAGATAGATATTTACTAAATGGCATTTTAAAATGCATGTGCATGTTTCTGTCCAGTGCCCTGAACTGAAGACAATTTAAAAGTGGCCAAATAGGGGCAATAAGAAGTTTTATTAAGCTATTTTTATTATAACTTTTGATTTCAGACTACATTTTTGTTTATTTCACAGTTACTAGATGTGACATCTCACTGCATTGTGGCTGTTGGTGACTATTTGGCAACAAATAATTGTGGGAAAAATTGCAGAATGTTCTTAAATTGTTGTTGCAGCTTCACTGAACTGAGTACCGGTATTTGTGACCAAGCGACCAGGGAGCTGTGCGGCAGCATCTTGAGCAGCCGGTTTCAGAAAACCTTCATTTACCTATATCTTGTTTATTTTTTAAAATAACTATTATATAATATCAGCAATAAACATTTGCCTCGAATGTTTTCTGTCAAGAGAGAGCTGCTGTGTTGGAGTTTAAACACGGTTCTAGTGCTCTGGACAGGGGATAGAAACACAAACAGCAAAGTTCAGACGGGGTCAAAACACCGGCGATGACTCTGTCACTACTTCAAGAGACACATTTTGGACACTTGTGCAACTCACGTGAAGAAATTGAGAATGGCTACAACCATTGTGAAACAATCTGGAAACTTCCTGTTTGCCA
>JARVGS010000400.1:8651747-8662458 GCA_031762315.1 Hypsolebias antenori | reverse complement strand
ATAAATAAATAAATATATCTATATATATATATATATATATATATATATGTGCTAAATTCTGGATTGTCAGTGTATGAGTCGACTTGCAGAAGGAGCATTTTTGTATAACTTACCGACGAGTTGGAAAAGAGAATGTAAGGATTTTCCAGTATTTCCAACCTGTCTGTGGATCACTTTTGGCCACAGCGTCAAGAAGGAAAGCTGCAGGCCAAAGAGTTCACTTCCTTTGAAAGCATTTCAAAACGACGCAGGACTTAAGAACGGGATCAAAGGCAACAGTTTTCAGTTTGCACAATTAAAGGATTTAAATTGCTCCACCTTTATGTCCTCTGAAAGTTGTTCACCCAAGGGGAGCCTGACTGACGTCCTAAAACATTACCACTGGGTTGACATTGTCATAAAGACACAGGAAAGCCCTCATTTTTACTAAATATTTTACTGCCAGGCTACTAATGTCACAATGCTTTAATATTTTTGATGCTCACTGGTTGGGACGGTCTATCATAATGCCAAATTGTTTATAAAGCACTCTGCAAACAACAAAGGCTGCAACTAAAGTCATATGCAGCAAATAATAATAGAATAACAATAAAAGTATAATAGTAAATCTTTAAAAAAGGACAGGAGTAAAAACAAAGTCATAACACGCCGCAAAAGACTAGATAAGCTCTACTTGAGTTCAACTGCAGTAAGTGGGTTTTTAACAGCAGCTTAAAGTTTTCAAGCGGCTGAACGAATTTGTTTGGCCACCGTTCATTTAAAATGTAATAACTCAAAAGACGAAGTGCACTTCAGAATTGAAAATGAGAGCAAAGTTGTTGCTGCTGGATGACGATTAGGTTTATTCTAATAATCACATTTTAAATTAGGGCCAGGCCCTTTTCAACAAAACAATGCTATAGCTCACTGTTTCGTGTTAACTACTGAGCTGTAACATAAATAATGCTGCGATATTTTTGATTAGAGAACAGAAGAACTTCATTCTGCCCTGGGGTTCTGCAGGATGGCCACCATTAAGATGTGAAATCAGAGGAACAGTCTTGTTGTTTCTATTAGGGATGCACAATATTATCGGTATGGGCTAATATTAGCGTTAAAGCTAAATATCAGCCATTCCATCAAAATAACTCACCAATATTTTAAAAAAAAAACTGTTTTTGAATGACAACCCAGTGAAAAGGATGCCTGCAGCAGCACAACGTGATGACGCCATGCACACCTACCTGATCTGATCACGATGTAGAGGAAGAAGTCAAAATGTCGGCCATGCTGAAGGGTTTTTTTTTCCATCGAGGATGTCGGATTCTTTTGGACTATGTTACATACGTTTGCAACATCGTTTCCAGTCAGATACATTTTTCTGACGTATCCTTACAAGCCGTCATTTACGATGTAATTGAAAAGCTAATAGCCGATAGCACTTGAGTAAGTTTTGCCACAGACATATGGACGTCGTGTTAGCCCCGTTAGCATGATTAGTCTTACGGCACAATGGATAGACAAAAACTTTGAACTGAAAAAGACTGTCCTTCATGCACAGGAGTGCAGAGGATCCCACACTGCAGCTAGGAACCTGGAACAAGCCTCCACAGGTGAGACATTGCAGGTGACTAATGCTAATAAATAATATTAACCTCCTAGGACCTGGCATCCAAATATGCAAGAGTTCAGGTCTTGGGAGGTTAAAAACTTTTCATTTTGTATAAGTTATCATATGGCTGTTACTGAATATGTGTCACCAGCTCTTACAGCTGTTACAAAATTTTGTAGCAAATAAGCCTAAAGAAGAGGAATATGTTTTGACAAAGGAACATACATAAAAGTATCGGTTATTGGCCAAATAAGTTTTTTTAACATATTGGTTATCGGCCAAAAATTGAATAATGTGCATCCCTAGTGGGTCCTCCTGCATTAAAATCAAGTAAAAAATGTCAAAGCAGTTCCTGAGGAGGAGGTTCTCGACGCACTAAATAAAAAAAAAAAAACACTTGGAGAAGTTTTCCTGTTCCACCAAAGCAATTTACTTCCAAAAAACAGAAATATTCCAGTTGACTTACAAAATTTCACATAAAAAGATTATTTAGTGATAGAAAGACTGTTTCACTCCTTCCACAAAACACCAAACAAAGAAACCAACCCAGCTAACATTTCTTCTCTAATCACAGTAGGCTGGGCTGACTAGGAGGAGGGCCATCAATAAAAATCTTAATATTCATCTACCATCAATAATAATTAGGCTTATTTTATACCAATAAGAATGTATAATGTTTAATTAATTAAATTGTCGATTAAATAATCAACAGTGTCCTGAAAGTCCAATTTTGCAGATAAACTGCAATGTTGCGTCATGCTGTTTTTCTCAGTTTGCCACAATTTAAAGGTTTGTGAAGCATTGTGAAGGGTGATTTACCCAATTTAAACAGGAAGCCGACAGTTGTTCTTGAATCTGGTGTAGAAATGTCTCCTCTCTCTGGATTACATTTTCCAACTCTAACGAAACACAACCTGCTAAAACAAGGGGCCTCCCGTCATGACTGCAGCGCCGCTCCAAGTCTGTCTGTTTTGTTCTGCAGCTCCTGCCAAATCCCCGCGGCTCACGTGATCCTGATGCTGCATTTCTATAAACGCTGATGATCATATACGAGTCTATTATCAGTAGATGGTTGTCAATATGTCAGTTCATCTGCAGTTAAAGGTCTAATTCCTTGAAGGAATGAATATTGCCCACCTCCTTTCATTCCAAGGCAAACCTTGAAAATAATGTGCAAAATCCCATGCAACACTGATATCTTAAGGTCGGTTAGTGTTAGGAGTACGTGTTGTGAATCACTCTCAGCTACTGCAAAACTAAACATTAGCTCAGTGTCTGTAAAATACACTGATGTGTGGCCATTTTAGTTTAGGCTAAGACTGATGAGCTGAATCAGGTTGACTCCAAAAGTTAGTCAGTGGTGGATATGTGTTCAGTTACCTTTTGCAAGTTTCACTAACATTTGTCCAGCGGTTGAATAAACGTTGCAGGCGCACAGTGACATGGACAAAAACCTTATTGCCATCATGTATTTGGTTGATAATGCAGATGCTCAACCAGGGTCATGAAAACACTCAACAGCTGTGGGCAGGGGTGACAAAGGAAAAGTGACTCGACTGCTATATTTCGTGGTTGGTTGGGAACAACTGGAAGAAGTGCTGAAGCTGGATGTATGAATAGTGGATGGATGATGGATGTCCACTGTGGTTAAATGTTCTAATTAACACATTAAATCTACCATCAAGTGATAAAACTGAACGAACATTCATGATCCGTACCGAACAACGTCCTGATTTATGATCTCGATGATCAAATTTAAAGATGTTGGAAGGCATTGAAGAACATTTATCCAATGAAGGCATGCCTTTCCAAGCCCAAATACAACAACATGAATTACCATAATTATACGTGCCATGAGAAAATGGTGATCACATCCATGACTGTCTCCATACTGACAACGCTGACACACGACCGTCATTTAGGGATTAGTGCCTGCTGAGTCGAGCTGCTGAGACTTGGGAGACAGAAAGCAGTGGGTGGCTGAACAAAGACAACAGAAAACACCTCCAAGGATCTGACTCATCACAATATTTATTTAAGGTGATCTGGATGGCATAACTCACCTATAACCAATTAACAGCGTTATACAAGTCTTCGGTTATCTGTTGAAATAGCTGTCACAGAAAAGAGTCTTGAGCCTTTAGTCATTTGAAACACCTCCTCATTGGGCGTCGTTTGAAAACTGCAAGCATGTAGAAATCTACATCGCTCCTCAGAGGGACAGACTGAGAGCAGGCTGTCTTCGTCGGCTCGAACGAGGACGTCGCCGCTGAATCCACGGAGCATGAACATGAAATATACAACGTAAAATTAATTTTACCACTGCAGCTCACACTGGATGTCCTTATATTTAAGGCTCAAAATACAATTCAGTTTATTTATATAGCACCAAGTCACAAACTCTTGCATGAACCCCAAATACGGGGGTCTGTTACATTGTTGCTGTTTTCTGTGAGGTAACACTATATTGCGTGGAACGCAAAACTATTGCGAGGGAACACAAAAGAAAAAAACCCACGTGCCCTCCGGGGCTCCGTAAAAAAAAAAAGTTCAATAGAAAAACGACTGGACTTTAGTTGCAACAGAAGATGTTTCGCTCTTCAAATAAACCTTCTGTTACAGTTCACCGTCCTTCTGTTAACCGTCTTCTGTTACAAATAAAGTCCAGTCGTTTTTCTATTGAGCGTTTTTTTTTTTGAATTTATCATGTCCTTGATGACTGAGAATCTTCTCCAGCAAATTCTTGGTGGGTTAACACATAACAATAATAAAATATTCTTATGACAAGTTTTGCAAAACTCACAGTCTCTGTCTGTCTGTCTGTATACACATTATCTATTTCACTGTCATATATACACAGTTTAATAATTTTCTTATGTACGCACACATTATATCACCATCTTATGCTATATATATATTATATCTATTTTATATATATATACGTATATACACACATCATGTATGTATGTATGTGTGTATATATATATATATATATATATATATGTATGTATATAATTTATTTACTGTATATATATATATATTTTTTTTTTATTCGCATGCATCCTTTATGATTGTCTGTTGTTGTCGTTGTCCATTGTTGTCATCACTCTTTGGGATTCTAAATTCAATCTCTCTGGTAAACGAGTCCCAGAGGCTTAATGGGATTAATTTGTATAAATAACAATTGAATTAATGTTGCATATGCAAATTTTTTTTTTTTTTTAGAATGTAAAAGTATGTTATTCAAAGTGTTAAGTGTAATTTTGCTGTTTATTGCAATGCCATAATAAATGTTTGTTTATACTGTTTAAAAACTGCCTCTGTTGTACACATTATGGTGGGTTGCCTGTTGGGCTTGTTTTCATGGAGCTAGTTGCTTGTTTCTATCGCGAGATCTGGCAACACTGACATGTAGAGACGTTTCAACAGACACGCATGCATCATGGATCGGAAATCTGCAGGTTGGATTGGAACAATCTGATGCGTAAATGATGCTGGTATTGGAGGCCAATACCGATATCGGCTCGGCCCCATCCCTACTTCGTACCCAACCCTAGGCTGCAATGGGCAACCCCATAATTATGGCACTGGGGCAATGACCTACCACATGCAAACATACATGGACTTGAACTGACTGCGATGGCTGGGAATCGAACCCAGGTCAACTGCTTGGAAGGCAGCTATGCTCACCACTACACCACCATCGTATTTTTTTTTTTTTATTAATTTATTTATTTATTTGAAAGATGATCCAAAACAGATTTAAAATCACTGGCCTGTGTTTTAAAATGTCTGTTGTAAAATGTTTGTGTCAGTGTCTGTGTCTGTGAAGGGAAGAGTTTTCAGTTGGAAGCGTTTTTATTTGTCTTCCAACTGTCAGGCTTTCGGAGACCAAAGAAATGGCGTGTTTTCTTCCAGAAGGATTTCTTTGTCTCTCTGGTTTGAACCTCGGTCATGGATTTGATCTGGACCGAAGCCTGAATCTCTTCGTTGAGCTGGCTTAAAAACGTTTTTGACACGACTTTAAGCGCCTCAACATGGAAGCCGTTGCTGATTTTGAGCTGGTTGTAAGATGTTGATATTAGTTCCAGCTCTTGTTTCAGCTTCGACTCTGCCTCCTTTGCAACCTTACGCAGAGCCTGGATCTCCACCTCCATGGACAGTTTTAGAAGATCCTGCTGGCGCTCAGTTTCTGTGACCTGATCTTGTAATGTCACAGCCTGCTGGTGAAGTGAGGCAACTTCCAGCTGGTATTTGTTGCTAATTTCTTCATTTTTCAGTTTGGCTCCATCCAGCAGCCGCTGGAGAACCTCAGTTTTCTCTTTCTCCAGCCGGAGTTCAGAAGAAAACTTCTCTTGGCTCACGACGTGAGCCACTTTGAGCTGGTCATATGATGTTGACATTAGCTCAAGATCTAGTTTCAATTTCCGCTCTGCGTCTTCTGAAATCGTACGCAGAGCCTGGATCTCCTCCTCCATGGATTTTTTCAGAAGATCCTGCTGAAACTGTTTTTCCGTGGCCTGATCTTGTAAAGCCACAACGTGCTGACGAAGCGAGGCAACTTCTACTTGCTGTTTGCTGCTCAATTTTTCAGTCCGGTGTTTGGCTTCATCCAGCAGCCGCTGGAGAGCTTCAGTTCTGTCTTTCAGCAACCGGAGTTCAGATGAAAACTTTTTTTGGCTGGTCACGTGAGCCACTTTGAGTTCCTCATAGTCCTGCTGAAGGAGCTTCTTCTTCTTCTGCTTGATGGAACTCTGAACCTGGGAGCCAATCTTGGCACAACTTAGAGTTTCTGCATCGGTATACTTCTGCAGTCTCTCATATTGTTGCCGAACCTCCTTTTCTTTTTTTATAAAGATCTCTTTGAGGTTTTTCTGCTTGTCCAACTGGGCCTTGGTGTCCTGAAGCTCCTGCCACAGTTGGTTTGCACGATGGTTCGCGTCGAACGCCTTTCCCCTTTCTTCATTGAGAAGGGCGTTCAGCCTGTCGATCTCGTGATAGACCGACGGTTGCTCCATCCGGGCGCCCTGGTTTCTGCCTCGTCTAGGATTGGGTTGTCTCTGATCAGACATTTTCCAAAATTCACTGCAAAAAACTTTTGCTACACGAAAACGATCCTTCTCTGTGAAGAGTTTTAAGTGATATGAGCTTAAGAAATGCGTTCTGGTTTTATAAACAATGTTGGATGATGTCACAATGACATCATCATGTCACATGATGATGTCACAATGACATCATCATGTGACATGATACATCCTTTTGATCCAGGATGTCACGAAGCCACTATGGAACTTTGATCCTTTGATGACTCTACCTGTGTTCTGTTCTTTGTTTGTTTATTTTTAAAATTAAAATCTGTTTTTTTCTGTTTATTTTTTAAAATTATAATCTGTTCTTTGTTTGTTTATTTATAAAATTACAATCTGTCTTTTACTAAAATAACGATAAAAAACTAGAATACAAACTACAACAATAAAAACACAAATAACAAAGATAATAATTTGGATAAAACTATTTCCAAGATGTAGTTTTAGACTTGATTAAACAATTAGGATTAATCAAGGTATAACTTGTCTAAAATAAAATAATTATTGATATAATAATAATAATGATACAAGAATAATTGATTTGTATCAAATGTGTAACAATGTAGATCATGTTTAGCCAACGTTGCACTGATGTCATCAGGTCCTCTCCTCCAAAAATGGCTTCAGTTTCACTGTTGGTGTTTCATATCAACACATACAGTCAGTAAATGTCCAGCATCTTTCCGTCCATCCATCCATCTGTCTGTCCATCCATCTGCCCATCCGTCCATCCATTCATCCATCTGTCTGTCCATCCAGCCATCTGTCCATAAAATTCATGGATGCTAAAGTTTGGAAGGCACATAACAAACCTAAAAATTAAAAAAAAAATTTTTAATACTAAATCTTCTTTGCTTACAAAAACGAATTAAAAAAAGCAATTCCTATTTAGAAGCCATAAATAATTTACATCTGTTCTACAACCCAAATTTGTAAACACTTTACACTGAGTCTTGCTATTGAAAAAAGTATGTATTTTTAAGAGTTAACAATATCTACATGCAAAACATGCTACCTGTCATTACTATGCATGTCACATTCACAAAACAGTAGTGTTCCGATGCAGGTTCACAAATCTGTCAAAAATGTTCCTAGCACCCTTTTCTTCTAATATTTCTAAGAAATGTGGCTTAAAGCTGCGAAAACTGCAGATGTGTTTTATATGTAAACTATGTATTCGTCCTACATAAATCCATAAAAAGTATGGTTTCTGTCAGTTCTTTAAGTTGCAAGAGAGTACTAAATGAATTTATTTTAGGTGTTTTTTAGGTGTGAATTTGAAAAACATTTGGATTTTTTTTAAAAAAGTGATTTTTATACTCATACCCAATACTGTGCTCCAGCCCAGTGCTGGTAATTTTTTTACCGGTTGCTCGGGTAAAAAAATTGTTTAATCCGGTAGTAATTCGGTTGCTCTGGTAAAAAAAAAGTTTTACTCCGCTAGTAATTCAATTGAATAGCTAGCAATGTGAAAACCAAAGAACAACATGCAGACAGTTTAACAAAGAATTTTCATACAGCACAATAATCGTGTGAAAACATTTTCACTACAAAAAATAAAAAAATAAAAAATAAAAGTTATATCACTTACCTAATCGGTGTTCCTCCAAAGATTTGTCTTAAACTGTTCTTGTCGCTGAGTTGTCAGAAGAAAGTGGGCGGCTATGATCTTGTTTGGCTTCTGATTGGTTAAGATTCAAAAGACTGCTCTTTTTATTGTCCAATCATATTTGATATTGTCTTTTGATGTATTGCATCATTCCCGGTGAAGATAAAACATGATTACAATGGTTTTAGTAATCTAATATAATTACGTTAAACCAACATAAGAAAAATTTGTAGTTTAATTATTGTTGATAGTTAAGTAAATGGTTCTTTATTCTATCGTGTAAATACAAGAGACATGACTGTCTTGTGTAGCATTGACTTATTTTGTTTGAGCAAAATCAAAGAACCCTCAATTCTCATTTTTTCAGTGTATATATCACGCATTCCTAGCCCCAAGTATTGAGTGCTGTACATGCTCATACTTTTCAGTTGGCCACGATTTTAAAAATCTTTTTATTTATTGGTCTTAAAGCATCTGTGACATTTGAACTATGCATAAAATGGCACAACACATATCTCTTGTATCATTCAACTATTTTCGTTTTTGCAAACAAAATGATAAATATATGAAAATTTCATTCAAAGTCATTTTAAATTTGGCGCTGTGTGTTTTCACGGGAAATCCGGCTACTTCAGCGTAGACGTCTGTGACGTATGAAGATGAATGTCAGCTGGAACGCCCCCTGTAAAATACAATGGCAAACAAATTAGAAGCCGATGAATTTAGCAATTTAAGTGAAGATTTGAACAATTTGTCTTCAGTTTGGGAAGCAAAACTTAGTAAAAAATGTTTCTGAGCTTAACCTTTCCTTAATAAATGCACATAATGTTCAAATCAGCTTGATATAATTAGTTTCTCTTTGACGGCAACGTGCGCGTGCAGCGAACAGACCTGCATCTCTTTAAAATTTAGCAAAATAAACACCTAAAAAATATATTTGTTGGCTGACATTATAGCAAAAGTGTTTCTGAGCTGAACTTTACATTTAAAAATGTTCAAATCAGCTTTATTAAAATAGTTTCGCTATGCCGGCTCAACGTGCACGCGCATCAGCAGAGCAGGTCTGCAACTTTTTCTTTTTTCAACTTTTTCATGATATTCTAATTTTATGACTAGCACGGCCTATGTTTTATAGCAGTTCAGATGGTAAATGGTAAATGGAGCTTACTTATATAGCGCTTTCAAGCCCCCTATGAGGGGCCCCAAAGCGCTTCACAGTACCAGTTCAAGCAGTCTTTAGTGATACTGACATTGTACTCACTGGTACTGCGGTAAAGATTAGTTTTCAGTATATTGAGCATGGCGCAACATACTATTGTCCACATCCTACAACAGGTGGACATCTCAAAATTAGATTACTAATATCTGTTCATACAAATAAAAGAGACTGTGATAAAGTGAAAGCATAAAACTTTATACTAGTTTGCTGCTTCTGTAACATGTTGCTTCTATTTATACTGCGCAGAAGAGTTTTTTTTAGTAATCTGATGTAAACGTGCAAGTATGGAATAGAGTAGAGGCTGATGCCCCGAATGGGTGCAACTGGTTGTCTGGTTGAGTTAAGACAGCAGAAGAGCCATGAGAGGCATGCAGGTAAATAAAGCTGCAGAGCTGTCGCTGAAATGTGACTGCACTCTTCAATGTACCTCCAGTGACGTAGGCGATGTCGTGGCCTTGCTAGACTGTTGAATTTTTAATAGCGTGAGAAGCGTGCAGCCTCTATTCAGAGCTCATCTCTGTGTGAGTTGTGAATTCTGATGCCAGTGAATGAAGTGTGTGGGAGTGAGATTCATTCAGCTTTTCTTTGTCCTACCCTATACTGCCCCTAACCCAAATACCCTGACAGATGCCACTTTATGCCTTTAAGACAATGAGATAAAAATGTGGCTTCTGTGATTTAAGTGACATAAATGAAGATGCATCATTTGTATATTAAAAGGGCACAACTGTCCAAGATTAACTCAACATTCATTCAGTCCCAACTGCATAATCACAGCAGACAGGAAATTTAAACAGAGTGGGTCAAATTAAATTGGACTTTCTTTGCAAACTATTGGAAGCAAGTTTTCAATCCTGATCCTTTTGAGTCAAAACACAGCTGCCTTTAATCCAAGAAGTAAACCCCCACCCCCCATTATTTAAAGCAGGGGAAAAGGTCAGTAATTTTATAAAGTTCCTATATGTAAATATTGTTTCCAGTCTGTATGTAAAGATTTGTATATTTTTGATGGAGTTTAACACAAACTAGAGTTTCTTTTACATTTCCACTATATTCTTCCAAATCAACTGTGCAAATTCATGATAATATGGATCCATTTTTTTCATTCAACCTTTATTTAAACAGATGAGTCACATTGAGCCTCGAAGACTCATTTACAAGTGAGATCTGTTGGACAGACAATAAAAGTGGTGAAAAATGACACA
>JARVGS010000400.1:8633639-8645662 GCA_031762315.1 Hypsolebias antenori | reverse complement strand
AATTGTTTTTACGCTGGATGCCCTTCCTGACACAACCACAGACCACCGAGCTACCACAGCCCTCTGTGTGGAGCAGAATGCTGCTATCTAGGCTCCTTTTTAACTCATTAACCCTTCCCACGCTCTTGCAATGTTCTACTTTCTTAAACCTATGTAATTTTAACAACATATGTACATGTACTGTACAGTACTGCAAAATTTTACCAGCTCCACAGACCATCAGCTCGGTTACGGTTGCACTCGCTTCCAGTTCTGCAGACCGACCCTGGAGTGACGAAGCCCACCGCCCCGTCCACGTTGATGTGCACGTGGATTATTGAGCTTCAGGATTATTTGAGACTTTCCTGCCAGTTCTGTGAGTCTAATAGATGTTGTAGATTTTTGTTGCAAAACTTTCCCTCCATTTCGGCAGAAAGCAGCAGCCGGAAGCACTGCTGGCTTCTGGGTAGTGTAGTTCTTTTGACTGGTGTTACAATGTAGGCTAGAAAGAAAACTACAAAATGGTGGCACCTGTCCGAACTTTAAAAAAAAAAAAAAAATCGTTAACTTTTTATCCAGCACCATACCAGTGACGTGAATAATATTGAAGTTGACAATTGTTGAAAAACAAACAAAAAAAAAAAAAAACGTGAAAGAGCGAATTTGCAAAGTAACGAGGGACTATTGTGTATTATAAACTGATTTGTGTATGTGTGAAAAATCAGCCAGAAACAAAAACCTAAACACTTTTCATGGCCACATCCGTTTACAACCAGAACACTCACTAAAGTTCTTATCTTTAATGCGCTGACTTGCAAGCACAACCGGACCTTTAAGATTTGTTTTGAGAATTTTCTCTAGACTACAGATAAAAATCAGAAGTCCTGATTTCTGGTCAGGTAGTATTTGTTGGTTTAGTCCTTGCTAGGTTGCAAAGATTCTTGTCGAGACAAACAGCTTTTAATTTATAATATTGTCATCCTGCCAATCCTACAACAAGCAGTGGGAGCCTTGTGTGGAGGTTGTGCCCAACTTCTTGTTCTAATTCAGGATTGTTCCAGAACAATGTTCAGTAAACTGATGATGAACATGACTAAAAGGATGTTATATTTGGAGTTAAAAAAAAACAAAAACAAACAATGCATACCAACAGCAATGAAATAAATAAACACATAATCATCCCAACTCTGGAGCATGAGCAAGAGAGCATCATTTTCTGGGACTTATTTTTAAATTTTACATTAGATGGTTCTGATGAATTTAAACTGAGGCTTTGAAAATGTCCAACAACCTGAACTACAAATAAATCTGATGTTTGAAAAAGATGAAAACTTACATTAAAACCAGAGCCGAGCTGAAATCTTCAGGCACGGCCTGATGAGGTCTGTTCAGTCCAGTCGAATCACCGATGAACTGAACCAGTTACGGGTCAAAAATAATCCTCTCGTCGTCGTTCAAATCGCATAAACAGCCACAAACAAACAAACGTCTGATGGAAGATGCTGCTGCTAAAGAACATTAATTTAGGAAGCTTCTTACGCGATGATGCAATCGTAAAAGACTAACAAAGGGAGCTTCTTTTTGTTTGTTGAGTCAGATTTGTCCGGAGTAACCAGCAGAGAGCAGGAGATGTTCAACAGATGCTTTAAGGCTAGATAAATATTTAAGGAAAGAAAAGCATCACAGGTTCAGCTTCAACAGAGAGAGAGGCTGCAGTGGTGCTGCCCTTCTTTTAACATGCACTTATTTTTACTCACTGATCTTTTTCTAATGGCGTTCATTACCAAACTGTAAATCAAATAAACCCCCTTCCTACTAACTTTGACCCTCTTTTGCTCCCGTCGAGCCAAAACAAAAACATGTGGCCTCGGGGAAGACTGAGCGGGAAGAAGCAGATCCTGCAGATCCCTGGAAAGTCCTGCCTGGAATACTGAAGAGCAAAAATGCAATTTTAACACCACCTGGAGGGGAAAACAAACAAACAAACAAACTAAAAAAAAAAAAGAGAACATTGCAACATAAAGTGAAGTTGTGACTGTAATGGAATCAAACATAAATACCAGAAGCAATACTCACAAAAATTAAAGATTTATTTGTATACAAATTTGTAACGTATGCTATAAAAATTAAAAATGACATGATATTTCACAGACTTTTTCTTTAAAATTAAAATCAAAGGATGATTGCAAAACTGTTTCTCGTTTTCTTTAGCGGACACATATTGTTACATAGACAACGCGATTTTGTCAATAAACTTGGCCATTTTGATGTCCCGCTTGGACAGACCTCCACAGTCGTGTGTAGTCAGCGTGATTTGGACCTGAGGAGACACAAACGAATGGCGTTCAGGCACAAAGCTACCGTATTAAAAAAATTATCTTAGGCGTTAGCGGATTAACTGCAAAACATTCTTAATTTGTGTTATCATGGTGCTGAATAGTTTTAGTGAAATAAAACGTGAATGTTTATGAAGCATTCACTCCATCGTGATCCTTTTTTTTTCTGTATTTTTTTTTTAGCATCTTTCTCGTTCCACACTTTTTGTGCTATTTCAACAAATCATAAATCAAAACGTTCAGCTTGGTCAGGTGAAGGGTGCTACGACTTTTAGTATTGATGCAACTTTAGTGTTTTGAAATATTTAGCCTTTTCTGCCACTTTATTTCTCATAGGAAATTAATTGAGCTCATTTTACATCCTTCAAATCTTTAGCTCTGTTTAAAACCTTTTACTGCTTCTTTCACATTTTGTTCTGGTTCAGCTTCTTTCAGCACCTTTTTGCAAATTTAAACTCTTTTCAGCTACTTTCAGCTAATTTCAGCTGTCTAGTTAGCTGTTATGCTAACTAAATTTTTGTCCTAAATTCTTTCTGCTAATTTCAGCTTTTTATGCTCCTTTCAGCATTTATCTGCAAGTTGCAGCTTTTACTGATATTTCAGCTATTTAGCTGTTTTATGCTAATTTTAGTCTTTTTCAGCTAATTCCACATTTTTTGCACTCATTTCAACTTTTTCAGTCTAATTTAGCAAAAATGTGCTCTCTCCACTTCCTTCTGGTAATTTAAGCTTCTTTCTGCCTATTTAGCTACTTTTCAGCTGTGTTTTTGCTAATTCCTGCATTTTTCAGATAATTTTCACTTTTTGTGTTCATTTCTGCTTCGTTCAGCCTATTTGGGCACAACTGTGCTCTCTCCACTTCCTTCTCGTAGTTGAAGCTTCTTTCTGCCTTTTCAGCTATTTTCAGCTACCTTTGGCTAATTTCTGCCTTTTTATTGCTAATGTCCAAATTTTTGTGCTCATTTCTGCTTATCTAAACCTACTTCAGCAAATATGTGTTCTTTCTGCTTTGTTTTGCTAACTTATGCTTGTTCGTCTATTACAACTACATTTCTTTTAGCTAATTTCAGCTTTTTTCAGCATGTTCTTCTGCAATAAGCATTTACACTGCATTTTTGCAGGAAATGCAGTTTCTCTAGTTGTGTTAAAATAGGTCCAGTCAATAAAAGTCTTATTAGATGAACATGTGAATTAACATAAAAAACCATTTTATTTATCTGCAATATGCAATTTTATTGTACATGTAGTCAATTTAAGTGAACTTCACCAGTTTTTTTTTTTTTTTTTTTTTTTGCATTAAATGTTCCTTTATTTAGTTATTTTTTTCTTCAAAAGACAAATCTTAGAGAAGAAATAATCCAACAGTTTATAGCCGTGGCAGAATTTTTAATAGTCTGTGAGAATATTGGGATTTAACTTGACAAAATTTAAGTTTTTCTTTTTAATTTTCGAGAAGAATATTCATTCTACACACACACACACACAAAAAAAAAAAAAAAAAAAAAAACGATAAACTGAAAATTACTTTAAAGAAGGGGTTCTCAAACGTTTTGGGTTCAGGGACACCCTCATGTTTCTTCAATTTGTCTCTTTAATGCAATGGAAATACATACATACTACATAAAGTAACAAATCTTTAAAATATGTTCTTTAATAGTGCTAATATAATTTTTATACTTTTAAACACGGGGTATTTTTCATTCAAGACGCACTTAACAAAATTTTTAATTTCATCTTCCAAAAATTTTATTTTTGATCAAATTAATAGCATCATAAAATACTTTAAAACTTTACCTATTCACATAATGAACATAAATGTATCGCCACTTCTTAAAATTATTACAAAAAGCTCTTTACATAAAACTGAACAGAATCAGTCGTACTAAGTAACATGACTTCATTTGTACACTGATCTGGTCTGGGGACCTCTCCAAGAAAATTTTGAATAAAGCAGATGTGATATCCTGCATTTTGGTGTATTTTAATGGGTTGTTAAAAATTTATGTGCTTGTAACAAAACTAATAAATTTGCGGACCCCCAAGCACTGGTTCGCGGACCCCCAGGGGTCCGGGGACCCCAGTTTGAGAACCACTGCTTTAAAGCCACAACACTATCTTTAGTTAGTTTTGCTTTCTGCCCAAAACAGACTAATTTATGTTTAACCTTTATTCCAATCAGTGTGGTTCTTAAAATGTCATATTTCATCTTGTTTTATGCTTTTGAAAAAAAAAATTTATAAATAAACAAAACACCTGAAGTAGGCCTGAGACAGCAAAAGTGTGTTTATGTGCTTGTAGAAGCATTGTTTTACATTGGCGGCTGTAACTTTTGCCTTACTTTTACCGACTAAACCAGTGTTTATACAACCCACAGGGCAGATTGATCCAAGAAAACACCGTCAATCTATAAAATCAAGAAAACAGAGCGGGGTTGGAGTTATTTTATAGAATATTAGCATGTGTTCGGTGTAAACGAGCCGATCAGTGTGGGATTTATCTGTAAGTGTCTGTTGGGGTTCAGAGACCCGCAGCACCGTTCTGCAGCCACTTTAATAAAGAGTGGATTAGGAGTAGCATTCCTCCTAAAGCGGCCCGGTCCACCACACAGTAACTCAGAGGCTACAGTCTAATGCTGAGAGATTTTCACGGACTAACTTCGTCAAATTAACCACTTCTCCACCTCTGAGGCAAAGAGGGACGGACTGCGTGAGCGCTGGTGTTTTCACATGTAAAAATTACTATTTTCCCCTTACCCTGGCTGATAAGAGTTTTAGTTTTCCAGAATGATGATTGCTTGATTTAAACAAAAAACAACTTCATCATGGGCTGATTTACCTCAAGCTGTAATTTGTACCGAACCAAAGAGAGCAGCAGATCAAACTGGGAATGAACCTTTTGGTTCTGCGACTTGTGACTTCTGTAACCGAGCCTAAATAAACGAAGCTCGGCGAACAAATCTTTCCATGCACTGCTGCGAGGTTTTATTTGCACTGAGACAAAGTTGTTACCTTATTATAAACATTAAACCACTCGGGGTGGTGGTTCATCTTCTCTGCCTGCAGAGCCACTCGTGACATGAAGCCAAATGCCTGCAGGGAAACAAACAGTTCAGGTAAAGCCACACAGAGGAACAGCATTTCTCTTTGATAAGAAAAAAAAAAAAGCACTGCTGAGATTGTCATTGTGTACATTTTTATCTAGCCTAAATATAATTGGGAGTTGAAGATATAATGCTAACTGTAGAAGAGCTCAGCTACACATTTTTTTAATTACCGTTTTTTTTTTTCCCGGACTATAAGGTGCATTAAGAAAAAAAAAAAAAAAAAACCAGTCAGATTAAGTCAAACTTTATTCAACTCTTTTACAATAATCACATAAAATCAGTTCGAGGTCAGTAAGCACAACCAGAATTAATACATAAGGCGCATCTGATTATAAGGCTCACTGTTGATTTTTGAGAAAATTAAAGGATTTTAAGTGCGCCTTATAGTCTGAAAAATATGGTACTGAAAATGCTGTTTGTTTCATCTTAAAGCATTTAGGCCAGAGGTGGGTAGCATGTTGTTTTCTTTCCCCAAAGGGCCACATCAAGACGTTTAAAGCAATCAAAGGGCCGCATAGAGAATCGGAAAATAAATTTTCTTAATGACAGATAATCTAGAAGACCTTTTTCATATTGTGGCATAGTTAGCATGCTTTATAAAACAATTCTTCCCAAAATCCTCTATTCTGTAAACAGGCTCTTGTTATACACGTGAGCTTAACATGTTAAACATGTTAGCAGAACTACACAAAACAAACTTATATGTATATTTGTGTTTCTGTCTTTAAAATTCAGTCAAGTTCTGAAAACGCAATGACTTAAATTATTATTTTTTAAGTTTTCAGTAAAACACTTAATTTAAATTTCCTTAAGTCTCATTGATAAATTGCTGTTTTTGTTCTTTAATCAATCCTTATTTAAAACATTTCTTTCTTTTCTTTTTTTTAAACTAAGGATATTGGGGGCCTGATGGAGACTGTTCAAGGGCCACTTTTGGCCCTCGGGCTTTAAGTTGCCCACATCTGATTTAGGCAAACAGTTATCTGATTTGCATGAGTGCTGTTGAAATTAAACCCTATTTTACGAGCTGTAATTTAAGTTCATGTGTGGTTGTGTACTTTGCTGGATCAACATTTCTGTCAGCTCAAATAAACTTTTAACATCATTTAATGTACTTTGTGAAGTTTTAAACTAGTTTTGAACGCTAAAAAAAACAAAACAACAAAGCTGCATCACTTTAAAATAAAACTCGTTGACTCTTCTGTTTTTATGGTTCAGCGATTGAGTTAGTGTCTGAATGCAAATACTTTGAAATTCTGACATATGATTACCTCTCCGAGCCCAACATCCAGCAGCTGACAAGGCTCCAGATTTTCTTCAGAATCAAGTCTCGTCTTTAATAAAAGACTCGTTTCTGCCTCTTTTTAGGTCCAAGCTGGAATATGGAAATGTATTTTCTGTTTGCGATGTCGCTGATTCAGTGCACCATGAGCTTTGGGATCCACGGCTAAACTCTGACATCACTGTTTGTTGTATTCATGCCTTGAATGGTTTGCTTTGTCCTAAAACATTGACATATTTTTAATTTAGACAGCTATTATCGGTCTTCTCATCTATAAAACTAAAAGTACAGAGAGGTTATCATGAATTTTGGTTTGTATTTGAATCTTGAGGAGCTCATCACATGAAGTATTTATTTTTTTTAAATTGCAGTTAAACTTTTAGATGTAAAAGTTTTGGCATTTTGATCAGCACTGATATTATCTTCTGGCAACTGCTGCAAAACTTGACCAAGTTCACAGCCCGTGTTTGTTTTTAGTTTTTAGAGGTGATCGTTTTATTAGCTTTGCTTTTGGTTATATGTGATGTGTAAAGCATATGTGTTGGATTATTATAATTTAATGCCTGTTTACTTGCTGTCTGTTTTAACTTTTGTAACTTCTACTTTTATAAATACCAAGGAGTCTATTTCATGGTTTATTAAACGTCTATCTTACTGACTTATTAGCTGAAGCAAAAAATGTGCAGGCTTTTCCTTAAAAAAAAAGATTTCCTAACAATGGACTGGCAAATTTGTTATTGCAGTTCTACAGAAGACGGTACGGCAGTTCCCAGACGTAAAAACAAAACAAAAAATGACGGTAGCATTAAAAAGGCTACTTAAAACAGACACAGCATAAAGAGCGCTGCTGCCGTCTGAGGCACAAAAAGCACAAGAGGTTGCCTCTTTGCATTGAGACAACCCTTCAGTGTGTATGAAGATCAAGACCACTCTGAACTCCAGACCAGACAGCATACGCATCGAGAAACATACACGCTCTTCATATTTCTGGTTTTGGCGTGCAGCTTTCTCCAATCACAGGTCATCCAGGGAGTGATTACGGTAATTCTAATTATCTACAAAGAGGAGAGTGAAATCCCTCGTCATGCTCGCTGTGAGGAGAGAGGGGAAAAAAATAATCAGGTAGACCTATTTCAGAGCAATTTCCCACTGCAATCTCAATTAAGCCCCTAAATGCTTCCTCTGTGGCTAATTAAATCAACTGAAATGCCATTGTTTACAGGCCGTGTCTGCGGCCCCCACCCACCACCTGACATGACGAAACAGAATTACTTTCACAAAAGGAAATAGCGTTTTTAGTGTGGCGGCCCAATTTTTGAGAAGGCCTGCTCGGTTCTCTTGCAGCGCTATGCGTGTAACACGATCGTCAGCTTGATCAAATTGGTTATCGAGGAAACCGTCTCCTGATCAATTTAAGTAATTGACAGATTCCTGCAACTTGACCCCAGAGGCACCAATTTGGAGAGTGAGCCGGTCTGCTTTTTCTCAGTGTTCATTGGCTCTAATGGAGATGGTTAAGCAGCCTGTCATGTCAGGTGTTGTTCAAACTTGCCCTCCCTCCCAGGGCCGAGCTCAGGCTAACCTGCTGCGGGGAAACACTGAGTGACAGGTAAAAGGGTTCAGTGTTGACACTTCAGGGCTTCTGCATATTGTCTCAATTTGAAACATGCTTTTTCAGAAAATTCACTTTCCATCCTGCTATCAAACAAAAAAAAAAATCCTATCCTGCAGTATTTAAAAACACTTCTGATTGACCAGACTTGGTATAGGTATGGAGAAAAACACATTATTTTTAAAATTATAATTTAACTAACGCTTGTGGACTTTAAAATCTATCATCAATATAAAAGTCAGTTCAGTTTATTTATATGGCACCGAGTCCCAACAGAAGTTGACTCAAGGCAATACACAAAAATATTCACATACATTATAAAAGCCAATTAGTAAAAGTTATCCATCTAAGAAATATAATTTTACCTAATGGAAGAAAATTTAAAGTAAAGCGTATTGTCCAAGCACTGAACCCTGAGGAACTCCATGACTAACATTTGTGTATGAAGAAGATTCATTATTTACATTTACAGACTGGAATCCATCAGATAAATATGATTTAAACCATTTTAGAGCTGTTTCTGTAATCCCAATATCATATTCAAGCCTCTGTAGTAGAATATTGTGACCAACTGTATCAAATGCACCACTGAGGTCTAACAGGACCAGTATAGCCACAAGTCCATTGTCAGAGCCCGTGAGAACATCATTAGTGACTTTCACTAGTGCTGTCTCCATGCTATGATGAGCTCTAAACCCTGACTGAAACTCCTCAAACAGATTATTTCTTTGCAGATATTCGTGCAACTGAACTGCAACTATTTTCTCTACAATTTTTTTTTTCAGATGAAAATTAGATTAGATAGGTCTATAATTGGCCAGAGTTCCTGAATCAAGATCAGACTTCTTAAGCAAAGGTTTAATTACAGCAACCTTAAAAGTGCTGTGGTACATAACCATTCATTAAAGACAAATTAAGCAGATCCAAAATGTGGACATCAATTAGGGGAAATACCTCTTTAAACAGTCTGGTTAGAATGGGATCTAGCAGACATGTGGATGGTTTGGATGACGTCATTATTTTTGATAATTCAGGGAGCTCAACAGGGTAAAAACAGTCCAAACATAAATCAGGTTTTACTGACATTTCTAAAGCTGCCTCATCTGACAGGGAAATGGAGGCAATAGTAGGAAGGATGGTTTGAATTTTCTCTCTAATTGAAATAATTTTATTATAAAGAATCTTATGAAGTCATCACTGCTTATAGATGTAGGAACACATTGCTCAACTGATAGGACTTTTCATTAGTCTAGCTATAGTTCTGAACAGAAACCTGAAGTTATCTTTATTCTCATCTATTAAAAAGGAATAATATACAGTTCTAGTTTTATGGGGAGCTTTATTTTATGTTAGCAGGCTATCTTTCCAAGCTAAATAAAATCATTCCATAGTAGGAGTGCAATTTTCTTTCCAGCTTTCTAAATGCTTGCACAGTAAGTAAAATAAATACAAACAACATTTACACATTTTTCAAATAACATAATGGTTGTTGAATCTGTTTGCACTGTCATATGCCCTTGCTTATTTGGTTTGTTAGCAATGATGTTCTACTCAGGGTTGCAGAGCTCTGTCACTGTGATTTTATAGGTGAAAAGTTTTAAAGACAGATTTAAGAATTGTGGCTAATTCATGTTCAATTTTGACAAGGATTTTGCAAAAACTTGCATTTATTTATATATTTCCATTTATCCTTTCATATAGTTGCACAATGGCTACAGTGCAGGTGAATTTTTACGTTAGTATAACAAAATTGCTCTTCTTGAGTCAAGGTACACTCGCTGTAGATCTCTTACTGAACAGTAGATGTCTGTTGAAAATAATTATATAGCAACACAGCAGGAATGGCACCATTGACAGAAATAAAAATGGACATTGTGACTCAGTTAGCGTCCATTATCCAAAATTGAGCGCAAATTTTTCTTTTTTTTAAATTTGCACATTGCAATGTTGTGTTTCTAATGTGGGGCTGAACCCTCCTATAAAAGAAAGTTTTTTTTTTTTTTTTTTAATTCTTTCAACTCATAATAGAAGTGTGAACTTTAAGCAAAAACTCTCTTCAGATTTGTCCGGTAATAATTACCGGTAAGTTTGTCTTCAAATACTAGAATTTAATAAAATACACTGATTTTGTGTCATTTTGATTTACAAACACAAACATGGAAAGCCATATTTAGCTCTTACAGTCTAATTCCTGGACTCGCTAGCTGTAATTTTGCTGTTCCAGCATTGACAACTCTCTGACAGGGACTCTCTGTTAAAGTAAAACTGGATCTTTATGTTGTCATCAAACTATCATTATAAACCAACTATATAATTTCAGAAATTTTTATACAGATTCAATATGGCGGTGGCACGGTGGCTCAGTTGGTAGAGCTGTTGCCTCTCAGCAAGGTCGCTGGATCAAATCCCAGATGGGGGTCTTTCTGGGTGGAGTTTGCATATTCTCTCCGTGCATGTGTGGGTTTTCTCCAGGTACTCCGGTTTCCTCCCACAGACCAAAAACATGCATGTTAGGCTGATTAGTAACTGCCCCTAGGTGTGAGTGAGAGAGTGAATGGTTGTTTGTCTCGTTTGTCTCTATGTGTCCCTGTGATGGACTTGTGACATGTCCAGGGTGTCTCCCGCCTCTTGCACAGTGACTGCTGAATATGGGCACCGTTGACCCCCGTGACACAAAAAAGGAAAAGTGTGTAAAAGATGGATGGATTCAATTTGGTCCCATTATAAATTTAGAAACTGTCAAATGGAAACAAAATCCATATTCTCCTCAAAAACTAATAGATCAGAATTATAGCTTAAAAGAGTAAATGCTAGCTTTAGATTTTCCTTGTTAACTAAAAGTAACCTCAGTTTTACAAAAGTTTTTGATAATTGGACGTGTTGAAGCCAATTTATAGATTTAGATGCAGATTTAGGGTTTCCTTGAAATCAGCAACTCCAATAAGTTTAAGCTGTGATGTCAGTTTTACCCAACTTCTTTCTCCCCAGAGTGGCTAATAACTATTATTTCTGCAGCTTTATATTTTTTAGGATTTTTAAAATGCTGTCTAAATGGACATACTGATTCTAACAGCATGGTATTCTGGGGGATGTGGGGGTGACTGGGAGTGTTTTACACATTTAAATCACTTCAACTCTACAAGACACAAACAGTTTTCAAGTTGTTGTTTTTACAGGCGCTTGTGACTAAAAGGCGCATTTACTTCTTAAATGCTGGGATGATTTTACACTTAATGTCTGCCAACTCGGTCAAACCATTCAAAGCAGCACTGTAACAAGGCAGTTCCTTGTTGATGCAACATAGATCTGCAGCTGGAAACATCTGTGTGAATTCACATGTTTACAACCTCTGCAGTCTCTGGTCTGAACCAATAACTGGGCACGTCAGTTCACGATGTAGCGAACCCTCCGATACCCAGCGGTATGTGGGTTAAAAAGAAAGGCAGGTCCGCTCTTCACAAATTGAGCTGAATGTGAGAAGGACAAAACCAAAAATGCATAAATCGTAGTATTTGTTTACATGTAAATATGTAAATAAACCCCTTTAAACTACAAACTGGTTTCCAAAAAAGTTGGGACACTAAACAAATTGTGAATAAAAACTGAATGGAATGATGTGGAGGTGCCAATATCTAATATTTTATTCAGAATAGAACACAAATCACAGATCAAAAGTTTAAACTGAGCGAATGTATCATTTTAAGGGAAAAA
>JARVGS010000400.1:8609868-8623961 GCA_031762315.1 Hypsolebias antenori | reverse complement strand
ATCTGGAGGGCTTCATCAGTCAGAGGAGTTCCAGTAAACTGTTTCCACACCAAGCAGTAAACACCTTAAGTGGACCAGCCTCTCAGAAGTAAAGATGGGCAGAGGTTGAGCAGTCTGTCTACAACTGCATCTAAACATAATGGGACAGTTTCAAAATAATTTGACCATCTCATCATCTACACTCAGAATATCATCAACGCTTTGAAAGAATTAATCTGTGCACAAAGAACAGACTCAGATGTCAGCAGTGTGTTAAAAACAGGTCTATTGCTGATCTGGACTCAGGACCACTTCCACAGATCCCTGAAAACACCGTTCACCTTGCATCATGCTGGTCAAAGCTCAGTTGAAGCCATACTTGACCACCACTGAGAATGGTGTCTCAACTGGGCTTATTTAAAACGGACTGAGGTCAAGTGGAAACTGTTCTGTGGTTTGATGAATTAAAACGTGAAATTCTTCCATGTCCCCTCAGAGCGGGAGCTGGCCTGTTAGCAGCACTCTGTTCTGAAGACTTTTTAATTTGCATTTTACAAAATGTCCCAACTATTTTGTAATTGTGGCTGAAGGAGAGACCGAAGACTTTTTCCATAACCTCTCTCTCAAACATGTTTATCTGGAAATGGCAGATACAGATTGCCCTAGTGGGCAATTTTTATTATTATTATTACTTTTTTTTTTTTTTTAATCTTCTTCTCTCCAGCTTTCTGGGGCTCCCCAGGGGGCCATGGCCTCCCACTTTGAAAAACACTGGATTATACATTAGCGTTTCAATCTTTGGAATTCAACCACAAAACAACATTGATTTAATGACATCTTTTCAACTTTGGCTAATTGGCTAGAACTGAATGATTGATTAAAGGTTGATAAATCATCAGTCGTCAACCTACCCAAAAATCATCCTTTCTTTCTGAAAGTAATTCAATGAGTTAACATTGTTCGCTATCTGGGTGTTTTACTTTTATTTAACTTTATTTATACAGGTAGTCTCATTGAGTCATGAGGACTCATTTTTAAGACAGTTTGGGCACAGATGGTGGGGATTAAGGGCCTTGCTCAAGGGCCCAGAGTGGAGCAAATGAGGGTGGAGGCAGGTGTGGGTGTTTCACCTTTTCCACCCACATTTTGATGTTGTTGGTCTGGTGAGTCGAACCGGCGACCTTCCGATCACTGGCCCCGCTTCTCTAACCTCTGTGCCTGGAGTGGTGGCTCAGTTAGTGGTAACCAGTTTTCAATGGGAAACTGCAGCTATTTACAGCCATACCAGTTTATACACCTCCAAACCAAAACATTACACCGACGTGTCACACATGAAAACCAACAGAGTGAGTTTAGTTCCTGTGTCTCTGCATGAATAATTTTCGGGGAGCCACTTCTGTTTCAGATTAGAGGTCATTGTCATCCAGCGTGTGCCTCTTGTGACGCAGTTCTGGAGGTTTAAACGCAGCTGGAGCTTCTGAGACACTATGGTCATTTATCATCCTCACATGATCTAAACATCACGGTCCTTCCAGCACCGCAGCCCCCTCATCACAATCCTCGCCCTGGCAACAAAGACACCGTCCTTCTCCTATTGGCCTCCTCTCGGCTCCCAGCTGTCCTCCATTCGTCCTCGTGGCTGCCACTCAGCGGCGGAAATGCACGAAGATTGCCGAGGTGGTCCGAGCGCCGCGGAACAGAGCTGGGGAGGGTTTGGGCCGCAGTGGATAACCAGCAGAGGAGGGGTGCCGTTTGTTTTCGTAATGGGTGTCCTGTTAAAATGCATTTGGGTCTGTTTTATGGCTGCACGCGCTCCCATCAGTCCCAGCACCTCGGCGTCATGTAACAACGCTCCAATAAGACTGAAAAGGTGTTCTGTTGCATAGACTGGCATCCAGGTCCAGGTCCAGGTCCAGGTTGCGCATTTCCCAGTGCTGCAGGTAAGGACTCCATGTTTATTATGCTGCTCATTTAACTGAGCTCGCAGCCTGTTGCTGTCGCAAACTGCACCTGTTTATTATGCGACAGTTCCCCAACAGGACTAAACATTATGAGCTTTGCGCATGAAAAAATATTAGCCTCATTCTTGATGTGCAAAAAAAAAAAAGGCCTTTCGACCCATTTTCTATGACCTACTGTTCCTTAAATATATATAAAAAATGTTTTCAGATAAGCTTTTGCTTCTGCACAGCTCATGATGCGCTGTAGTGAAATAATTGTCCGACCTCCTGCTGCTGCACCTCCTGAGGTTTGTGCATCCAACAGAAAGTAGGTTAAAATGGTCTCCTTTTGCAAAGACTCTATGCATGTGCACGAGCAATGAACACCTTGGCTGTGAAAACACACAACGTGCCCAATGCGGAATTGTTTAGGCACGCGCAGAGCTGGATGGCTGCAGTCCAGATGAAAATGCATGTTTTTAAATCTGTTTACCTTCCTCCATGCAGCCAGTCCTCTTTCATCTAATGAAAGGAAGTAGGTCAGCAAGGGAATTTCTATTCTCATGTCACCCCTGCTGATCAATATTCTTACTGATTCTTCTGCGTCATTTAGGTGCTTACCTGAGCCTTTCAGACAGACATTCAGACAGACAGACAGACAGACAGACAGTCAGTCAGTCAGCCAAACAGATAGAACACCAATTCCAAAAAGTTGTAAATGGCAATAAAGCTAAAATGTAAGGATTTGTGTATCTCAATGCCCATTTTTTATTTATTTAGGTGTTGAAACTAAATTGTCCAATTTTTAGAAAATGACATTTTGAATTTGCAACAGAGTATATAGGGAGATTTTAAATTTTGTTAACTTTGCAGGTCTTAATGTTCAATATTAATTTTTTGCTGAGGTCCAGTCTTTTACATGGCCATTTACACTATAATTTAAATTCTGAAGTTGTTGTGCAATCAGAACTGACTTTCTGGATGGATGGATGGATGGATGACTGGGTGGATGGCTGGATGGCTGGATGAGTGGGTAGATGGATGGATGGATGGATGGATGGATGGATGGATGGACAAATGAGTGAGATAGATGGATGAGTGGATAGACTGATGGATGAGTCGGTAGATGGGTGGATGAATCAATGCGTGAGTGAGTGGCTAGATGGTTGGATGTGTGTATGGTTGTATGGATAGATAGATGGTTAGATGGATGGATGGGTGGGTGACTGGGTAGCTGGATGGATGGATGGATGGATGAGTGGGTAGATGGATGGATGAGTGGGTAGACGGATGGATGGATGGATGGATGGATGGATGGACAAATGAGTGAGATGGATGGATGAGTGGGTAGATTGATGGATGAGTGGGTAGATGGATGGATGGATGGATGAGTGGGTAGATGGTTAGATGGTTGGATGTGTGTATGTATGGATGGATGGATAGATGGTTAGATGGTTGGATGTGTGTGTATGCTATGGATGTTAGATGGATGGATGGATGAGTGGGTAGATGGATGGATGAACAGGTAGATGGTTAGATGGTTGGATGTGTGTGTGTATGTATGTATGTATGGATGGATGGTTAGATGAATGGATGGATGAGTTGGTAGATGGATGGATGGTTAGATGAATGGATGGATGAGTGGGTAGATGGATGGATGGATGGTTAGATGAATGGATGGATGAGTGGGTAGATGGATGGATGTATTTCTTCCATCACAGGTGATAGTTTCTGTGTCTGTACAGTGAGTGTTTGTTCTTCTGTCATGTATCTCGTCAGCTCCTGATAGATCTTAATAAATGGAGAAAGACATCACTGGAACTTTTGGACCTCTGAGTTCAAGATGGCCACTATTCCTCATTAACAATATCCAACATTAAATTTACCGTAACTCTGTCACTTTTACATGTTGAGGTAACGTCTCAATGTCTGACACATGTTGAAAGATCTTGCATGAGATAACACATTTAACAAGGTTTGTTTGTCCTCCTCATCTTATAACTCTGATTCCTAAACTCAGACATGAGAGGCGGTGGGCTAAATGGGCTTAACGTAAGAAGAGCTCGGTCTTTAATGTAAAGCTTGTTTGGGTCTGATTTGCATGATAATAAGATAAGAGCATCCATCATTTTCAGATGTGTCAGTACCCTCAGCAGTGATGCGAGGAAATAATAAAAAGACGATTTTCTTTTCTAAAGGAAGTAGTTGCTTAGAAACAGTTTGTGTTCAGTTTTCTAAGAATCAGATGAGACGTTTTCACTGAGGCAGCAGATGACATTTTCAAATACTGCAGCTACTTTTCATTTATACAGTGATATAGTAGATATAATGGATTACTTATATAATCACTATTATCTTCTTTTTTATTTGAATTTACTATTTTATTTGATTTTTCATTTCTTAAAAGAAAAACTATTGAAATTTATTCATTTTATTAAAATGTTTTAATTGTCCAGATGACGTGATTGAAACTTTTTAGTTTTAAAATTGTATTGAACATTTATTAAACATATCACAACAACAATAAACAAACACCCCACCACCACCTTGGCACCCACTTATGACAGACTAATGAAAAACAAACACAAGAAAAAAATAAATGTTATAATAATAGCGTGCACACACACACGCACGCACGCACGCACGCACGCACGCACGCACGCACGCACATGTCAAACCATATTACTGTGGAGCTTATTTCTAATGCAATGTTCTGGTCTCTCTGCTTGGAGGGAACCACCACCTCGTTCTGTGAATCCAGTGTCAGTGACTTCATTGTCCAAGTGATGTTGCAAAGGCTTATCAACCAAGATAGCAAGAGCCTAGAGGAACTCAAGGCAGACCATGTCCACCCCTGGAGTCCGAGCTTTTTAGGTATCTCAGCAACCTCAGCCCTAGTTACGGATGAACCCACCCCAAAGTCCCCTGACAGCTTCCTCCACGAAAGACCTGTCCTCAAAGTATTCCTTCCACTGCCTCCCAACATCACTGGCTGAGGTCAACAGCTCTCACCTTTACTATAGACAGGGGTGTCAAACCCACTTACAAAAGGGGGCCAAAATTAAAACCTTTTTCCAACTAAGGGCCAGTTTCAGAATCTACATTAACTCAAGTCAAATACCCAACATCTTTTCTTGGTTGTAGGTTCCTCAACAAGAGTTGGATTGGTCTCATTCAATGTTCTCTGTTGCACTTTCGACATCGTAATCAAAGATTAATGAAAAAGTTTGTGATAAAAGTATTTTTTGTTTAACATATCATCTTGGGGGCAAGATAAGATGTCAACGAGGGCCACATTTGGCCCCCGGGCCTTGACTTTGACATGTGTGCTATAGCTAGTACTGGTAAAGATTGTTTCTCCCACCTTAGCTGTCAGAATCTTCTTGGAGCCAGTTGAGATCTATGTCCTGATCTAACTCCTCCCACACCAGAGCCTCTATCTCAGCAACATCTGCAGCCTACTTGGCCAGATGATACCTCCCAGCTGCCTCTATAATCCTAAAGCTAACTCAGTAGGACTCTGTCTTCAACTTGATGGCCTAGAGGTGTCCACCACCAGGCTCCAGGCTGGCTGCTCTGAGAGGCACCAACAACCATGTGGCCACAGCTCAGAGCAGCTGTCTCTATAATGAAGGCTCCAAACATAGGCCACCATAATTTAATGTCCCTCATGTGGTGATCAGTTGACAGCTCAGATCCTCTCTTCATCTGAATGTCCAAAATATATGACCACTGATCAGATTATACAACTACAGAGTCCATCAACGATCTGTGACCTAGAGTGTCTTGGTGTCATGTGCACATATTCATTCAACCTTTATTTATACAGGCTAGCCTCGTTGAGCCACGGGGACTCATTTACAAGAGGGACCTGTTGCACTCACACCTAGGGTCAATTTAGAGTTATCAATCAACCTAACATGCATGTTTTTGGACTGTGGGAGGAAACCGGAGCACCCGGAGAGAACATGCAAACTCCACCCAGAAAGGCCCCCGGACCGAGATTTGAACCAGGGACCTGTGCGCTGAGAGTAATAATATCCAGTGTTTTCATCCTGAAATGCAGTTTTTTTTTCCTCTCATCGCCACATGGCTGTATATTTGTGGCTAAAGAAGGAATGCCATTGTTGTCAACCTCAGCTAACACAACACAACGGTTGAGCATGCACAGCTCACCTCCCCACCACAAGCCGCCTTTTAGACCGACTCGATTCACTCGTGTCACATGAATGTTTTCACTTCTTCCACTCAAATGCAGAGCAGATGGTCATCTCTAAACAAACGGCACAAAGCCTCGCATCTAAACAAGGTCAGTGAACACAACTTAAAATAAGACGATTCTGAGTTTCCATGTGTAAATGAAGAGGTTGTCGCCAACCAAAATGAGTCCAAAAACAAACAAACAAACAAAAAAAACTCAAATTTAATTAAATACTTGAAGTAGAAAACGACTCGCAGCAGATTCTCAGAATAAAATAAAAAACGAGCTGTAACCGAAGAGTAAAGTTGTGTTTTCAGATAACATGCAGAGCGAACGCTGAGACATGAACGACTTCTGAGAGTTGCTACGGAAGCTGAAACGTAAGCTGTTAAGGCTAAAGAAGCAAAATGCTAATCAAAAGCCCCAAGTAACAAGACACTAACTAAAAGCTAAAAGTAGTAAAAGGCTACAATTTAAAACGAGCAAACTGATAGCTAAAAGTAGCTAAAAGTAATAAAAGGCCAACGAAAAGTTAAAAAGTATAGCTAAAAGCTAAAGTAAAAGGCTTAAAGTTAAAACTAGCAAAATGGTAGCTAAATGCAGCAAAACACTAAATAAAAATATAAATTCACTAACTAAAAAACAAAAGTAGTAAAATGCTAAATGTTGAAGCTAGCAGAATGGTAGCTAGTAGCCAAACACTAGCAAAAAGTAATAGAAGGCAAACTAAAAGTAAAATGTGTAGCTAAAATCTAAAAGTAGTTAAAAGCTAAATGTTAAAACTAGCAAAATGGTAGCTAATAATAGCAAAACACCAACTAAAAACCATGTGAAAGGCTAAATGTTAAAGCTAGCAGAATATTAGCTAAAAGTAGCCAAATGCTAGTGAAAAGTAATAAAAGGTAAACTAAAAGTAAAATGTGTAGCCAAAAGCTAAAAGTAGTAAAAAAGTAAAAACTAACAAAACGGTAGCTAAAAATAGCAAGACATTAACCTAAAGTAGTAAAAGACTAGATAAATGTTAAAGCTAGCAGACTGGTAAATAAAAGTAGCCAAACCCTAGCTAAAAGTAATAAAAGGCAAACTAAAAGTAAAAGTGTAGCTAAAAGCTAAGAAAGGCTAACAAAATACTAAAATTTGCAACAACAAAAAAACCTTGCTACAAGTTAAATAAGGCTAACTAGAAAATAAGATCAGCTAAAAGTAAAAAAGATTAAACGATAAACTCAGCTTAGCTAGGCATTCAAAAACCTAGCTGGAAGCTTAAAAAAAAAAAACAAAAGTGTGGCTAAAAGTAATAAAAAGCTAGCTAAAAGCTAAAATTATCAGAAGACAAAAACAGAGCAATGGACAGCCTTGAAGCATATTTAAAGATTTTTTCCAATGAATTGAAAAGATTTCTATATTCATCCATGAAAAAAATAAATAAATATAAATTAAATATTTAAAGCAGTTTTGACAATTGAATAGCAAAAAAAAAAAAAAAAAGGCACAAGTTTGCAAAGGTAGTTAAATTTCAAAACAATGCATGACAACAAAAAGCTTTAAAAAAAGTGTGACTGATGAGTCAGTGTTCACACAATAAAATAAAAATAAATCAAGTTCTGTACAGGAGAGCTTTTCATTTGCAGCTCAGCTTGAAACTGTCACTCAGTCCTGGGAACGGCTCTATCGCCCCCTACCGGCCGCTCCAGGAAGTGTTTCCAAGCACAGAAGGGATTTGTTATTGTCATTTTAAACACTGAGGGATCTGATTTCCTGAAGCCCATCACTTGGAGATAAGTGGAGAATGGAAATCAGCCAGCATGTCGCTCCTCATCCCTGCTCGTTTCACGTAAAAGCCCTTTAAGATGAGCCGTGAAAAACGAGCTGGAGAGGTTGTGAGAATACATCAGAAGATTGAAAGAAAGCATAAAAGAGACAGTAAAGTAAAACAGGAACAACTTGAGCTCATTTCTCAATAACAGAGGACAGAATGAGAGACAAAGAAAAACAAGAGGGAGAGATAGGGACTGGAGGGGAGCAACAAGAAAGAAAACACAGAAAGCTCATCTGCCAGAGGGAATGATGAGGTTGTTAGTGGTTTGCAAACCAGATGAGACATTTTAACTAATTTGATTGTTTGTGAAAGAAATCATTCTGATCAAAACCACAATTGCTGCCAACTGCTTGCCTGGCGTGTCTCTGCATAATGCAGCCTGACGTGTTGGGAAAAATTGGAGAGGCTGCAGAAGGTGGGGGGAGGCGCACACGGGGGATGTCAACACTCACCCCTCTGACTTCAAACGCATGGGAAGTGTAAAAACGGACCGTTTTACCGGCTAAAACGGCTAACGGCGAGATTAGAGGAAGTCCGCAAAGCGCCCTTCGGCTGCTGCAGCCGACTTCCACGGAAACATTGAAGCTAAAGCAGAAAGCTGCTTAAAAGCGAAAACACCAAAAGCGTTGATGCTGAAGTTTCGAGGTTTATTTTAACCCGAGAGAAGTGGCAGAGCGTGTGCAAGCCGCCACTGAAGACATAAGAAGTAAAGTATTTGCAGACCCACCATCAAAAGCCATTTTCTTAATGCGCTTTAAGACAAATGGAGATTAAACATGGCACTTACAGCAGAAAGGGCGAGCCCAGTGAAGGACTCTTTGTAGAACTAAAACATATTTCTGATTTAGTGCATTTAAAGGTCAACTTACTCGCTTTCTGTGCATAAAAACTGTTTCGATTTAAGGTTCTTAACCCTTCGTTTTCATAAAATAACCCGAATAAACTCAGTGTAATGGCAAATAACTGGAGAGACAATCACAAATAACTACATTTAAAACTTGTTTTTTCAACACTGGTCCAGGTAGAAAAGTTAATTTCAAAGTTTTTTTTTTCTGTTTTTAATTACTCCTAATCTGCAGGACACAAACTATAAAGCCAGCAAAAGCATACAGTAAGTATATTCCTGTGCTTATAATTCATGCATATTGCCTAACTTTTAAAACTTGTGTGTTACTTTTTACGTCATTAAGTCTCAAACAGACGTACGGTGTGGAAGTAAACAGCACTGTCATCTGGGAGTGTTCAAACCTGCGAGTCAGCTGCAGATTTTCAGGCCTTTTTGACTCGAGGTAAAAGGTATTTATTGACATGTCATGAAGACCAGACATTTCATATTGACTGTCAATGCGTCTTTGCATAAAAATATTCTAAGATAAATTTGTGACCGGCTGCCAAATATCACTTTCATTTGTTTACCTACAGAAACAGCCAAAAAGACGTTTGGGATCCAACAGTTTTAATATATTGTTTCCTGTTTATGCTCAGATTTGCTGAGAAACGTGAGCGGATAAAAGCGACTTTACACCTGCAAGAGTTTCCCTTTAACAAGAACTAATCTGGTTACAGTTCTGGTTGCTTGGAATAACATTTTTCTTCCCAGTAAGAGTTAAAAACACTCACAGCAAGCAGCTGCGGTGGTACTTCTGGCTGATGTGGTTATGCTCACTGTAAGTCACCAACCACCGATTCAAACAACCCCTGAGTCACATGTTGATGCAAAACGATGAGGTTCTTTGTATTTATTGTCCTTAACGTGCTGGAAATGGACTGTTTGTCTCCATCTCTGTGGGTAAAACACTTTGGAGTCATTCAACTATTCACACAAACACATGAGAGTTGCTGCCGTGCAAGGCGACGAAGGATTAGAGAAGGAATGAGCGGGCGATATGGCGGACAACTTTACACAACAGATTTAAATATTAGCCTCGAAAAGTTACACAGATGTGATGAAATCAACTCATGAACCGACACGAGTCAGAACTAACCTGATTAAAGGTTTTAAAGTGAAGCTCCTTGAAGAGGGCGTCCCGCTCCTCCACCTCCATCCACCCTGTGGCCCTGAGCTCCATCACCAGCTGATCCCGGTCTGCAGGGCTGAGCCAGTGGGAGTCCGACGACTGGAGACAACAAAAAATACCCCAACGCTTCACATGTTTTACTGTCATGGCAACTGACAGGCTCAGAAACACATGTTGGTTTGCAAACATGGACGTCTTCCTTGTCTCTCCTTGAAATAATTTATGTCGCTCAAAGATTCAGACTAAAATCGTCCATATTCGCAGAGATATTGTGCGATAAAGTGCATCATATGGTTACTTTCTGAAAGGTTAATTAAAATCAATCCAGTGGAGCTTGAGATATTTTGCTAACAGACAGAAAGGGCAAAAGCAGTATCACCCTTTCATCTCCTACAGCAAGTGCAAAACATCATTAGAGGCCAAGTTATGTTTTCATTTTTGCATAATGCAACTTTTTTTTTTGTTAAAATATTAATTTCTTCCCAATTTTGAGTTTGATGCCGTACTGCTTAAAGTGATAGTTCAGATTTTTAGAAATGGCATTATGTGCATTACTTTAAAGCGGTCAGTATCTTGACTGCAGTAGATAGTATCATCATGACTAGTTTAGCAAACCAAAGAGAAATTTTCACGGGTGAGTCAAACCAACAGCTACTCGGAGGAGAATTTGTTAAGGAGCAAAATATTCATACAAATCAAACCTTGAAGATTCCACAAAAGTTGAAGCGAAGGCTTCATTTGGAATTTTTTTCAATGTGTCAGTTTTGCATTAAAATTGTTATTTCTATAGAAATGTGAGGTTTATTTACACTAAAGACTGTCAGTCTGCTGTTGTTGCAACACATTCTGTGTGAAACTTAAATTGCACAAACCGTATCCAACATCTGTGAAAGTATCTGATGCAGGGTAGTAATAATAATAATAATAATAATGAAAAAATAAAATAAATTAAAAAAAAACTGTGTTTGTTTGAACGTCTATGAAATTTCTGAGGTTCGACCAGTTTTAGAGTAGATAAATCTGCTCTTCCTGCTTTCTGCTCCGAGTAAGATGTCACTACTCAAAGCAACCAACTTCAAACCGTATCCTATTAAATCTGTCATGGTGAGCAACTGTTTACATGTTGGAGCAGCGGACTGAGCTTTTTAAAGTTCAACTAATGCCCACGACAAAACTCTAAATCCCTGAGAAGTAGAACAGAAGATGTCAAGGCAAGAAGAAGCAACATGAACAGAAAAAAAAAAAAAAACAACGAGTTTACTTTGTTCTTTAGCATATTAAAAGTAAAGTAAAAAGAAAAACAAAGACAAAAAAAGAGTGGAAATATCAAAAAGCAGGAGGCAATATACAGTATTATAAATTAACCTTTATTTTAAACAAGCAAATCCCATTGAGATCACAAATGTATTTTGCAAAGGAGGCCTGGGCCTGAACGCAGCCTAATATGCATGTTTGGGACTGTATGTCCAAAATGTGCATTTAACTAAAACAATGGAAGAAACACTCATTTAAACCTTACTGCAAATGTTTTATGACTAAAGAAAAATGTTGTCTGGTCCTCTGGAAATTCAAAAAACAAAACAAAACAAAAAATTGTAGAAATGTTTCATCTTTCCTCCGAAAGACTTCTTCAGTCTTTGGAGAAAAGATGAAACGTTTCTACAATTTTTTTGTTTGTTTGTTTGTCTGAATGTCCAGAGGACCAGACTTAACTTTTTTTTTTTTTTTTTTTTTTTTAGATTTTTCTACTTGGATTATTGAGCATGCATCAGGATATTTTATGACTATGTAAAAACAGACTAAAATTAAAGTTACAGCAAGACGAAAAACATTGAAGTGCTGAAAATAAGAATTAATTTAATAACTCCACACGTCCCTGTAAATGAACATATCATCCATGAATACCAAGCTGTTGATTGTGGTTTTTAAGTAAAGTACTGTATGTTTACTGAGCTAAATGGTTAACTTTGTGCAATTTACATTGCATCCACATGGGGGCAGTGCAGTACTAAAAATACTCACCTGTCATTGCTAAGTCTACCTAACAAAACATTTGTTTTCAAGCAACATCTATTTTATTTTGTTAAAAATGTCAGGGTTTTTTTTTTTATTCATTTTGTTACAACTCCAAACTCATACATTGACTGAAATTACCTAAAGTTTGGCCTAATAGAATGAAATTTAAGGCAAAGCCTGTCTAAATGAATAAATAAATAAAAGACAAATGTGACATATATTGCGATAGGTTTTAAAACCAAAGAAGCGTTGAATTTTAAATTTGGACTAACTAGTGTGGTTTCCCTAAAATGACACAAACTGCATGCGACAGACACCTGGTTGGGTGCTGGATTTTGTAACACTTTTTGCGATACAACACCGTCAGAGTAAACATTCGAGTGAAACGCGTATTTAATTTAATACGTCCGCGTTCGAACAGCTTAAAAAGGCTAACGCTAATAGCCCTGCAGCAGCACTCACCATTTTAGACGTGTTGTTCCTGAGAAGTGCAGGTTTCCTCAGGTTGCAGAGGTATGAGCTGCTTGTTCTCCGGATAAACATTAACCCAAACATACCCCCAGTTTAACAGGCTATCTTTATTCTGCACAACCTGCTCCCGCTTTTGTCCTTTGGCCTTGTCGGACTTCTCCATAGGTGTTTATTTCATTGCCTGATTGAAAAAAAAAAAAAACCGTTCAACTTAAAAAAAAAAAAAAAAGTACTATACCCCATTGACATACATTAAGATCTGTTTAATTCCTTCAAAATTCTCGTTTTAACATACTTGCTACTTTATTTTTGTTTTATAGCTGTATTACATTTGGCTAGTTTTCTTCATTTCCTTAGCTTAGCTAGCCTTCTGCTTCAGTCGTTTTGTGCTAATTTTGTTTTTACCCACCGTTTGGTTCATTTGAACTTGTAGTTAGTCTTGCTGAACTAATTTTGCTGATTTTAGAGTTTAAATGTGGTTTTGCTAGATTTAGTTTAGCAACTGTTTTGCTAATGTTAACTTTAGGATGGGGTTTATAACATTTTTACTTCAAGCAACAATTTTGCTGGTTTTAATTTTGGCTGGTTTAAATTAATGACCTTTTAGTTCAGTTGAGCTGTTGAGCCTGTGTTGTGATCGAGTGCATGTTCTGATTGTTTCAGTTTATATTGTATTCATTTTAACTTCTGCTTGCTTTAACTTTACACAATTAATCTTCAGCTTCTTAACTTTCAGCATCATTTAGCTCTCAACATTCACACGGCACATTTGTTGAATTGTTTTTCTTTTATTTAATTTAAATCACAACATTTCAAATATTTTATTCCATTCAAACACCTAAAACATACCGTAAGTAGATCCATCATGTAAAAAAAAAAAAATTTCACATCCTTCTTGACATTTGACCCAAGAGTTCTCAGTCCTGATGCTCATGTTCCTGTCCAGGTATGAGCCAACGAATGTTGTCAGCTCTCAGGATGGCGTAGAGCGTGAACCCAGTGATGAAGAGGATGGAGAAGACCAGGAGCCAGTCGATGCCCTTTACTGGGGTGCTAGGGAGAGGTCCCAGGTGGTCTGCATCTGTCACATTTTTATAGAGATCCACTTCAAACCCTGAAAACAAGCAGGAACTTTTAAGTGATACAGTACTTCATAAGCCTTCATGAGTGGCATGCTCAGTTTTACAGTAAATAAAATTAGCTGGATTTTAGCTTTAGCACAGCTATAACATTTTATATGACGTTAAAACAAAAAATCAAGTGAGAGGCGTTTAAATGTTGCATCCGTCAGCCACTTTTAACAGCTTCAATTAAAACATCACTTTTTATCATAACCTACTGAACTTTTTGTGTTCATGCTCACAAAGTTTATTCCAGCAACTCAAGAAAGAAAGAGCACAAATGTCAGTAAACAAATGCAAAAGGTGAGCCAACTCCATAAGAGAATCTTTTTTTTTAAACGTGTGAATTCAAACTTGGCAGCACAGTGGTGCAGTTAAGAGTTGCTACCTCTCAACGAGAACATTGCTGGATTGAATCCTGACCGAGGGACCTTTCTGTTTGCATGTTTTCTCCACTCCAGATTCCTCCCACAGACCAAAAACATGCATGCTAAGCTAAATGGTAACTACATTGTTCCTAGGTGTGTG
>JARVGS010000400.1:8566782-8583054 GCA_031762315.1 Hypsolebias antenori | reverse complement strand
AAAAATATTCTTTTAAAAATAAAGTCCAGCTGTTTCTGTATTGAACGTTTTTTTTTTTTTTATAAAGTAGGAGAGAGTTGGAGCTGAGATGGCCAAAAAAGAAGAAGATGGTAGCCTAAGGCCAAGTTCAAAATAACAAAAGTTTCAGGTAAGGCCTGACAGTCTCTACTAAATTATGACAATTTTTTTTCTGTACTAAGATTTCAGTGAAAATGAACAAAACACTCAAAACGTATTTGAATGTACATACAGAAGCAAAAACACTGAGTATAAATACATTACATTTAATAAAAAAATCTTCTTTCAGCTGCTCTTCTTCAGGGGTCGCCACAGCGAACTAACTGGCACGAAGACTTGGCGATTGTTTTTATGACAGATGCCCTGCCTGACACAACCACAGACCACTGAGCTACCACAGCCCTCTGTGTGGAGCAGAGCGCTGCCATCTAGGGCACCCATGGGAGCAGATGGTGGGATTAAGGGCCTTGCTCAAGGGCCCAGAGCGAGGATAATGAGGGTGGAGGAAGGTGTGGGTGTTTCACCTTTCCACCCACATTTTGACGTTGTCGGCCCAGGGAGTAGAACCGGCAACTTTCTCAGATTATCTTCTCTAACCTGTGCCATCGCTCCCATTTAAATGGGACAAACGCTTTTCAAACATTGTTTAAAAAATCATCCAATAATTTAGGTGTTTGATTTACAATGGAAAAACTCTCTGGCTGCCAGCAAAAGGATTCATGATGAAAAGTCTCTAGAAGATGGCCTAAGCCTGTGGGAGGGTGAAGATGTCTGAAGGAGGAGAGTGTAGAAGCTTTGTAAGATGTTAGATCGTTAGCCCTCGTGTCTGCGAGGCTCACTTGTGTTTCATTGTGTTTGCATGAGAGAAGAATAAAATAAACCTGTTCAACTTGCATCTGACGCCTTGGCTACACTTTCCATCTGTTATTTATGATAACCCAGGTAAATTAATTTTAACTTCTTTTTTTTTTTTAAACGTTTACTAAACAATTAAATTGGAAAAAAAGTTCAAGTTGAATCATTTTACATGATGGCGAATACTCAGCTCTATTCAAGTTGAGGCGATGTTACCAAACGGTGTTCATATTCCGACACCCCGCTGGAACTCAGACGTACTTTAATGGTGTTGTGCATCTTGGAGGTCATCAGTTTGCGCGCTGCCACAATAACATCTCTGCACTTCTTGCTGGCGAAGTGACAGTTGACGTCTCTGGCGTATCTGAGCAGGTCTGTGGAATCACCCTGTAGATACTCCAGCTGCCTCAGGGCCTTCTCAAACTCCTCCGTTTCTTTAATTACCTTGAGCAAACAGAAATGTATTTAATTTAAATCTAACTTTAACACAAAGTAGTGTAATTTCTATACATACGGTGATGTATTTCTCCAGCTCATTGCTGTTGGTTGGGATGGAGTACACGAGACACTCGTGGATGATACACTGCGACATTTCCTCCCAAATCAACTCTCCCAGGATGGCCGAGAGCTTTTTATTGCCGATGGACACATCTGAAATAAACATCTGATTTCAGCCTCCTTGTATTTTGGCACATGGAAGAAAAGTGCGTCCTGAAAGCTTCTTCTTACCCAGCACGTGAGAGTGCAGTGTCTTGAGCACTAGAAGTAGTTTACTGTACACTTGTGAAGGAGTGGATTGCTCCTCATGGCTCTCTTCAATACTTTGCAAAGCCAGCATGGTTCCCTCGCCCTGCTGCTCTGATACTCTCACTGACAGAGACGCATGCATCACCAACGGCTTCAACATGTACTTCATAAGCACCTGACCTGAACAACAGCAGATGCAAATCAAGAAAAAGTTCTCAACTTGGCAACAATGTAACAGTACTTTAGACAAAATCTGACAGTATATTTATATTGTTATAAGTGTAAGCATCTTTTAAAGCTAGAATGATATATGTATTTGAAGACAAAATGTCTAGAGTAGATACTCTACTAAACAAAAGCAGAATCAGTTTAGTTTTGGTCAACATTACTGAAGAGTTTGATTTTGTGCTGAAGGTCTCCTTGGATGGCTAGGGCTTGCAGAACGGAGCACAACAGAGCAGAAGGTTTGGAGTCATCGTCTTTCCTGGAGGCATCATTCAGGACCAGTTTAGCGTTCAGGAAGGACTTCTGGTCAGCAGAATCTGAGGAAAGAAGATTATAATTGCAACCACATAGATTGACATATTTTAAAAATATAGCAAAAAAATAGATAAACCGTCTAAAGTTTTAATAACAAATATGACAAATCAGTTTCTCGGGACACCTCACCCTTCGAGGGCGGTAATTTCCAGATGACGAGGCGCTTCCATTCATCTCCCAGGTGGTAAATTAGGTTCTCTCTCTGCACAGTCAGCTCTGAGCTCAGAGCACTGAGAAGAGGCAGCTGAGCTGTTTTCCAGTCCTTCAGTAAAGCCACACTCTTCCTTGCCTGAAAAACATGTATTTAGTAGCATTACTGCTTCTGCACAGTCTTTGTTACAGTTGCCTGTTACACATTTGCTGTTTCAGTTGCGCAGCCTCCTGTCGATTAAAGTCCAACTTAAGACTCTGGTTTTGACTTTAAGAGCTTTACAAGAACAAATACCAGGGGACACCATAGAAGTTTTGCATTCATGCGTTCCCAGCTGGTTCCTGTTTTCAAGTGAGCAGGACCTGTCAAGGCTGGAAACTAAGAGAGAAAGATTTTGCAGAAGTGACGATTACAGACCCTGGAACCCTCACCCTCAGAGCTTGAAACTCTGTATGGACTCGGTGGTCTTTATTAAAAAAGCAGATAAACATTTGCTGTTGTTGTTGTTTTTTTAACTAGAGCACTTTTATGTGGTTTGTTACCATTTGAGCTACAAGTTTACATTCTAATTTTCTCCTATTTTTTGCTTTTGCTCTGATGGCTTGTTGAATGCAAGAACAATAACTTCCCTTTTTGGTTTCATGCCAAGTTTTAGTTTAGAGTTTCTTAATATATCAGTTCTCACCCTTTCCAGATGATTGGCAGCATCAACATAGTTCTTCTCCTGTAGCGCTTTATTGAACTCCTCCATCGCACTGTGAAACTGAGTCACACACAACAAAGATCAAACACAGAAACATACAAACGCATGTTTGCTAAAATCAACTTACAAATTACCTCTTTAAGGTGTTCAAGCATTTTTATGATAATAGTGTTTTTCTCCAGCTGCTGCTTAAGCTTTGTGTATTCATTCACAGCGACATTAATATTCTGCTGCACCTGAGTCCACAGACAGAAAAATAAAACATTCACTCTACTGTAAAGGTAACATTTTACTTGTGAACAGTTTCATACATACTTCAGTCTCAATGTGGATTTTAAGAGCCTCCATTTCTTTGGAAACTGCATTAACCTGCAGCATTAGGTCCTCAGATGTTTGAAGGCATGGTTGAAATTCACTGTACTTCTTATTCATCATGTCACATACTTCCTCCTGTAGAAAATATACAAAAAACAATGCACAATTCAATCAGCGGAAAAATATATTTGTACCAAAACTTGTAATAATTTTTTTAGCTCAGGTAATAATTGTCATGTGGGTCTGAAACACACTGCTGAAGATGCTTTTTATTTTCATGTGTGTGTGCATGTAGATCATGTTACATCAAGTTAAAATGGGATAAAAGCTCTTTTTAATTGATCAGTTCAATTCAGTTTATTTTTTTAGTGCCAAGTCACAACCCAAGTTATCTCAGGGCACTAAACAAAAACATTCACATACATTATAAATACCAGTTAGTAAAGTTATCTACGTATCTAAGAACAGTAACAGTAATAAACTGAGTGTCTAAATAGTATGACATATACAGTAACTCCTCATCCACATGTACTTTTCACCAGCTATTCACTAATATTTTTAGCTGAACCTTGGTAGAGATGATTTGACAATGCTCACATTAGAAAAACAAGGATAACAATACAAGAAAAAAAAAATGTCCTGATGCATGCACAGTAATCCAGGTAGAAAAATCTAATATAATCAGGTCCTCTGGACGGATTCTTCTTCAAGAAAGAATGTTAAGTTTTACAATAAGTCGTCACCATACGACCGGATCTTGCTCCATAAATTGCAAATATACCCACACACGTGTAACTCATCTCCTCCAGTTACATTAAGTTTATGCATTCTGACGAATCTTGCACAGTAATTTAGTGCACCAGAGGAAAATACTGTACTGTGTGTACAAGTGGGTCTAAGTTCTGCTAGCATAAACAAACTAAAATTGCATTTAATTTGCTTAAAGATACGCTGCAATCGTTAAAATTCAGGCTACAGATTCGTCCAAGTCAGTGTTTATAGTTTGGCTGACATTAGCAAACTGCTAACAGCTTGTCAAAACTTTACTTTGCTAATGCTATGCTAGTAAGAGTACCTTCGTGTCCTCCACTTTTCGAGAGATTTTGCTTATTTTGCTGGACAAGTCCTCCTTCTCCAGTTTGCCAGAGCTGGCGAGCACTTCAGTCACAAAGGAAGACATGTTGTACAAAGGAGTTTTGATATTTTAGCAACACACTGACACATCAGCACACCAACATCTTTAAACCGCGCCTACGAAGCCCCGCCTCCGTTTTCTTCTTCGTCGTTTTTTTCATGCAGCATTTACTGCCAGAGCCATAGGGCTCTGTTTACTGCCATCAACGGCCGCATCTCCAAATAACGTGTGTTTTTGAAAGACTTTATTCAAAATTAGAAGGAAAAAAAAAATATATAGTAGTACTGTATACCAATCAATCAAATTGTAAAGCTGTTTTATGAAACAAGTGAACAGTAAATAACTAAGTTTTTGTTTATAAATCCTTCTCTGTGTTTATAAACTATTACGACATTATATTTTTCAAAAGAGAAAAACTGTTTTATTAATAGTACTGTACATTCGTTGTTTCTTGTTTATTAATTTCTTCTTGTAACTGTACCTGTTACCACTAGGTGGTGGTAACGCTCCAGCATGAGAGCGTTAATCATGAATTTCTTACCACGAAGAAGAACGAACAGGAAACAGGAAACGTTTCTATGGAAACGACAACTATCCAACGTAGTCTTTTTCTTATCATCTCGTTGTAGCTGTTACTTACAGCATCCACTACTTGGTCGATTTATCTTCCACTTACAGACATTAGGATAGTCCTGTTAACGAGTTTAAAGTTTATTTGGGCGTGTAGAGTGTGCTAAACCAGCCGTCGTGGATGTTGGCTTGAATCATGGCTGACTGTTGGAACACAGATACCGGAGACTCCGTGTATCGGTCCCGGGATGCTGTCAAGAACTTGAAAATAAAGTAAGCAGCGAAACGTATAAATAGCTTGTTTTTGCTACTTTGTCGTGTTGCGATTTATGTGTGAGATCTCTATTGTGTTTTTACGTTAGAGTGCGTATAGAGAGGGTGACCTCTTCAGCAGCATTCTCTCAGCATCTCCAGCACCAGGTTCTGTCCCAGCAAGAAGGCAGGATGGACATTGAACTGCAGACCCTCATGTCACAAGTCCAGACAGGTGCATAAACTAATGAACATACTAATAGTGACTGGAAGTAATACATTTTACAAGTGTTTTAGTTACTGTACATTTCAGTAACTGTAGATTTATAGTATTATTCTGCTGACAGGTGATAATGAAGAGGAGGTTGTTGTAGGCTGGCAAGATAAACTCTTCAGTCAGGTAGAATTTTAAGTGTTTATTATCTCATTTCACTGCTTATTATGATTTAAATAGCAAAAACTTCAAAAGTCATGTATGATATTTCCTTTATAATTTCACGCGCGTTGTTACTCGTTTTTGTTCCAGTATGAAATTGAGCTGTTTCAGAATGAGGCAGCATGTCAGACACCTTTGGACCGCCAGTACCACGCAGAGATCAAGGCCCTTCTTAAGGCCAAGGGGCAACGTAATCGCAGGATCTTCACATACACGGATCATGACCGCTACACCAACTGTCTTCCACTCCAACAAATGGTATGTCGATGATGTCAATGGATTCAAAACTATCACGTAACTATGCAAAGTAAAGACAAGAAAGTTCATGCAAAGTAAAGCATTCATTTGCATAAAAAAGTCAAGCTTAAATACATTTTATTGGAAATATAAGATTGTAAATTTGTATTGTTTTTGTGTCTTGCAGTTGAATATTTTAATAATTAATTGAAAATGTGGATATGATACATATTGAAAGTTTCAAAACAGATTGCTTTATGTATTATGTCTCATTACTTTAGTAGATAATTACTGTATTAATATTTTTCAGTGTCTGACAGTTATTGAATCAATGTAAAACTGTATTTTTTCCTGGATGCTTGTCAGAAGAATAAGAGTGGAATAAGAATAATTGTAATTTATTTATTTTGGTCACCTTATGCTCTAATTCAATCCCTCCCTGTTTTTCCATCTTTGCTATGTTTCGTTTTGCAAATGTTATGCACGTTTTAAATATTTATGTTTGCCTCTGATGCAAAAAAGACCAAAACTCATGTCTGAGCTTGCCCAGTCCAAGGTGATTGTTTACCAGGTTCTATTATTTCCTTATAATTTGTATCTTCACTTATAATTTATTTAATTGAATCATTCTATCATGGTACTGGAACTAGGTATCTCAGCATCAAAGCAAATGTCTCAGACCTACGCAGTCATTGTTTGTAATGTTTTAAAGCTGACCATTTTATTGTAAACATTGACTGCTTTTAATCTTGAAAGCAGGACGCTGACTTACTGTTCACATCAAAATCGAGCCCCACCTTCCTGGCCGAGAGGATGGCCAGCGTGAGACACAGACGACAAGAAAGACGCACCACGTACGTGAAGGACCGTCTTGTTTTATCAGATCATCTTGTTCTAAAAAAATGTCTTGTACTGTCATTTTTTTAATTCTCAGAGTTACCTGTGGAACTTCCTACACATACATTTGTAAAGTTAAGACCAATTTATTTACAGACACTCATCAAATTACAGTTTTCTTTTCTTTTGTCCATCCATCCATCCATCCATTTTCTTCTGCTTATCCGGGGTCGGGTCATCGGGTTAGCAGCCTAAGTAGGGAGGCCCAAACTTCCCTCTCCCCAGCCACTTGGGCCAGCTCCTCCGGGGGAATCCCAAGGCGTTCCTAGGCCAGCTGAGAAACATAGTCCCTCCAGCATGTCCTGGGTGTTACTCTGGGTCTCCTCCTGGTAGTAGGGTCACCCAAGGCAGACAGGTTCTAGGTGAGGGACCAGACAAAGTACAGCCCAGAAAGCCCTATGATGAGGAAAATAGATGGAAACTGTGTTCCCTTGCCCAGACATGGGTCACCGGGGCCCCACTCTGGAGCCGGGCCTGGAGGTGGGGCACGCTGGCGAGCACCTGGTGGCCGGGCTTTTACCCATGGAGCTCGACTGGGCACAGCCCGAAGAGGAGACACAGGTCCCCCTTCCCATGGGCTCACCACCTGTGGGAGGGGCTGAAGGGGTCAGGTGCAATGTGGGGTGGGTGATGGCTGAGGGCGGGGACCCTGGCGGTCTGATCCTCGGCTACAGAAACTGGCTTTTTTTATATAAATGTAAAAATCAACAGAGGATAAAATATATTATCTGCTATGTTTTGCAGGGATAGTAGCATCCCTAAGTCAAGAATCATCAACTGGGAGCCCACAGAGGAGTTTGTGAAGAGAAGTCATGTGGTGAATAATGCCATGCAGACCATGCACATCATGGGAGACCTGGGCCCAACTGGGAGGTAAATTCCTAAACCGTATTCCTGCCCCATCAATATATTGTATTGTTTGGTGTGGAAACTGTTAAGTAAACACTCATAAGTGGACGTCATTTGTTTAGATTTACCTGGTATTAATGTAGGATGATGCTGCATCTTGGTCAAAGAAAACAGTTTTGCTAGATTTGATGAATGATTATTTTTTGTCTAGTACCAAGTTTCATTGAATACTGACTGTAAGCATCTTTCTGTCTCATCATCTCTCTGATCTTATTGTTAAAGCCTCGGCCAGAAAGAGAATGAGTGTCTGCTTGTCACTGTAAGAACAGATGGCAGTGGGACAGTTATTGTAAAACCAGATTTCAACAACGACAGAGAGCCTTACAGGCAAGTTCACGATACTTCATCATGTAAATATTATAGTACTGTACTTTTTCATCCATTGATCTATATCTGCTTTTCCCTTTCTGGGTCATGGGTAGCGAGAGGTGGGGGACATGCTGGAGACGACATAAGTCCATCACAGGGACACATAGAGATGAACAATTATTCACACCTTTCACTCAAACCTTTCTGAATTTTTAGAGCCACCAGCTGCTCAATTGATCCAATTTAAAATATGACAAAAATAAATAAAAAAAGGGGAGAAAGCCAAAACATTTACAACAATAAAAAATGTTCAGCAAACATAAAGTGATATTTGTGTGCTTTGCAGGATTACAACAGAGGGTGAGAAGAGAGAAGTATGGCGTCTAACTTTGGAGAATGTATCTGCAGCCATGAAACCAGAGGAGAAAGAAAGGGAGCAGAACATGTACAAAGATGTCAGTAAACATCTCCTTTTGTTTTACCAAAAGATGAACAGTAGCTGTTTTTGCTTAACTGCAAGCGACTGTGAACTCGGTTTACAGATGAAATGAGATGAACTTGTTCACCTTGTATGTTTGCAGCTGTATGTGAGGCACAAGGAGTACCTCAGTAGCCTTGTTGGACAGGACTTTGAAATGGTAGGCTATTAAAATAAACAAAATGCTCACGATGGCTCAAGGTTACATATTCAGACTGTTTTGCTTAGATCAATGCAACCTTTTAACCACTTTATTTATTATAATATAAAACCCTTTTGGCATTGATGGTTTTAAATTATTCTGATTGATTAATGACACTAGATTAAATTGGTTCATTGTGGCATTGCAAACATTTCTGCACTAACAAGCCGTTTATCCTTCAGCCTCCTGTTGGTACTTTGCGTTATGTGATGAATGGAGAGATTGGTGAGCAAAACAGCATGGATCATTATGACAAATATCTATTAAAACTAACAGTTAATGTTGAAAATTGACACTTTTTTCCCTGTTCTTTCTAGTTTCAGCCAAAGGTTTTGAGTATGATAATCTATATATCCACTTCTTCATGGATCTTCCCAATAGTGAGTCATTAATCAGTATTTTGGGGGGTGTTTTTTGTGTTCCTGCTCTTTTTCCTGCATTAACTTGTGTATTTTTTTATTTTATTTTATTTCTTAAAGATTGGTCCAGCTTGCCTTTTTATACTTTGTCAGGTGTTACCCAAACCTGCCGAACCAAATCAATGGGAAAGGTTTGTATTTTATGTAACAAACCAACTTTTTATTGGGTTCAGAGGATGGCGATTGAAAGTTGTTAAACTCAGAATTTGATTTCTGCCAACAGGAAAATGTAGCTTTCTTCAGTTACCCATTCAACCTTGAGGCTTTTTACATGAGTGAAAAAGAAAGTGACGGTCAGTAAAAGCCTTTTAATAATACACTGATGTGATTCGATGCATAAAAAGCTAGAGTGATATGTGAGTTTCTTTTTGTATTTTCAGATTTAATTCCCCAGTGGCCAGTGCTTTACTTCAAGGTTCTTTCTCTTGACTCCTGGCAACGCTATCGAACTGAGGGTTATGGCTACCTGCTTTTTCCTGCCCTGCCTGGTACACTGCATCCAGAAATGATTGTCAAATGTTCTACAGTTCATTAAACTAATTGGTCTTAATCTCTTTCATCATACCTTCTGTTTCTGTGTGCACACCAGGTAAACACACAGTGACGTGCCAAACATGGCGACCTCTTCAGACCGGGACGGTTTCTGCACTGAGGCGCTTCTTTATCGGCGGTTCTGCAGAGCTTGAAGATTTAAGCTACGTCAGAACACCTGGAACCTTCAAGGTGGGCTCAAAATTTATAAACAACACATAAAGTCCAACAATGTTATAAAAATATAATATTATGTACCGGTAATATAATAATTTTTATTAGAAAAATGTTTAAATGTAATATTTAATATACACAATTATGGGTTTTTCATTTCCAAGTGCATGCATGCTATGATATAAGAATCCCAGTGGATTACAAAGGAAATTCTTTGAAGAATGAAGGTCCTGATTATTTCCACATTAATGATTATGCACTGTAATATATTCATGTCCGGCTTCAGGGGGAGAGGTTGAGTCGTTTTGGCTTTTGCACCCAAACCACAGGAAGTGTCTCCTTTAATCTGCACTGCATGCAGCAAGCCAGGTGAGCAGGTAGTGGGATAAACCATGTCATGCATCCTGCAAACTTTAAAATAATATAAGATTAATACAATTACCATTACATTTTGTTGTTATAGGCTTATCGTGCACATATTGTATTTGTTTGCTCTGAGCAAGCGTTTTGAAATAACTCACCTGTTTCTGCCAATATATCACCAACACAATATGCTCTGATACTTTTTTTTTAACATGAAAAAAGATGCAGAAAACTTTAAATAGAAAATCAAGGTTATTTCCTTTTTTCTTGACTCTGTTAAATACAGCTCAAGCAACATTTCTCTGCTAATTTGCAGATTGCATCCATGACAGGTCACCTGTTTACATAGAATGACTGAAATATCAGAAGTCTTATAAAACTCCTACACGGGCAACGTGAAATTAAATGATAATGTATCTACTTTATTCAAGGTTTTTCAATTGCTTGTGTCTAGTGTTCTGTGAGACAATAAAGTGTAGTTTAATGTCTCCATGTTTGTTTTGTTTCAGAGCCTTTGTTGACGCCACCTTACTGAAAAAGAGGAGACAGAAAGTTGTGGATCAGCTGGGAGGATTCAGTCAGCAAGGAGACGTTTGCAATGTGTTGGGTAAACAAAGTTTTAACAAAATATATTAAAGTGTGCGTGAAGGGAACAGAGATGCGAGAATAGATGTGTATAATGACTTGTGAAATGGAAATTCATTTTCAGTGTTTAGCAAGTATTAAATTAACAGTGCATAAAATATACAGAGCACAAATACATATTAACGTACATATATATGCATGCTTACATCTATAAATAAACCCGTATATTGGGAAATCAGCTGCCTTTATCAAACCTGTTATTTATCAAGTCTTCAGCTGTGAATTCAGTGTCAAAGTGGCAACAAGGTAAACTTTGTAAAAAAAAAAAAATATATATTATTTACATGAAAATTGAAAAAAAAAAAAAAGCACTAAAATTTTGTCTCAGTACGCTGTTAAAGAAACTTTGTTGTTTAGACTTTTTCAGCTTCAGCCTATGTGTTTAAGTGAAAATCCTGCTCTGAATATTGCATTATTTTATTTCAAAGAGGATTTTTTTTTCATTCTCTCTATAAAATCAAAGATTATTTTGGAAAACAATGTAGCGTATGTCTAAGAAAACTCACAGCTGACGTCACATTATCAACTTGGTTTTTTTTGCCATTGAACCACATTACTTTGCATTTATTTATTTATTTATTTGGAGCTGACAATTTATTTATTACGTCATATAGCGGTTCTATAATTTGCTACGGTCTCTAATCAGATTCTCAGTACAGTTTATGTATAAACCTCAAACAGTTTAAAATAATAATGCAATTCAGTTTAATAATTCAAAATAAGTTTAAAGTCTGAATTAGGTGGAATTCATTAGGTCATAGCTTGTCTTCAGTGCTTTTTCATAAAATGTGCATGTGGATTCTTGCACTCTAGTTTGATTGGGCACTTGCAGAAATCAAATGAATACACAACTACCGGTAATTTTTTACAGTGGTGCTCAAAAAATTTAAAGGTTTAATCATGCTCGTGTTTTTGTTTGTCTGCTTTCCTTCTGTCAGAGGCCTTCCAGAGAGCCTACAGAAAGCTGCAGCAAGCCCGAGATAGCCTTCCACAAGACCTCATCAACTCCACCCAGCTCCAACAGGAATCTTCTGCATAGGTGTTGCATATATAGATATTAAACGTTATGCCAGTAGGTGTAATGTAATATCTTGTTTTACCTGGATTTAACTTTTTATATTTGCTGTTTGTTGCAGATTTAAGAAGTCTCATTTTTTAAATTACTCACAGGAAAAATTATACTTTTTTAAAGAAAGTTTGTACCAAATATTTTAATGTTAAATTTATATTTATTGTCACATAAAAATTATGATACAAAATATCATATTTTTAGAGTGTGTGTACTTTTTTACATGTGAATCAGCTACCAGTAATTAAGTGCCATACAATGAGACTGGTTTTATACGTTTTAATAGACAACTTACAAATAGTAATTAGGGAAATGGGTTAAAAGATTTCAAGATAGATCTAAAATTGACTTTTATGCGGCATTGTACTATTTTTCATGCAGTTTACCACTGAAAACCATTCTTTAAACGGACAAACAAGAAAAGCTGCTTTGCATCTGCTTTGATTATTAAAATGTTGTGTTTAAATTTAATGATTTAAAGTGTAACAAAGGTCATTTACATAATGCAGTATGACACCGTGTTCAACTCTAAAGAGTGTGGTCATGATGGATTCAAGGATTCAAGGTTCTCTGACATTCCACCACATGTGTTGCACAAATGGAACCCCTGCCTGTAACAAGTGCTCAGGTGAAAAGAGAAACAAGCCGAGACACAATCTTGTCCAAAGTATATGATTTTACTGTGAAGCCGGCCATCCTGCAGTGATGCACAGTTCTCTGCATATTCCACCCACAAAGACCAACTATCTGTTTGCCAAGGCTGTGTCATGTGGGGAACATTTGTCATCCTACCACCCACACTACATACAAGGATACTAAACTCACTACACCATGGACATATGGCTGTATTAAGATGAAATGTCTTGCAAGGAGCTATGTTTGGTGGCCAGGCATCATCTGTGAAATAGAGAACATGGCTAAATCCTGCACTGGTTGCCAGCAGATGCCGTGTTAGCCTCAGGCAGCACCTGTACATACGTGGGAGTGGCCATCCACACCATAGCAGTGCATCCATATAGACCATGCTGGACTATTTATGGACCAAATGTTTCTGTTTGTGGTAGATGCTCACTCAAAGTGGCCAGAAATCTTTCCTGTGAAGCAAGCAACAGCTGCCAGCACAATCAACTGTCTTCAGTCACTGTTTGCATGCACAGGGCTGCCACAGCAGCGTGTAAGTGACAATGTGGAGAGGAGTTCCAGTGTTTTCTTAAGGGTAATGGCATACGACACTTCAACTCATCATCCTGCAACAAATGGACAAGCTGAACGGTTCATCCAGTCCTTCAAGCGATCAGTGAAGGCCAGTCGGACAAAGGGAAAACCACTGCAACAGAAAATCGACAACTTCTTTTTGGCTTACAGGAACACCGCTCATGCATCGACTGAACATACACCCGCAAGGCTCTTCCTGGGACGACGTCTGACATCACGTTTGGATCTGCTGGAACCAGACATTCACAATGACATCCAAGACAAACGGCAAGAAACAAAATCAGATATTTTAACATTGGACAAAACGTTCTTGCCAGCGACTACAGAGGACCAACTCAGAAATGGCAGTCTGGCACGATTCTGTCACGGATTGGACCACTGACATACATCACAGACGTTGGAGCCCAATAGTCTGGCGTAGACATGTTGATCAGATTCTAAATGCAGAAACACACATGGTCCCAGAGCAACCTGAGAGCACATCTACATATCAAGATACAGAGGAGTTTACCTCTGCTACACCACCTGCAGTTCAGGGTTTATGCGAAACCACCATGGTTCAAACAGCTGAATCTTCCACACAGAGCGCTATGGACTCTGGTCAAACAGGCAGATGTTACCCTGACAGAAATCGCAGGGCACCTTAGAGACTGAACTTATAGATTCCCAGTTCATTCTGTAAGGGAACAATTCAAATACGTACGTAAGAGTTAAACACTTGACTCGGGTATGTTTAAAATCACTGAGTTATTGTCATATTTCTGTTCGAGTAAATTTACTGGGTTACAGCATTTAGCTGAATATATTTTAGTTGTTTGATGTCAATTGTGGTTCATCAAAGCTGGATGGGAGGAACTGTTGTGTATTTAGAAATAGCAATACCAGTAAGTTGTTAGTGGTACTATTTTGTGTTAGATGCAAGAAGTGTGGTTTATGTGCGGATTGATCTGCTTGTGTTCTTCGGCAAATGTAAATAAAGTAAATCACGTTCAACCAAAGGTCTAATGGGTTTATAATAATTATACAGTGAGAACATAAAAATAATTAAGACGCCTAAACCAAATGATTTCCAACAAAGTTTGAGCTGCAGGTTTTATAGCTGCATCGGCATCAGAAACCATTAAAAAAAAAAGATCTAAATGTGTTAATTTTAGGGATGCACGATATTATTGGCATGGTATTGGTATCAGCTGATATTAGTGTTAAAGTTCAATATCGGACATCGGCCATTCCATCAAAATAATTCATCAATAAAATAAAAAAAAGCTGTTTTTGTATGACAACCCAGTAATAAGGATGCCTGCAGTGCCAGCACAATGTGATGACATCACGCACTCCTACCTGATCTGATCATGGCGGAGAGGAAGAAGTCAAAATGTTGGCGGTGTGAAAGGTTTTTTTCGTCGAGGGTGTCAGATTCCGAAGATTTTTGGACTACGTTGAGCCTCGCTACATCATCCCCAGTCAGAGATATTTTTCCGACATAGCCTTACCCGAGTTACACGCTGTCATTTCCGATGTAACTGCAATAGCCAATAGCACTTTGGTGAGTTTTTCCACAGACATTTAGACTTTGAACTTAAAAAGGCTGTCCTTCATGCACAGGAGTGCAGAGGATCCCACACTGCAGCTTAGAACCTGGAACAAGCCTCCACAAGTGAGACAGCATCGCAAGTGACTAATGCTAATAAATAACATTTAATACTTTTCATTTAATATAAGTTAAAGTGCTATGCATATCAGATGGCTGTTACTGAATATGTCACCAGCTCTTACAGCTTTTACACAATGTTTGTAGCAAATAAACCTAAATAAGAGGGCTGTGTTCTGACAAATATTAAAATATTGGTATCGGTATCGGTTATCGGCTAAATAAGTTTTAACATATCGGATATCGGCCAAAAATCCAATATCGTGCATCTCAGGTTAATTTCTTGCCCTCCAGCAGAGATGCAACCTCACTGCTACCAGAACATCGTTCTGACCGGAGGGAACACGCTGTTTCCAGGCTTCAGAGAACGGCTGGAGGCGGAGCGTCAGTCTCTTGTCCCCGCCCACCTCCCCGTGTCGGTGCTGCTACCTGCAGTAAGAACCCGGTTCAGGGTTTGCTTTCTTAACAGATGCTTTAAAAGCATTGTTCCGGTTTGTGGGAGGAGACATTCAGATCGTTTTTGACGCACCTTCGTTTCTCAGAGGAGGAAACGGGTGTTCAGTTTCTTCAGGCCTGATGATAAAACCCCATTCTGTTCCTGTTCTTGTAGTCCGGTCTGCTACCCATGGGAAGGAGGGAAGCTGCTGGCTCACAGTCCAGACTAGGTGGTGACGGGGAAGGACTATGAGGAGAACAGACACATCATCTGTGAAGAGAAGTTTGACATGACTGGCGGGCTTTAAATGGAGAACCTTCTCTGCAGATGTTTCAGAACATCAGCAACAACATCATGTTTCAGAACATCTGACCCTGTTGAACTGATTCCAGAACTTTCCCATTCAGCAACAGAGAAGGAACATTTCTAAACTTGTTTTTAAATAAAATCTTTGTTTATATTCTTAAAATCATCACTAATCTGTCTGCAGGGTGTCATTTTATTTTAATACTTTAAATATTTTTCTTTTGAATCCTCCATAAATGTCTTCTACATCCTTTCAGTGAAGCTGTTAGCTGCTCCACCTGGGTGTAATCTCATGTGTGATGAGTTAAATGCAGATCATCAATTTATTTATTCTATACAGGAGACCAGGCGTTTCAAACTCACTTATAAAAGGGGGCCAAAATTAAAATATTTTTCAAACTAAGGGCCAATTTCAGAAACTACATGAACTCAAATCAGATGCCCAGCATCTTTTCTTGGTCACAGGTTTCTCAGCAAGAGTTTGATTGGTCTCGTTGGATGTTCTCTGTTGTGCTTTCAACAACATAATCAAAGATTACTGAAAAAAATCAAGAGATAGAAGTATTTTACGCTTCACATGTCATCTTGGGGGCCAGAAAAGATGTCAACAAGGGCCATAGTTGGTCCCAGGGCAGTGGTGGGATGTAACTAAGTACAAGTACTTTGTTACTGTACTTAAGTACATTTTTCATGTATCTGTACTTTACTT
>JARVGS010000400.1:8448955-8469139 GCA_031762315.1 Hypsolebias antenori | reverse complement strand
ATTGAATGATTTTATTGCCGAGCACAGTAACTGCCACACTAAATCCCTCTTTGTTTAACCTTTTTTTAACCTAACCTAACATTCTGACACACTCTGTACTAACCATTTCAACAAAGCCCCTGTAAATGTAACTGATACAAAATGTTTTGTGCATTTTTTATTAGGTGAAACATGTTAAAACTGAACATGGGAATGAGATTATTACTCTTGTCTTTTTTGTCAGCAATATTTTAAGAATCTACTAACCCAGATTTTAATGAACTTGGTAGAAATAAGGAATAGAGACACTGGACCAGGTCTTTACCTTCACTAGGGTCCTTGAGGGGTCGTGGGAGTTTGCCCATCAAGTCTACATGTGTTTTGTGGACTTGGAGAAGGCATTCAACCGTGTCGCTCACCGTGGTGGTGGTGGGGGTTCTCCACAAATACAAGATTGGGGGCCTGTTACTATGGCTGTTCAGTCCCTATACAAACTGTGCGAGAGTTTGGTTTGCATTGCTGGTAGTAAGTCAGACCCCTTCAGGGTGGGAGTTGGACTCCACCAGGGCTGCCCGTTGTCGCAGATTCTGTTCATAACGTTTATGGTACCGAGTTTCTTGGAGCAAGTCAAACCATCTGCACCGCCCCCGGCGAAATGCAGCTAATTTGACCCTTAAAGTGCATTTATTAAGTAAAAGTTCAACTGAGACACAACTTTCCCATAATTTCAAGCAAACAAATAATTGTTTTAGGCGCTTTTCTTGTTAAAGTTCGAAGAAACGAGCAGTGTTGCTCTTTTTTCCTCTCTCTGCGTGCTCCCAGAGCACCGAGGCATCAAATACTGATTTGACCCTTAAAGTCCTTTTATTAAGCAAACGTTAAACTGAGACCATCTTTACTATAAAAATTAATAATTGTTTTTAGGTGTTTATCTTGTCAAATTTCAAAGAAATACGAAGAATTTTCCCACTGCGCCTGCCCGCCGCCTCCATGAACCAGGTTTTGAAATATAGATGATTGGATAATTAACACTTAAAAACAATAATTTGTTTGCTTAAAATGATAGTAAAGGTGTGTCTCAGTCTACCTTTTGCTTAATAAATGCACTTTAAGTGTTAATCTTGTTAAATTCTTGTTAAATTCCTCCTGTGCACGCTCCCTTGGCTGCCATTTGGCAGTCCATCGACACAACACTGGCCCACATTTCCGGGTTGTCAGTGCTGATGCGTAACAAATGCGACCTGTCAGCAATGACGTATATAATAGATGCAACATATACGGTGAAGCAACATATTTGTGGATTTTTCCACTTTTTTAGACATATTTGGACTGATGCCACTTATAGGGCAGTGCAACGAGTACAGAAAATACGGTAGTTGGGATTTTAGGGATACTAGTGCAGCACTTTGTCTGACTAGTATGACTTCAGCTGCAAGTAGTTGGCTAAATGGTTCCAGTAAGACTGTTTGTTGAACTAGTGCACCAAGATGTTGAGCTATTCGTCCATGCTCTTTACCTGCTTTTCCACACAATATCTGCAGCAGTCGGTGGGATCAAGAATATTGAATTAATACACAAATGGCTTGCCAAAGCGATAAGAGATACAAAGCATTTTGATAGTGAAGCTACACAAGTCTGACTGTCACCAACCTTTCCATGACCATGGAAAATTATCTTGAACCTTCCTTCTAGCGTTGGTCCAGACCTCAGACAAATAGTCTTATTTCATTATAGGAAACTTGGTGAGCAATATATCAAAGAGGCAGCCATGATAAGAGGCAACTGAACCCGCTTAATGACAAGAAAATGAGTTCCAGGACTTCCATTTATTTATTCTTCAGCTTAGTTCAGATATTGTGCCATTCGTGATGAATTAAAATGAGATAATGCTTTCCCACAGTTCCTTGCGACACCAGTTTGGGTTTTAGTAGATAAATGAGAAACAATGAGTGTTAGCAGTTTGTGCCAACACTTTGTTTACCCTTTAAGAATTTTCTTTGTATAGGTTTTTCACTAATTCATCCTTAATAACAAAATGATGCTCAAAAAGACACAACTTTAAAGATGTTTTAGTTCATCATACGAACAGTTGTTTTACCAAGTAAGCCTATAACAATATGGTGTCTTATTGCAAGGCACTTATTTTTCCTGGTTTTTGTCTTTATTTATGGTCTTTGCTTTTGCTTTGCATAGATTTATGTTTGGTTTTCTTGTGTTTTATTAAGTTTTTGTTGTTTTGTTGAAATTAATCTTTTTCTATTATTATAGATGTGCTCCACTGTCCTTATAGCATCAAGGGTGCATTCACACCAGCCCTGTTTAGTTCGCTTTAATCAAACTCTAGTTCGTTTGCATAGAAAGTCCGATTCGTTTGGGGAGGTGTGACTGTGCAATCAAACTCTGATGTGGACCAAAAAAAGCGAACTCTGGTCCGCCTAAATACATAGGTCTCGGTTCGGTTGAAGTGAACTCTAGCGCGGTTTAAATGCATTGTGAATGCAAGCGGACCGGAGACCGCTCCAAAAGCAGGAAGTAGACTACAGCGCAGGGCAAACAAACGCACATTTCTCATAACTCATACAGAGCCGTCAGCCACCTTGTGTGAAAAACAACATTCTCCCTGGTCTTCTGCCTCATCTTCCACTCATGTTGAGTCCATTGTTGAAAAATGACAAAACAGAAATCCTAAAACTGCTAAAATCTGATGCCACTCCATTTCTGTTTTTATTTCCAGAAGAAGAAGTAGTGTCTTCTTCAGAGGTTTTTGTGTTGTTTCCATCAGTAGTTCTTAGTACAGCGCCAACACAGGCGACGAAGGGAACAGGTTGTCTCGACTGACAGAGCAGTGTGAATGCAAACCGCACCAGCTGAAAATGTAAACAAATGTTCTGAATTTTGGTCCCCAAACGATCTGAGTCTACCGGACTACGAGGTGTGAACACCCTAAGCTTAGAGCTTGGACAGGAATACAGAAGTTGAAGGCAGAATGGGACATTTTGTCTATTTGGTTTCATAAGAATGCAAGAACGTCACTTTAACAGCTTTTTCACTTTGGACACTGTTTACAGAAAATGCCATGTTGAGGCTTCTAAAACTATTTCCCTGTAGAAGACACAATATCCAAACAAGCAAGCAAACAAACAAAAAAAAGTCTTGCTTGTTTACAAAAACTCTCCTTGTGTTGACAACACTAAAGTATGATCAAGAGGTGGAGGAGTTTAGGTACAGTTTGCTATTTCACTAGTTTAATGATGTCAAAGTATATAAATGTGAATACTAAATCTTGAGTTAGATTGTTTAAAATTTGTTGTGAAGTAAAGTTTCACTTTGTTAGATCTCAACTTCTTTGAGAATAAATTATTAATATTATTGTAAAGAAGATCCTTAAGTACAAACATTTTAAATTAAGGTTGGCTTTTACAAAGACATTTAAAAGATAGGTTACCCACAATTCAGTCTAAACCCCCTAACTTTGATAGTCAGTCCGACTGTATTTTAATATTTAGCCTGCATCTCACCTCATCTGTTGCAGGGCTTCTTCAGGGTGTTGACAGGAAAATGAGTATTCATATAAGTTTTGGTTACACAGAAACAGGCTTTAAATCTTCCCTTAGACACCTTGACACATAATACGTCCCTTCAACTGCTTCTTTCATTCTTTTGCTCTCAATCTAATCAGTAGCACCGGAGATAAATGAAATGGAGAGATGGAGGAAAAACAGTGATGGCAGGGAAATATAACAAAGACTCGGAGTTGATTTAAAACTGGAGCAGGAGACCGATTCAGCAGTGGGGAATTGTACTTTTTTCCTTCTCTGCTTTCTTCCCAAGCTTTATTACTGGGGGAAAAGAGGAATTTCAGATGAGGTTAGGGATTTCGACCCACTTCAAAGGCTTTTTCACACAAGTCTCTGGCTTTCTTTTCCCTTTTATATAAAACAGATTTCACTTGGGCCAGAGTCATTCGTGTGGCCATCCCTTCATGTCTGCGAACCAAGGATTAAAAAGACAAATATAGTTTTATTGCAAACTGTCACCCTCCAAGTCGCTGAAAAGCCCCAAACTGTTTCTAACTAGAGTGCTGAAAGTAACATTTTCTGCATTTGATGTTGGCATGAGACATATTTTTTTAACAATACATCAAACTGACCTGACTTTGTGTTTTTCTTTACAAACCTGACAAATTCACATTTGTAATTTTATAAATTCCAATGATTTACATAAATATATCCAACTATCCATTATCTTTACTCGCTTTTTCCTTTCTGGGTCGCAGGGATCACTGGTGCCCTAATCCAGCAGTCACTTTTCAAAAGGGCGGGGTAGACCCTGGACAGGTCTCCTGTCCATCGCATGGACAAATAGAGACAAATGAGACAATCATTCACTCTCTCACTCACACCTAAGGAATATTTAGAGTTACCAATCAACCTAACGTGCATGTTTTTGGTCTGTGGGAGAAAACCAGAGTACCCGGAGAAAATCCATGCATGCACAGAGAACATGTAAACTCTACCCAGAGAGGACCCCGGCCGGGATTTGAACCAGCAACCTTATCGCTGAGCAGCAACAGCTCTGCCAACTGAGCCACCATGCCTTCCCACATAAATACAGTTAATTAAAAAAGTAAAAATAAAAAAAAAGTAAAATAAAATATAAACCGACAATGGTTTGAAGGAATCCATGTCAACAAATGTATGTGGTGAACAAAGTTATTCTCACTTTGGTCAAACCTTAAAAATTTAAATTTAAGAAAATATCAGTAAAACTGACTAAGTTATTGTCTTTATGTATTGGCTAATGCTGAGTATTGTGGTGGCCATCTTGAACTGAGTTGGCTTCAAACATTGATACATTTTAGTGGCTCATCCAATGATTATCTCAAATAAGCAGAGGTGAAAAGAGCACTGAAAATTTGTACTCAAGTACAAGTACTGTCACACTGCTTAAATTGTACTCAATTACAAGTAAAAGTACCGGTTTTATAAGAATACTTAAGTACAAGTACAAAGTGCTCTTCTCAAAAACTACTCAATTTTTTTAACCAATTGATGTTTTATTATGTTGTCAATAGAAGGCATTCAGTTACTGTATATAAAGCACATTCCTCTGCCCAAAAAAAAAAAAAAAAAAAAAGTTGCCACCTGGATTTAAATAAGCAAATAGGTACGAGCCTCCTATTGGATAATTACTGCATGGGGGATTATCTTTCAGCTGGCAACACATTATTTAACCCCAACTGGTGCAATGAGTTGCTTCTCATTTCTTAAACAACCATGTGGAAAGACACATAATGTGGTCGTGGAAAAGATGTCAGTCTGTTTGAGAAGGGTCAAATCATTAGCATTCATCAAGAAGAGAAAACAATGGAGACTGCAGAAACTACTAAAATTGGGTTAAAAACTATCTAACACTTTATTAAAAACAGGAGTGTGGCTGGAAAATAAATCCTGAATGATCATGATCGGTGATCACTTAAACATTTGGTGAAATCAAATCAAAGAAAAATGAAAGTAGCACTCAGGTCTATATTCAGTAGTGAACGTAAGAGCATTTCTATGCACACAGTGTGAAGGGAACTCAAGGGATTGGGACCGAACAGCTGTGTAGCCTTAAGAAAACCACTAATCAGTGAGGCTAACCGTAAAAAAAGGCTTCAATTTGCTATGGAGCATAAAGATTGGACTCTGGAGCAATGGAAGAAGGTCATGTGGTCTGAGTCCAGAATTACCCTGTTCCAGAGTGATGGGAGCATCAGGGTAAGAAGAGAGGCAGATGAAGTGATGCACCCATCATGCCTAGTGTCTAGTCATCAATGCAAGATCTTGGTGAAAAATTAATGCAACACTGGACAGAAGTAGATCTTGTGATATTGCAGAAGTTTATCGAAACAATGACACAGAGAATGCATGATGTCATCAAAGATAAAGGTGGTCCAACGAAATATTAGTGACCTCTTTTTCTTTTTTCTTTTTCTTTTTTTGGCCAGGCAGTGTATTTTGCAAAGAGAACGTGCGGACAAGTTTGATGCAGGCAGCGGGTGCTTTCTCTTCAGACGCTACAACATCGATGACGTGCTGTTGTGGTTACTCCAATTCTGCTTTGCAGTGGACGCATTGTGCCGTGTTGTCTTTTCTGTTTAGCCTAAAATGTTCCCAAACTTTGTGGACAGTTTTTGTTGTTTTCGGAGCTCTTCTTCTGAGCAGTCTCCGTTTCCCTCCATAGCTACAAACTTAACACATACGCTTTAGCAGAAGTGCTAGCGTTGTGCAACACAAAAACATTCTGGCTAGACCACAGTGCTCTGAATAGTTTAACAAAGCTTCAACAATCACTGTGCGAGGGGCGGGTACGCCCTGGACAGGTCTCCAGTCCATCACAGGAACACAGAGAGAAAAACAACCATTCAGTCTCTCTCACACCTAGGGACAATCAATCTAACATGTATGTTTTTGGTCTGTGGGAGGAAACCGGAGTGACTGAAGAAAACTAACGCATGCACGGAGGGAACATGCAAACTACACACAGAAAGGTCCCTGGACCAAGATTTGAACCGGGAACCTGCTTGCTGAGAGGCAGCAGCTTTACGAGTTGCGCCACCGCGCTGCCCACCAGTGTGTTCCCCTCATTCCAGTTGAACTGATCCATTATGAATCATTTTGAAATCGACACATGATTAAAGTGCAGTTTCTTTATTGTCACAAAAATTGTTTTTTTCTGTTCTCACCTCCAGAGATTAGAGAGGATCAACAGGAACCAGAACTCCCACAGATTAAAGGGGAACTGGTGGAACCAACACCTCCACAGATCAGCGAGGACCAGGAGGAACCAGAACTTCCAGATAACAAAGAGAACCAAGAAGAACCTGGACCTCCACAGATTAAAAAGGAGCTGGAGGAACTCTGTATCAGTCAGGATGAGGAGCAGCTGGTTCTGAAGCTGGAGGCTGAGACCTTCAGGGGGACTCCTGCTAATGAGCAAAGATACCACTGGGAACCAGAACCACAATCGGACCGCCTCCTTTGTCCAAACGGTCCTGAAGCTGAGGACCAGGATCAAACAGGAAACAGGACCAGATCCAGGAGAGACGAGGAGCTGAAACCAAAGAAGAGAAGTCCAGACACCAGAGATCCCAGAGACGATGTGGACCGTCCAGAACTAAAGAGACAGAAGAACATGTCAGAACACGTCAGAACTCACACAGGTGTGAGGTCCTTCTCATGTCTCACCTGTGGAAAAACTTTCAGACATGGAGGTACTTTGATTTATCACATGAGAACTCACACAGGTGAGACGCCCTTCTCGTGTCTCACCTGTGGAAAGAGTTTCAGACATAGAGGTACTTTGAATTATCACATGAAAACACACACAGGTGTGAGGCCCTTCTCATGTCTCACCTGTGGAAAGAGTTTCACTCGTAAATGTAATTTGATCCATCACATGAACATTCACACAGGTGAGAAGCCCTTTTCTTGTCTCACCTGTGGAAAGAGTTACACTCGTAAAAGTAGTATGACCCATCACATGAAGATTCACACAGGTGAGAAGCCCTTTTCTTGTCTCACCTGTGGAAAGCGTTTCGCTCGTAAAAGTAGTTTGACCCATCACATGAAGATTCACACAGGTGAGAAGTCCTTCTCTTGTTAGACCTGTGGAAAAGGTTTTAATAAAAAGATTGTTTGGACGAGACACCTGAGAGTTCACAGGTAAACTGAAACACGGTTAATTGTTGGTTAATGTGGTTAAAGTTGGTCTGAGCCCGTTTCACCAGCTGCTCAACAGCTAAGACTCAGTTTTACTGACACTGAGCTTTAGTTGGTCTGGTAGCAGCTGAGAGTCATCCCCAACATCAAGTGTGAGGACTAACAGATCTTCCATCCATCCGTCTTGTAGGGGAACACATCACCTCAGCTCAAACAAACAAAAGAGTTCACGTCACTTTAAACAAATATTATTCATGTGTTTTGTGTTTGAAACTGTTAAAAACAAGATTAATCTATTCTCTTTGGAATGAACAGACATATTTTATTCAGTCTCAGCTCACAAACTTCTCAATTTGACACACAAAAAGAAACTCACTGTGTAAACGTCACTGCAACATGAACTCATTTTCCATGAAACGGACATACCGTTTTAATGAAAGCTTTTGTTCAACAGACCTCGGAGTTTCTAAAACATTGGAAATTGTAATATTGATGTTGTTCCTTATCAAAAAGGAGTATTACTCCCAGAGACTCGTTCTCATGAAGATAAAACTACAAGAAGCCTTTGTTCAAACTGACGTTCCATTTTACAGGAGATGGACAGATGGACATATGGACAGTTGACAGCGACACCTTTGGTTAAAATATTTTATGTTATTAATTCAAAGATGTCATTATGTTTACTACAATTCTGAATGTTATTCATGAAAATGTGTGTTTTAAGTAATCTTTCTTTAAGATAATACATTTGTCTTATTTTCTATTTAAAAGGAAAACTTTAAGGCAGAAAACAGGACGTTAGATTTATAAACACTAGCATAAGCTAAAACCACACCTCCTCTCGAGGTGAATCAGTCTTATCTGTTACACGGACATTTAAGTTTCACTTCTAGGAAAGATCTACGTCTGAGAAAAACTTTCTGAGAAAGAAGAAGCAGCTTCTGAACTTCTTCAGGGAGACAACTTCATAATTTTTGAGCAGAGACGAGAGGAGAAACCTGCTTCTGCTCTGAAACTTTTAGAGAGACACACTTCACACAGAGAACAAGACACATGCCTTGGAGACGCTCTGAAGCCTACACACTTCTCTGGACTTCAGAAAAACTCCAGAGACACGCTTCTGCACTTGACCTCAGAGAAGAATATTTCCTAGCAAAACATCCTAGGAAGAAAGACGAGAAGAACTCTTCTGCAGACGTCTCGAGATGGGACGAAAGATACAGAACCTGACCAGAACCAGAACCATCACAGAGGAGTGGTAAATCCCAGCTGACTCATGGACCTCCATCCCTCTAACCGATGACAGGTAAACTTTGAGAAGACTTCAACCTCTCAGTCCCCAAGGCATCTGAGGCTGGTACCATAAGCGGCTGTCAGAACATTCCTAATCATCTACATCCTGGTAGGACAAAGACGTCAACACTTCTGGTGACCCCACATCACAACTTATCATAAAAACTTAGCTCACCTTACACCATTTTAACCACTTCACAAACAGAAACCAATCCTAAGTCTGCCTCTAAGTTTAATCTATTTTACTCATCAAAGCCATTTGATGTTCAGTTAATTCTTGTCATGCATATATAATCACAGATTATTATTTGTATAATAAAACACATAAAATCAACTGAATTTGTGATCTTTTTGGCATATCTGTGCGTATTACTAAATTGATGCCCTTTAAACACGAGAAAATAACTCACTACATTATATTGGGGTAAATAAGAGACTGATTTTTCCTCTCTTAGGAGAGGTGGTGCCCACACATGAGGTTATTTGCATATTACATACATAGTTTATGAGCTTAACTCATAACTGATAATTAACAATACATTTACGACCCCATATCCTCTACATTGGTATGTTTTCACCTGAAACTCCAGTTTCCTTCTATAGAGCTAAAACACACAATTAGGCTCATAAGTTATCGCTTGGTGAAAGTGTGAATGGGTGTCTCTCTGTGATGGACCTGTCCAACGTGCACCCTGATCCCAGTACTCCACCAGCGACCCACGCAATCAAGGAAAAATTAAAGATTGACAGGAGTCAGTTGAGGTGGTTCGGGTTTCTGGAAAGGTCGTCTCCTGGCCGCCTCCCTAGGGAGGTGCTTCGTGCATGTCTAACTGGGAGGAAAACCTAAACACACTAGAGACAACGCCTCTCGGGTGGTTGGGAACACCTTGGTGTCATCGCAGAAGAGCTGGAAAAGGTGGTTGTGGAGAGACATCTGGACCTCCTTGTTCAAGCTGCTGCCCACGAGATCTGACTTCAGAATGAGCAGAAGATGATGGATTGATGAAAATGTTTCAACAAGGAAGAATCTGTCCAGCCACCCTGCAGAGGAAACTCATTTCAATCTCCTGTATCCATGATCTCATTCTTTTGGTCTCTACAAAGAGTTCATGACCATAGGTGAGGGTAGGAACTTAGACTGACCTGTAAACAGAGAGCTTTGCCTTACAGCTCAACTGCCTCTTCACCACAACGGACCGGATCACTTTGTGATATGATTGCGTAAAGAAGCCATGTTTGAGTTTTATCCCAAACACCAGCCAGTGTGTCAAGACTTAAAATCCTTTACTATCCCTGGTAACCTCAGTCTGTCACAGAAAACCTTTTGCTTCTTCATTTTTATTTTTAAATCGAGATTATAAAAAAAGTACTGCTACAAAAAAAAAAAAAAATTCAAACACTTAAGAAGCACATATATTTTCTAAAAAAAAAAAAAAAAAAAATCATAAAAAAGTACAACCGACTTGTACTTTGTAGAACTGTTGCATTGATGCAGAAATTACAAATTAGACAGCAGCACTTGATGCTTCATCCTTTAGTGCTGCGTTCTTGCCATATGTGAAGAATTCTTGCCATACCATAACATGTGTAGCTGAATATTTATGTTTAGTGGGCAAATTTATTCACAGACTGCACATACAGCTTGCAAAAGTGACAATATTATTAGCAGTTAAATGAAAACTTCATTGGAAAACTACAACAGGAGCTGCATATAAAAACCGGCGGCTTTAGAGAAGCATAATTACAGATAAATTAACAAACGGCAGAAACTCTTTTTAAACACTGTTTTGTTCCTTTTGGCACATTGGTCTTAAATAACAATTTTTAATAACCGATGACCACTTCATTACTTTTTAAATTAACACATTAACATTGAAGAATATAAAGTGCTGAAAGTTGTTCAAAGGTTTGTCTACACGAAAAATTAAAGTTCTCACAACTGTGCTTTAAAAGATCCCATACATGTGAGTCTAAAGATCTATTTTGTAGAGAAACGCTGACAGAAACATTGTATTAGTAAGAAACGTGTGGGAACACGAGTCGGGTTAAGGCGGAGAACAGAAGAAAAAGTCGTCCAATCAGAAACAGCGATACGGCTACAGCCCTCGCTCCACACAGGAGGAGCACGGAGGCCGACGGAAGGCGGGCCTCATGTCAGGTGACGGCGTTGGGGTTCTGGCCTCCTTCCGTCGGGGTGAAGAACTGGACTTTGGGTAGAACGAGCCCGGAGTTGTTCCTGCGCAGGCTCCCGCTGCTGCCGGCGCCTTTGCGCATGGAGTTGTTGCGTCTCATGGAATTACGCTTCCTGAGCGAGTTCTGGTGCGACAGCTCGCTCTTCTGCAGGGTGTGGATTAAGATGTACGGCTTCTCATCCAGCTCTCTGGCGCTGCAGTTCGGCGTCGACACCTTCGACAACACCAGGCATCAGAAACTGTTTCCTGTTTGCTTGGAAACAAACAGGAAACTGCAAGTTGTTTCTCACAAATGAACGGTAACACTCACTTTTACAGTGTTGCCAAACTTGGAGTAGTCCACGGAGTACACGCCTTCCTCCTCTGTTACTATGGGAACAAAGCGGTGACCCCACTGGATCTCCTCAGAGACGTAGGAGGTCCGGGCCTGCGTGGTGATGCCCGTCGTCTCCACAACGCCCTCCAAGATGACGATCACCTCCAGGTCGCTGCACTGCAGCTCCATGGCCGACAGGTCGTACAGCGGGCTGACGGCACAGAACGCAAACAAAACTAGAGCAAGTTAACTTCCTGCGAAAATGAAGCGTGAATGATTATTGATGAAAAACTGCTGAAATGAGCTAAAACATGCTGAAATGTAGCCAAAAAGGAAGAACAAGTTAAGTTAGCAGAAGAAAGCAGAAAGAACACATTTGCTGAATTAGGTTTAAAGAAGCCAAAATTAGCACAAAAAATAGGAAATTAGCTAAAAAATAAAAAATAAAAAAGCTGAAAATAGTAAAACATTGCTGAAAAGAGGCTGAAAGGGCAGAAAGACACTTAAACTACCACAAGGAAGTGGAAGGAGCTGATATGAGCTAAAAAAAAATTGAATTACCTGAAAAACCTAAATTTAACACAACAGCTAAAAAGTAGCTGAAATAGCAGAATAAACTGAAATGAGCATAACAAGCTGAAATTAACAGAATGAAGATAATGAGGCTGAAAGTAGCAGAAATTACCATTAAAAACATGAATTTCTCTGAAAACAGTTAAAATTAGATAACAAATGTTAATAAAATGTAGCTGAAAAGGTAGAACAAGCTTAAATTAGCTGAAGAAAGTAGAAATAATACATATTTGCTGAATTAGGAGAGAAGCCGAAATGAGCACAGAAATTCAGAAATTAGCCAAAAATAAATAAATAAATAAAAGAAGCTGAAAATAGAAAACGTTTCTGAAAGGTAGCTGAAAAGGCATAATGACGTTTAAACTACCACAAGGAAGTGGAAGGAGCAGAAATGAGCTAAAGAGAAAAAAAAAAAAAAAAGGAATTAGCTGAAAAAACTAAATTTAAAACAACAGCTAAAAAAATAGCTGAAATAGCAGAAAAAGCTGAAACTAGCACACACACAAAAAGCTGAAAGGAGCATACGAAGCTGAAATTAGCAGAAAGAAGTTAATGAGGCTGGAAGTAGCAGAAACTACCACAAAAACCTGAATTTCTCTGCAAACAGCTAAAATTAGCAAAAAAAATATTTTAAAGGAAGAACAAGCTTAAATTAGCTGAAGAAAGCAGAAATAATATATATGTGCTGAATTAGGTTTAAAGAAACAGAAATTAACACACAAAAAAAGCTGAAAATAGAAAATGTTGCTGAAAGGTAACTGAAAAGCTAAAATGAAGCTTAAACTACCACAAGGAAGCGGAAGGAGCTGAAATGGTTTAAAAAACTTGGAATTAGCTGAAAAACCTAAATTTAATACAACAGCTAAAAATTAGCTGAAATAGCAGAAAAAGCTGAAAGTTGCTTTCAGCTTTTTCTGCTATTTGAGCTAATTTTTCTGCTAATCTCAGCTTCTTCTTTCTGCTAATTTCAGCTTGTTATGCTTAACAAGCTGAAATTAGCAGAAAGAAGACAATGAGGCTGAAAGTAGCAGATATTACCATGAAAATTTGAATTTCTCTGGAAACAGCTAAAATGAGATAAACGTTAAAAAATGTAGCTGAAAACGTAGAACAAGCTTAAATTAGCTGAAGAAAGAGGAAAGAACATGTTTGCTTAAAGAAGCAGAAAGGGAGCACAAAGATGTGGAAATTATCTGAAAAAGCTGAAAATAGCACACAAAAAAAAACTGCTGAAAAGTACGGTAGCTAAAAAGGCAGATAGAAGCTTAAATCACCAGAAGGAAAGAGGGCACATTTTTTGCTGAATTAAGCTGAAAAAAGTTTAAATGAGTGCAAAAAAATGTGGATTTAGCTGAAAAGCGTATATTTTCATAAAACAGCTAAATAGTAGTTGAAACAGCAAAAAAAAAAAAAAAAAGGTGGAAACGCAGAAATAAGCTGAAAGGAGCATAAGAAGCTGAAATTAGCAAAAAGACATTATAAGCACAAAAATGTTGCAGTATCAGAAATAATCTAAAAGGAGCACATAAAGAACAACTGAAAGTGGCTGAAAAAGTTTATACTGTACTTGCAGAAGGAAGCTGAGAAAAGCTGAAGCAGAAGAAAAGGTTAAAGGAGCAGTAAAATGTTGTAAACACATCTAAAGACTTGAAGGATGTAAAAAAAAAAAAAACCGCAGAAAAGGCTAAAATATTCTAAAAAGCTTAAGTTGCACCAATACCAAAAGTCAGAGCAGGATTTTCCTGAAACAGCTGAAGGTTTTGATTTCTGATTTGTTGGAATAGATTGAAAACTGCAGGACGAGAAACTCGCCCAAAAACGTACTGAAGAAAAATGGATCACAGCAGAGTGACTGCTTCATAAACATTCAGACAAATAAAAGAATGCATATCGCTAGCTGCCGTTTACACCGAGCTTAAACTAATGGGAGCTTTTGTTGAGGATCAACAAAGTTATAGTCAAACCTCGTGTCATGCACAATCATGTGAATGTCTGAGATCTTGTAAAATTGGTCATAAGTCAGTGACGTGAACAACTCAGCATTTATTAAACTGATGTACAGCCATTCTGAGTGCGCTAATGCTAATTAGCTGCAGCAGCATCTTGAACTGGGTCGACTCTAAAACTGATTTCATTAACTCTTAGATTTTCAGGATCTGTTACTGCTTGGAGTGTAGATTGGGATGATGCTCAGCTACTACCACACCACACAAATATTGGGTCAGTAGCTGAAAAACTGGTTGAGTCTAGTTGAGTAGCTGCGGCAGCCATATTGACTCTTGACTCCACAAGTTAATCAGCTGTAGAAGTACAGCCAGTGACCAATCTCTGAGAAGTTCATTTAAATCTGTCCAATGGGCCTTATATTTTGCTAACAGACACAGATACAGGCAGGCAAACTTAAGTTGTAATTCTGTGTTTGTCCAGCAGACGGCAGTACTGGGCAATACATGGTTTTCCCATTAAAAAGGAAAATGTTTAAAGAAAGCTGCTGAGATCTAAATATAAAAAGTGACGTGATGAGAACGGTGCAGTCCTCGAGGGCGACTGAGCAGCTGCACTCGCCTGTTTTTGTCGATGACGTGGCAGATGATGAGCGGGGCGAGCAGGAACAGGCTGGTGCTGGCCACGGCGCTCTCCGTCTGGACATCGATCTGATGGATGGGGATCAACTCCCCCTCCGGTGTGGTGGTTTTCCTCACCACCTGCATTTTGACGAGCAGCCACAATTACTCAACTTCTTCACCTTAATTTACCTTCGGGTTCCAGGTTGGGACGTCGTGTAAAATGTGAAGAAAAACAAACTTTAATAATTAGTACATTTCATGAAGTTATAATTATTCTCAATGGAACGCTCAAACCAAATCAAGTGTTTGATTTTTGACACTGTACCACTGTCCTGGTGTGTGGAGTGGGGTATTTTGATGGCAGCATGTAAAATAAATGTGGTGCAAATAAACAACCAAAGGAGCATTTTGCAAATAATTTGTTTAGTTGGCAAAAAATCAAGAGGATGGAGTATCTCTGTCCAACTTTTGACATGTGTTGCTGTCATCAATTTCTGACTTCAGATTCCACCTGATTTGTTGACAGTTGTTGGTTAAAAAAACTAGAGTACCAAATACAACAGATAAACATCCGTCAAATATTTTACAGAAAACTATAGTGGTTCGCTGCTGACAGGAACATGCAGCTAACAAGATATTTAAATAAAGCTTGCTTACTTACGAAGTGAAGATTCAACACAATCTGCTGCTTCCTTAGATGGATAACTTTGACTAATTTTCTTTTATGTATGTGAATGTTTCTGTTCAACAGAACCATTCTAAATTAAATTAAACCATTCTCTGGTAAAGAGGGAGCAGACCTGTAAGGCAAACTGGTCAGTCTATGTTCCTACTCTCACCTATGGTCACGAGCTCTGGGTAGTGACCAAAAGAGTGAGATTGTGGATACACCTGTCACCATAACAAATTTTGCTGGGCGATTAATTGTCTCAGAAATTATTGCGATAAACGATAATATTGTTTGAAATTTGACAATAATTAGCAATTAGTCTGATTTAAGAAGAATTTTTTTTTTTGCCTGTGGTACATTTTTTGACCACTGGATGGCAATATATGACTGTTTGAACCGAATGATGGATAGTGAGGGAGCGCATGTCTCTTTAAGAAAAATGGGAGGGAGGCCCCTTGACGTGACACGGGCTGTCTCTCTTCGGTTCTCAAAATGGCGGACGCTTGGTGTGGTTTGAGTTCTTTAGCATAGCATTTTTCACACAAAGATTTAATTTAAAAAACAGTTAATAAGTTCTCAGCTTCTTTTTTCAGAGAAAATCAACTTTTTACACAAAGGCACAGGTTTCAAATGTGAATTTTGGAGCTTCGACAAGACGGAGGTTTATTCCTGAGGTCGGCCTGTTAGCTTCGCTCGCACTTTAGCTTCTCAGCGTAGCTGCTTCCAATGATCCAAAAATGTGATTTTGGACGGTTAAAACAGATTTTAAAGAGAAAAGGGAAAGGGAGGGGTCAGTGAAGAACACCGGAGTTGAATCTTTTGTCATCCAGTGTCTTAGTAGGAAGAGAGAGACACAATAAAGCGATAAAGCCGATAAATGAAAATGAGATTGATAATTTCCATTTATCATGCGATTAACTGATATATTGTTTATCGGGACAGGCCTAATCGTGGCTACAGGAGATTGAAATGAGTTTCCCCTGCAGGGTAGCTGGACTCTCCCTTAGAGATAGTGTGAGAAGTTCAGTTCTCAGGGAGAGGCTCAGAGTAGAACCGCTGCTCCTCCACATGGAGAGGAGCCAGCTGAGGTGGTTCAGGCATCTGGTAAGGATACCCCTGAGCGCCTCCTTAGGGAGGTGCTCCTGGCATGTTCAACTGGGAGGAGACCTTCGGGAAGACCCAGGACACGCTGGAGAGACTATGTCTCTCTGTTGGCCTGGGAACACCTTAGCGTCCTCCCAAAAGAGTTGGAAGAAGTGTCTGTGGAGAGAGAGATGTCTGGACCCCCTGCTCAAGATGCTGCCCCTGAGACCTGACTCCAGAACAAGTGGAAGATGATCAATGAACTAAATCTGAACACACACCTGTAACCTGACAGTTGCTCCTATAATCATGCTCTTCCTCAGGTCCCCGATACGAATCATGAAGCAGAGGCGGTTGTTCCTCACTGCAATCACTGCGTGTCGACTGAAGATCAGCGTCTCTGCACGGCGGTTCGACTGAGCCGTCTTCATAAATATGCAACCTGAAGAAAGACAAAGCTCACAGAAATTCACTGTATTCCACTCAGCTGTCAGGAACCAGTTTTTCTAGATAACACCTAAAGTTTTAGGCTGGTAACCAATAAGTTGTTAATTTATTTGAAAACAGTTCGAGGCCAATAAATCGTAGATTAAAATAAATGCCAGATAATATTAGAGAAGAGTTTCTGTGGCGTACCCAGCATGATGGCGTTGATGATGAGTCCCACGATGTTCTGCAAAATGAGGACCATGATGGCAGCCAAACACTGCTCGGTTATCATCCGTCCTCCGAAGCCGATGGTCACCTGGACTTCGATGGAGAAGAGGAAAGCTGAAGTAAAAGACCTGAGGTGAAGAAGAAAGAAGAAACTTGCTCTGTTATTTTCATCTAAAATTAGAGGTCAGGAATATTTTGGACAGTAAGGATGTCTTCTGGGTGGACACAGACACAACCTAGTGGACAAAGGTTTGACATTTCAAGCTGCAGCATAAACTAAGTCTTAAGAAACGATTTACCTCTGACCTTGAAATCAATGGCGATCGTCCTTGACCCATGAGGAGTCCAGCTGTGCAGTTGGACATTTCTGTGTCTGAGTTAATTTAGAGCATTTCTGGGTCATTGTGCTCTATTAGAAACCTTCACAAATAAAAACACTGATCATGTGACTAAACCCTGAATTAAAATATATGAAGAAAAAGGAAATAAAAATTAGACGCATAAACAGAGCACAATATCAAACTTAAAATTGTAAAACCATGGAAATCAGAACAAACTGGAGCCCAACTACTGTAGGCCTGTGACGATAACAAATTTTGCTGGGCGATTAATTGTCTCAGAAATTATTGCGATAAATGATAATAATGTTTAGAGGCCGTTTTAAACTAATATAATGATAATGATATAATAATGCAAGTACATCCTGTCAAAGATCAATAACTTTAATTTCAAAAGAACGCATCACTGGAACTGGAAAATAAACAAAACAACCAAAAACAAAAATAAAATAGACTCTCAGTCTTTGTTAATGAAAAATGCACTTGATTAAAAACTAAATAAAAAAACAACTGGAAATAAAAAGTACATTCAACCAAAACAGTACGGATTATGAAGTCCGTAAACTAAATTGACCTTCAAATATCATTAATTTTATACAGAGAAGATGGGGGCAAAGGTCACAAATGTTCTGCGGTTCGCCTCGGCCATTTGGTTTGAATCCGTAGTGCTCCCACACGGCTGCTGTTACCTTCGACTTTGAAACTGATTCCATTTCGGGTTTTTTCCCTCAATATCAAGTAGCGTTTCTTTAGCTTGCTAACTCCTCATGGGGCTCTAATGCTGCAGAGGTACAAGATGATGTGCCTTGACTGGCTACCTGACGTGATAGTTCACTTCCCCCTTTCGCTAAGGAAATGAGAAAGGGAGGAGTCAGTGAAGAGCACCGGAGTTGAGCCTTTTGTCATTCAGTGGTCCAGTAGAAAGAGAGATTTTATATTGATTTTATATTGATTTTATACATTGTCTTTTTATTTCTTTTCTTTTCTTTTCTTTTCATTGTTACATCTTATTCTCTGTTACTGCTGATTTTATTTTTGTACGATGTCCTTGAGTGCCAGAAAGGCGCCTTTGAAATAAAATGTATTATTATTATTATATCTGAAGGCACATTTAAACTTAATCAGTTACTGGCATAGGTTTAAAGAAAAGTTTTAGGGAAGGAGGCAATATTTAAGAGGGTGAAGTGAGGGAAGGAAGTTTTGAATGTGTCAACCAGAAAATAGCACGCTCTTCCATGGCTTCCCAGCTTTTAACTGCAGACCGTAGTAACTTTTCCGAGCCTACCTCAAGACTGTTGGTCCCCAGGTGCAGTCGGTACAAGCTTTGGACGTGAAATAGGAGTTTTAATCCACTAAAACGTTCAGCAGGTTTTTCGTTATTCCTCTACGGGTCGTGTCAAGTCAGCCTTCGGCAGCGGGAGTAGCGGCACACATTTGGTCTGGCTTTTCAGAATAAAATATTTTGTCCGGAATATTTATTTTAAGCTTTTGAGCAAGTCATGCTCTGTGTGTGATTTTATGACAGTGTGCCATAAAATCTAGCATGTGAAGACGCCCTTGGCGTCATCCACAGCCTTAGAAAGAGTTTTCTCCACTTCGTGTCTTTGGGAGAACTCTAACACTGAAGAGGAGAAGGAAGTGAAACACTTTTGAAGAAAGTTCACGTCCGGAGATCTCAGTGTCTCCTGATTGGTTATTTGATCCAAACATAAGAGAGGATAGGATGAGAAAGAAATAGTGTCAGAAGGTTTAGAGTGAATGATTGTTTACAGATTGAGACCAGAAATATTTTTGGAAATGAGAGACAGAAAAGACGCCAGCTTCTGATAAAACTGATTGACTGTCTGTACACTTCTAAACAAATTCTGGAAGATCATTTTGACATGTTCTTGACTTTTGACATACTAACGACACACACTCTCAAATGAAAGAATCAAAAATTACTTTGAGTAAAACACATTCAACTTGCATGAGCTTAAAAATCATTAATACTGTCTGCACAGTTGGTTCAAAACAAATGATCACTTCAAACATCAGAAATGGTAATGTGAAACATAATATAGCTGAAAGTCAAAGAAAAATTACACAATTAAATTGTAAATTTTCTTCTTTTTTTTTGGTGATTCATTCAAAGTCATGAACTGTTTTTCCATTATAACTTTTGATTAAAAGTCCTTTAATCATCAATAATTGAAAATACTGTATTAATGATAATAAAATAAAGAAAGATTGTTCTTTGATTATTTTGAGTTTAAGACAAAAATAAAATGTCTTTGGGTGAGACATTTTGTGTCTTGGATTCAAATTAATGGAATTATAAGTTCTGTCCTTTCAGAAGGTCTTCTGGGACAAGATTTATGGAGGAGGTTAGTTCGCTACAAATATATAATCACTTGATTAACTGAGAAAATATACATAAAAAGAAAAATAATTTTCTGGTTTCAGCCTCTGTCTTTCTTCTGTTTAACCAAAATAAATGTTTGGATTTTTCACTTTTATTTAGAGAAAATTGATTATTAGATTAATAAAAAAATTTCTTTAATTGTATTTACATGTTCTTCTTCAGTTTTCTTTTTCATTGTATATCATGTCCCCAAATGTATCTTGAACAGCATCAGGGATGGTCGAAACTAGAGATGTTCCAATCAATCACAATCGGCCGATTTCCATTAAAAACTATGTGATCGGCTGATACCAAACAATGTCTTTCAGTGCTGATCACAAAAACCGATCATCTTTGCAGCCTGCAGAGGTCCGGTGGTGTATATATTTGTTTTGAGATTTATTTGACTTTCTGCATTTTTTAGCCTTAA
>JARVGS010000400.1:8343606-8355612 GCA_031762315.1 Hypsolebias antenori | reverse complement strand
TTGAATGATACAAGATATATATGTTGTGCCATTTTATGTAAAGTTCAAAAATCATGTCACACACACTTTAACTTTATCATTACCTTTTTTATTTCAAAAGAAATGCAGCTGGAATACCAAATTATTGTGGTTTGGGACTCACTAAAATGATGCAATAGGTTCTGATGGATATCATCTAGATTTATACATACCTGTAGAATGGCAGCGATTAAAGTTGAAATGTATTTCAGTAATATGCATGATTAAATAAAACATAGCTGCTGTTTTCATTAAAATGTGGTTTCAAATTGATTTTCTTTTTTAACGCTGTATGCATGGTTTTACTTTGCTGCAGGTTTGAAGGAGCAACATTTTGCTCTTTAGTTATGTAAAACTGGGGATATGTTTTGTACTGATGTTTCAAATACCAGTAGGTTAATATTAAAGTGTTTTGCTTTGTGTCGTCACCTTCAGAGAAATGGGGGATGATTAATCCTCTTTAATAAAATTAAAAAAACCCTGTGAGTGTGTGTTTGTTGGGTTTTGGCGGACTCGGACCTCTAAGTCTTGTTCTACTCATTCACAGTTCCCAGGGTCACAACAACTGCTCCCTTCTCTCCCGGTAAGATTATTGCCCCGGAGTCTCTTTTATGTTGCAGCCTTTCAGCTTTCTCCAGCTCAAACACTGTCTTCTGTCTCCACGCTTTTCGCTTACATCTGTGTGTGACAATGAAGGCTGGGTGAAGAGCATTCATTATTTACAGGCATTCCACTGCACAACTCGTCTTTAGTGGGCTGGTACATCTTTGGGATAGCCTCCGGCTGTAATTAAATATTCTGTTTGATTTAGCTGGAAAAATCTTAACACCAGTAAATTTGAGCACGCCAGCCATCGGACGGATACTCAAATCAAACACGCTACAGCAACACTATTTGTTTATCCCAGAATCTTTTAAGCAAAGAGACATGAATAGTGTGGAAAAACACGGTTAATTACTTTGTAACCTCGTTTATTGAGTTGTGCATTTTTACATACCTGGAGGAATTGTCATGAAAATGGACGTCTGTTCTGACTTAATCTGAGCAGTCGTTGTTGGCAGTACATCTTCACTGGGCTCGGGGGAGTACATGGAGACTTGTGAAGGAAGAAAATGCAGTAAACATTGTGCAGCACATGTAAACTTACATATTTTATTGCTTATCTAAATGATTACTGTGGTTATAATGGCTGCAGTCAGAATAAATTACATCATCAGCACTTGGCTCAATAAAATGAAGTTTTAAGACTTGAATAAGTTAAATAGTTTGTGTTTCCTGTCAGGTTTTACTTTAACAGGGAATGGATTATGTACTGAGGGATTGATGCTTTTGACTAGACAGTCAAAGATACTAAACTTATTCCTTAGTAGGTGTGTAACGAGACATCGCCACATGAGACAGATTCACCGATAAGACAAATATTTAATATTTTTGAAGGAAAGAAAAACAAAAAAGAAGCTTTTGCCACAAACTGAATTGATTTCTCCTGTCTGATTTCTCATGAGTCTCCTCTGACTTTTGAACTGAGCTTCAACCATACTTGACTTTTGAAGTTCTTATTAAAGCTGAGTGATCTATAAAATCAGGTCTAATCCTCTGGATGGATAAAAAAATAAAATAAAATAAAAAGTTTGTTGATACATTTCATCTTTAATCCAAAAGTCTTTGCCAGTCCGAGGAGCTCCGGTAACCTCAGTCTTATAAATAGCCCCTTATCATAGTGGACTATTGACATCCAAAATAGTAAACGATAAATCAATTAATTGCATGATAAATTAAAAGGAGGTTGATAATTTTCATTTATCGGCTTTATCGTTTCTTGTGTCTCTCGTTCTACTGAAAACACTGGATGACAAAAGGCTCAACTCCGGTGCGCTTCACTGAATCCTCCCTTTTTTCTGTTTTAACTATCTAAAATCACATTTTTTTATTGTTAAAAGCAGCTAAGCAGAGAAGCTAAGCTACAAGCTAAGCTAACAGGTCATCCTCGAGAAAATACCTCCGTCTTGTCGACAACTCAAAATTCACGGTTGAAAACTGTGCCTTTGTCTAAAAAGTTGTTTTTCTCTGCAAAAAGAAGCTGAGAACCAGTTTACGGATGTTTTTATTAAAAGCTTTGTGTGAAAAATGCTATGCTAAAGAGATTAAATCGCACTGAGCATCCGTCATTTTGAGAACTGAAAAAAGGACGGAGAGACAGCCCATGTCACATCAAGGGGCCTTCCTCCCATTTTTCTTAAAGCGACACAAAGCTCGCTCCCTCACTATCCATCCTTCGGTTCAAATGGTTTTATACTGCCACCCGGTGGTCAAAATAGGTACTACATTCAAAACAAATTAACCAACATTTCTTCTTAAATTTGATAATAAGTAGCTAATTGTCATATTTCAAACAATATTATTGTTCATCGTAATAATTTTTGAGACAATTAATCGCTCAGCAAACTTTGTTATCATGACAGGCCTAATCCTAAACTAGCTGTTCACATGATAAAGGAGGACCATCTGCCCAAGTTGATTGTTTGTGCCCTGATGGCCACTTGCAGTTCGCATTATTTTAATCCATCCAGAGGACCTGACTTAACCTTGTTAGATTTTTCTACCTGGATTATTGAGAATGCATCAGCAAACTTTAAACTCAGGGGGTCAAAGTCATTTTGGGACAAACTTTAATTATTTTCTTAAACGTCCACTTCAAAGTTTGACCAGCTGTTTGTCTTTCAACTCAAACAAATGAATGAGAGATTCAAACTTTTTATTTTCTCAGCTTCAAAGTTGACAAATGGAGTAAAATCAGAGTTAAGTCTGTTTAAATAAATGTGCCCTACACTCTTCCTGTCAGCACAAATACAGGTGGTCTCGCCAAAAATAGTCCCTGGTGAAGTCTGGGATTGTGCTAGTTGCCATATATCTACTCTGCATCATGAAATAAAAGTAAGAAAGTAGTTAAAAGGCATTCAAACCGATATTTTCCCTCTAATATGCAGAACCATTAGCTCGTGCACCACTAGAATCCGCAACACATCAGTGATTTTGGACTTTCAAAGCTGGTGCCAGTTTACATGAGTTGGAATAGTAACTTTTCTGAAACAATGATGGAGACGCACACATTGTTTGTGATTTATTAAGCCAGCAAAGGTTTGTGTCTTCAGTGATTTCATCCATATTATGTGTCTGCGCCTTCCCACTGTCATGTCCTCTTTTGGTGACGGATTAAGCTGCTGATGCTGCTCTACAATGTTTTCATTTCTGTTCTTTAGTTTCTGCTGTCATGCCTGCTTTCAGAAGCTGTTGCTACATGATGTGAGTCACTGCCTGAATCCGTGGAGGCGGCCTGAAAGATTAGCTGCAACAAAAAGTTTGTGTTCAGAGAGTTTGGATGAAGCCACTGGATAGTCAACTCTTTTTTTGGAGTTTAGCTTAATATTCAGCACAAAATCACATTTTTCCAATTTATAAAAAGTAATAATTGCAAATTGTTTACAAGATTTATGCAGCATACAAGCTCCAAAAGCTTCTGGGTTTTATAGAATTGTGCAGGATTTAGAAACATGAAGGTCATGATGGAGAAGTCTTCCTCACTCCTGTCTGAGCAGGCATGACTCACATCCGGCGGTAACAGATCCACCTTCCTGTCAGTCCAAGAACACACATTTTTGGTTTTTACGTTTCTGTTTTCCATCCTTTTTTAAGCAACCCACTCTTTGTGGTTTGCACCGGCACATGCATGCTCAGTGTATGTGGTCATGGAGCATAAGTACGGGTGATGGTTATTTCTAAAACACTGCTCCTAAATGTGCCCTTAAAGAAACAGAAAGTATAAAAATGCCTCGGCTCTGACAAATATGTGGTCCCTTAACACTTTATGGACACATCATATTAAAAGCTTTTACAAGATTTTCTTCACAGGTTTGCTTATCTCTGATATAGATGTTTATTTTATTTTAAAAAGTCTAAAATTAGATGTTGGATGAGGTTTTAGTTGCACAAGAAGCCAAACGAGACGTGAAACCACCGGTCGTTCGCAGCCCGTTCAGTGGCTCTTTGTTTGGGTTTTGACAAGCTGGTGTACATTTTACGTTCAGAAGCCAAGAAAAGTGAATTTTCCCTGTAATGGTAATAATAATAATAATAATATAATAACTTATTTATAATGCACTTTACATACACAATGGATCTCAACATGCTAATGATGGAGCAGTGATTATATCAATATGCAAATACGCATTGAGAGTTCACATACTTTACTGACTTCCTGTCATATCTGTTGCAGCTGTTTAGCGTTCAGCTTTTAAATATTGACATTTCTGATGATTATGGGATTATCACTAACAGTTTCTCATATGAATAACATAAAATGTGAGTGTTTATTATATTAAAAAAACATTTTAAAGAAAGACCCCTCGGTTATGATTTAATCTAGGGATGCACGATATCAGCATGGTATCAGTATCGTCCGATATTAGCGATAAAGTTAAATATCGGGCATCGGCCATTCCATCAAAATAACTCACCGATATATATATATATATATATATATATATACTGTATACTGTATATATACTGTATACTGTATATATACTGTATACTGTATATATACTGTATATAAAATTATATATTTAAATTTGTGAAAATGTACAAATTTTACTGTTTGAGTGTTGCCATTGTGTTAGAGCAGGGGTGTCAAACCCACTTACAAAAGGGGGCCAAAATTAAAACCTTTTTCATACTAAGGGCTGGTTTCAGAATCAAGTCAGATCCCCAGCATCTTTTCTTGGTTGCAGGTTCCTCAACAAGAGTTTGATTGGTCTCATGTGATGTTCTCTGTTGCACTTTTGACATCATAATCAAAGATTACTGAAAAAAATGTAAGTGATAAAAATATTTTACATTTAAAATAACAACTTGGAGGCCAGATAAGATGTCAACGAGGGCCACATTTGGCCCCCGGGCCTTGAGTTTGACACATTTGTGTTAGGGAGAGTAAATGTCATGAATAAATTTGACATTAAACATAATCCAAGTTGAAGTGTTGCATCATTTTCAGCTCCTTTGTGTCATCTGCATTTGGTAGCAGCCAAACTGACAAAGACCATGCAGAATAATGTAGTGTTTTAATTCCACAGCAGAAAAACTATCTAGTCTCTGTAAGTGGGTCTAGGGGAAAAATATCGTTATCGATATCTGTTATCAGCCAAATAAATTTTAGCATATCGGCTATCGGCCAAAAATCCAATATCGTGCACCCCTAATTTAATCAGACATGTCTGTAAACAGACTTTACTTACAAACGTTAAACGGAGCCAACAAACAGGAGTTAAGATAAAATATCTTGTTTTTTCTGTGCGATACACACACCTACACACACATCATTTATTATTGAAATTGTTTTAATTTTATTCAAATAAAGGCTACAGGTCACAGCGAGTGAGCAAAATAAAATGTATTTTTCTCTTCTGCAGCCTCCTTTTGCACTTGAGTTGTAGTGAAACAGACATGACGTTTGCTCAGATAATTATTTCCGGTTAAAAAAAATAACACACATTAAACTAAGCCACTCAGCGGAAGAGTCGAGGGAAAATAGAGCAGGCTGTAGAAACAGTTTCTTGACTAAACAAGTTTCAAAGTGAAGCTTTCGTGGGATCTGGTAAATTGTTTTCTACAGAGCGGTGCATCAAAATTATTGAAGGTCGCTTTAAAAGTTACATGTTTCTGTAAGTTAAAGCTGAAGATTTGGAGTTTAGGCTTGTGAACAGTTAATATCTTGTAAGCACGGCGAATGTGTTAATGGTATTTCTCTCTCCGTGTGTGTGTTTGCAGTTGAAGGCAGTGGTGTGATCATCGTGGTGATCATACTGTGTCTGCTGCTGCTCGCCTTCCTCGGCAGCGTCTTCTACTTCCTGCACAAGAAGGGAAAGATCCCCTGTGGACGCTCGGGCAAACAGGAAATGTGAGTGCGGTCTCTCTTCACTCTGTTCAACAACTGGATTTATTCTTCTCCGTGTCACCGAACTCTTAAACCACCATGCTAACGGTGATAATTCAAAACGTATTTATTACCGGGAACATCTCTCTAATAAAATGGCTGTAGTTGTCTGTGGGATGTGAAGACGGATGTATTTCACTCAAAGTGCCTCTTGCAACTGCACTCCGGTAGTTTCTTGTTTAGGAGTGCTCGCACTTTACAGCAGGATTCTGTTTCCTGTGCGGCATTTATCCAAACGCAATTCTTTTAAAACAGTTGCTTATTTACAGGAAGCGTAAACAATTACACATTTCTTCATAGAAAACACTTTTTTTTTTTCCAAATCTGAACATTTTCTCCTCCCACTTCACTTTCTTTCCCCCTCCCCTGCTTAGACCAAGAGTTTGGGTGTCTTCCTCAACAGCTCACTGTCCTTCACTCCACACGCTTTGCTCGTTTCCACCTTCATAACATTAATCGTCCTTCTCTCACGAGCCAAGTTCCCCACCAGCTCCAGGATCTCAGCGGTCAGGTGTTTGAGAGCCGCCAGGTTGACGGGAATTCGTCCATGGTGCCTCCTTTTCAACTCATTTGAGATTTGGAAATTCTTCTTTGCACTTTTAAACCATCCACAGTCTTGCCGCTATTTATTTATATGACCTTCTGCAGATCTCCATCCCCTCCTGCTTCCCCAGATCTGCCTCCTCCCTGCACCTCTCTGTACCTCCTGCCCGCCTCACCACCATGGGGAGCAGGGCTTTCAGCCGTGCTGCTCCTCCGCTCTGGAGCTCACCTCCCTCTGACCTATGAAACGTCACCTCCTTGTTCAAAACTGGTCTGATCTGGTCCATCTCTGTAGATCAGCCCTTCTTAATTTGCTTGGGTGTATTTTCTGTTTTAATGGTTTCATCTCAACTCTTTTGCTACTCTCTTTTTTCCTGCTATATTCAGGTCATAGTCTTTTAGTTTTACAATGTCCTGGAGTGTCTTGAAAGGCATTTTTTAAATAAAATGTTTTATTATTGTGTGAATGTTTATGAAGCATTCACACTGTTGTGATCCATTCTTCTTCCATACGTTTTTTGGCATCTTTCTCATTCCACAGTTTTTGTGCTATTTCAACAAATCATAAATTGAAACTTTCAGCTCATTCAGGATAATCCTGCTGTGACTTTTGGTATTGGTGCAACTTTAGCTTTTGGAAATATTTAGCCTTTTCTGCCACTTTTTTCCTAATAGAAATTGAATTGAGCTCATTTTACATCCTTCAAATCTTTAGATGTGTTTACGTTTTACTGCTGCTTTCACATTTTGTTCTGGTTCAGCTTCTTTCAACTTCCTTGTGCAATTTTTTTTTAAATACAGCTACTTTCAGCTAATTTCAGCAGTTTTTTCAGCAGTTTTTGTTCTCTTTAGAGGATCTTTTTGCTAATTACAATGTTTTTGAGCTTCCTCTAATTTCTTTCTGCAAGTTTCAATATTTTCCTCTATTTTAGCTACTATTTAGCTGTTTTTTTGTGTGTGCTAATTTTAACCTTTTCAGGTAATTCCACATTTTTTTGCAATAATTTCATCTTTTTTCAGCCTAATTCAGGAAAAATGTGCTCGCTCCACTTCCTTCTGGTAACTTAAGCTTCTTTCTACCTTTTTCACTACTTTTCAGCTGTTTGCTAATTTCATCTTCTTTTTTTTTTTCCAGGTATTTTCCCCTTTTTGTGCTCATTTCTGCTTCTTTCACCATAATTGGACAATCTTGTTCTTCCTACTTTTTTCTGCTAATTTAAGCTTGTTCTAACGTTTCATCTACCTTTTTCAGTTTTTAACTAATTTCAGCTGTTTTCAGATAAATTCAAGTTTTTCATGTTAATTTCTGCTACTTGCAGCCTAATTAAATTCTTTATACTAATTTCAGCTTGTTATTCTCCTTTTGGCTTTTTTCTGCTAGTTTTAGCTTTTTCTGCTCTTTCATCTACTCTTTAGCTCTTTTGATGCAAATTTTAGCCTTCCTTTTTTTTTTTTTTTTAGCCAATTCCACGGTTGTTGTTTTTTTTTTTTTTTTTTTTTTTTTTTTTTTTTTTTTTTTTTTTTTTTTTTTTTTTTTTTTAAGTTCATTTCAGCTCTTTCCGCTTCCTTCGGGTAGTTTATGCGTTTTCCTGCCTTTTCAGCTACTTTCCATCTATTTATTTTTTTGCTCATTTTCTTTTTTTGGTGCTCATTTCTGCTTATTTAAACCCAATTCAGTAAATCTGTGTTCTTTCTGCTTTTTTCTACTAATTTCGGCTTGTTCTTCTATTTCAGCTACATTTCAGCATTAAGCATTCACACCGCATTTTTGCAGGAAATGCAATTTCTCTAGTTATTATTATTAGAATTAATTAGTAAAATTGAAATAGGCTTTCCTTGATGGACTGCATGTTGCCTCCACCTTGCATACCAAACAATGTCATGTAATCTGTTAGCTCTCAGAGCATGTGATCTGCAGCTACCACAACAAATTTGATATAAAAATTAGTAAAAGTGAAGAAGTTAAAGTCATTTTTGTGTTTACTAAGGTTGATTAGCTGTGGCGTCTTCTTTATTCAGGTTGGTGCTGAAAGTTAATAATTTGTAAATGTGCATCCAATACTTTCTGAGAGTTTCATTAAAACCCATGCTTGTCTGTGTGATTGTTGGTTTGTCTGTTAGCAAAATATCTCGTGAACCACTGTACAGATTTAAATAAAACTCTCAGAAAGTAATCATTAAACATACATCTTTGACATTTTGACATGCAAGAAACGAATGACTATAGTTTGAACAGGTCCAAGAGCAGCTCGGGAGAAACTAAACTCTGGATGCAACAAGAACAAAACGTGGTTAATCGTTAACTTCTGTTAGAAGTGGGAATTTTTAAAGTCAGTCTTTCGGGCTTTTGTTGTATTTCATGTGTCCGTTCTTTTTTTTTTTGTATGAGCAGCAGCAAAGAGAAGACCACCAAAGATGACATTGTTGTGGAGATGAAGACCAACGCAAAGAACGAGGAAGCTGTCCTCCTGAAGGCCGTCAACGGGGACAAGAAAGGTCCTAATGACCAGGTAACTGTTGTGGTGAGTGAATAGTTTTCATACAAAGTCTCCAGACCCACCGCTGTCCCCTGCAGGCTGAAATCTTCCCCGCTGAGGAATGTGGGGCCTTCATTTCACCTTTTCCCAGTGGAAGGTGTAAATCAAAATCTCCAGGCTTCTGCTGCTCCAGTGCATTTCACTGAATCTCACCAAACATTTTCTCTAAAGCTGAATTAAGTGTTCCATGAATCAATTCAGCCGTTGACTGAATGATGCGTTCACGTTTAACACGGCGCAATTCAGAGCCAGATTACTCAACCAAGGACAAAATGTTGCGCTAATAATCTTGTGAATGTTTTTGAAGCATTCACACTATTGTGATCCATTTTTTTCATATATTTTTCGGCATCTTTTTCGTTCTTTTTGTGCCATTTCAACAAATAATATATCAAAACGTTCCGCTCGTTCAAGAGAAGGATGCTGTGAGTTTTGGTATTGGTGCAACTTCATCTTTTTGAAATATTTAGCCTTTTCTGCCATTTTTTTTTCTCACAGAAAATGAACTGATCTCATTTTACATCCTTCAGATCTTTAGGTCTGTTTACAGTCTTTTACTGCTCCTTTCACTTTTTGTTCTGGTTCAGCTTCTTTCAGCTAATTTAAACTTTTTTCAGCTACTTTCAGCTGTTTTGTGCTCCATTCAGATTCTTTCTGCCGACTATAACATTTGTGTGCTTCTTCTAACTTCTTTCTGCTAATTTCAGCTTGTTACGCTCCTTTCTGCTTATTTATGCAAGTTTCAGCTTTTCTGCTATTTCAGCTACAATTTAGCTGTTTTTATGTTTGTTTTAGCATTTTCAGGTAATTCCGCATTTTTTGCACTCATTTAAACTTTTTCAGCCTAATTCAGCAAAAATGTTCAACTTCCTTCTGGTAATTTAAGCTTATTTCAGCTTTTTTTTTAAGCAAATTTTGAGCTGCTTTTTTGGTTTCAACAAAGTAATTTCAGCTTTTTTCAGATAATTTCCACTTTTTTGGGCTCATTTCTGCTTCTTTCAGCCTAATTGGGAAAACAAATGTTCTTCATACTTTCTACTAATTGAATCTTGTTTTTTTTTTTTTTTCACTTTTCAGCTACATTTCAGCATGTTTTTAGCTAATTTCAGCTGTTTTCAGCAAATTCATTAGCAATAAGCATTCACACTGCATTTTCACGAGAAATGCAATTTCTCTATTTACTTTTAGAAATTCGATAAGAAAATCTTAGTAACCGTCGAATACTTTGGGTGAAGAACTTTAGATTCGATGCTCTTGTCAAGAGTAAATATTTTGAAGCATTCCAGGATGTTTGCAGATGAGGCGAAGTGTGCGCAGGTTGTAAACAGACTGCAGCTGGATGAAGAAACCAAAATTACAGAGCTCCTTGTTGATTGTAAAATCGTTTAACAAGCTGTGATATTCATTTTACTCATCAGCATGTATTATAATACCTGTTATAACAAACATCCTGGCCGACCCTGTTTTTAGGAGCTGCCATGTTGAATTTTTGAGACCAGCGTTTGTGCAGCAGCTTTGTGGGGCTTTAAGTCCCGCCTACTATGATGTCACATGAGTAAGAGACAGTTTGTATTTGAGTTCTCCTTCCCATATTTTGTTTTTCTCAGGCCACAGTAATGCAGCAGAGTTCTTCAAACGCTCTATGGTAAACTCCCCATCAGAGAACAAATGAGTGTTTTTTACTGTTTTATTATAGGATTTCTCAAAACTAGTCCTGATTGCTCCATTCCCAGTAAATAAACACATAGAAGCCAATATGTTGTTAAAACTCTACATTCTCGATCAGTTTGTGTTTCTTCTTTTCTCTTTAACTGGTGTCGATGTTATGGCAGCTCCTAAATCTCTCACAAACCGGAGAGACTCTGCTGTTTTGCGCACACCCAGAGGCCGCTGAAGTGAATGTGTCCACTTGGCTTCAAAATAAAGGCACTACAAAAGCCAAAACAAAAGTTCATACGGTGCCTTTAAAAAAGTATTCACCGCCTGAACGTTTTTTGTTTTTATCGCTGTCATAAATCTGCTGTGGTTCATAAAAATGTGCTTTCTTTAAATAAAATATAACATCTTAATCTGCAGAGTAATAACAAATAATTAAAAATATGTACAGTAGTCCCTCGATTATCACGGGGGTTATGTTCCAGACACCCCCTGCGTTAAGTGAAAAACTGCGACGTAGGAACGTCGTTTACATTTTAAGGCTTTATAAACCCTTCCTACTCTCTTGTGATGTTTTTGGGGAGAGCCGGACCTTCGTAGAGCCAGCACTGAACCACACAACGGTCCAGATAGAGTCCAAATAATCCAGAGGGATCCAGATGAAAAAAGTCCTGGTGAGCTCCGGAGAAGACACCGGACCTCCAAGCAGCGCCTCTCCGCTCAAGAGGCTTCATGGGCAGGCACGCAGCACTCAGACTGACCGATGAGGCTGGAAGTACCGTAGTTCTGGTCCGGTTCTGGTTCGCTCGCTGCATCATCTGAGCGCCAAAGTCACTATGAATAAGAACCAAACTTTTTAGTCAGGTTCGGATCGGATCAAAACTTTCCCTCCATTTCGGCAGAAAGCAGCTGCTGGAAGCACTGTTGGCTTCTGGGTAATGTAGTTCTTTTGGACAGGCGATGCAGAATAGGCTTATTGAAAGAAAAATACAAAATGGCAGTGCCTATCCTAAGTATATACAGGTAGTCCTTGACTTATGACAGAGTTCCGTTCCTGCGCGGCGGCGTAACGCGAATTTGACGTAAGTCGGAACATACGTACATACTGCACCATGTATATGTACAGTACTGTATTACCAAGTACTTAGCCTATCCTAACACAGTAACCTACATAATTATCAAAAAACACGTACATTTGGGAGCCATAATGAAGGGAAAAAAGAGTTAATTTCCTACTGGGATGCTGGTGAAGCAGTTTTCCTCCGT
>JARVGS010000400.1:8325997-8343506 GCA_031762315.1 Hypsolebias antenori | reverse complement strand
GTACAGTGCAGTATTTCTCCGCCGCAATGTTTACAACATAAAACCGGAAACGGCGTAACTCGGCTTTTCAAAATAAATTTTCAAAATATATATATATATTTTTTTTTTAATGGGAGATGTGACGTAACCACGAAACGTCATAACTCGAGACCGTCGTAACCCGAGGACTACCTGTATTTTTTTTGTTAACTTTTTATCTGTACAGTCCCAATCACGTGAGTAATATTCAAGTTGACAATCGTTGAAAAACTTGAAAGAGCGAGTCCGCGAAAGTCGAACCGCGAGGGACCACTGTAATGTAAAATAAGTGATTGTTACAAATGGATCCTCCACTTAAAAAAATCGAAAAGATGATTAAATGGTACAAGTACAACCAAATAGCTTTAACTGCCATAACACTGGACCGTCACTGGACTCTTGAGTGCGTGGGAAGTGTTTCCGTGTGAAGCTGACGTCCTCCTCTGTCCTCGCAGTAAAACCCTGACGGTTGAGCAGCGGCGTGCAGCAGACAGCCGGTCGCCTGCAGCAGCAGTCAGTCTGTCGGCGCCGAGGAGGCCGAGGACGCTCGCACTGACCTGAGACCTGCTGACCACCACCTCCTCACAGTCTGGACATTCCTCCACATCATGCTTTCATCTCAGCAGTATTCATCCATTGTTTTACAGGACACACACACACACACACACGTCCATACAGATGTGTTATTTCTTGAATGTTTGCTTCAACGTTCAGTTTCTCATCTAGCTTCCAGCTGCGTTCAGCTGTTGTTTAGTGTTTGTATGATGATTCATCTGCATCATCGTTCCTTTTTTTTTTTTTTTTTTTAAACGGAAGTGTATATATTATATATATTTTGCTATTTAAGACATTTTTGGCACTCGGATTTTCATTTCATGGCAGCGTCTGCCTCGTGCTTGTTGCTCATACGTCCAGGTGAGAACCAAGACAGGATGTGATGTCGGAGGCCAAATTTTTGTTCTGAGAGATTTGACAGCGTGTATGTTTAATTTTTTTTTTTTTTTTTTGCCAACATTTGTAGAAACTGGTCTTAAATTGAACCAGGCGGGAGTTTTGCCTCAGAGTCAATACCATGTTTGAGTGTTTGGAGTCACTGAGGTGAACCTGCAGGATAATCAGTTGTTCCAAAAGAGACGCCTTCTGTTCAAACTGCTGTCGAGTGAATACGTACTCTTTGTAAATACATGTAGTTCAGGGAACTGCAGGAGGAAACCTCCGTCTGTTCCTGAGGCTGACGGGTCAGGATTAGAAATCTGCTGCGCCTGGTTTTTGACATGGTACACTGAATTTGTCTTCAATCTGTTTATTTTGTGTTGCCACTGAGAGGTTCCTGCCTGAAGAGGCGTCCCAGTGTTTTTGCATGTTTGACAACTTATCAGGATAAAATCGACACGATGATCACCGTGCTGGCTGATTACTTTAACGCCGTCGCATTTAGGGTTTAGTTTGTCCAAAAAAAAAAAAAAAAAAAGTTTGTGCGCTGTATCGGATCCATTCAGGAGGAAAAATACAGGAGTTGAAAAATTACTGACAGTAAAAAGTGCAAATATTTACAGAACAAAGTGAGTGTTTTTAACAGGAAAAGGTTTGAATATTGTTAATAGAAAAAGGTAATGTTGGGGAAAATGTGGTATTTTAAGACTAAACTGAAGGAAGTGTGCCCCACTGTGTTACTGAACCAGACTGTATTTGTTCTGTTATATATACTTATTGTATCTGAAGTTTATGAGTGTACTTTTACGAGGTTAACTTCAAAATAATGCACAGTATTAATTTGAACCAGTCCAAGTTGCAGTTTATTACTCCCACTGCAGCAAAACTAAAAACTTGTTTCAGTTCTTCAGAATAAGAGACTGAAAGATAAACACGGAATGATGACCTCAAAGATCTTAATGTATGAAGCTTCAAACAACAACTTATATTATTCTATTAGTTTCTAACAACTTAGATTATTGTTCCTCATTAACACAGATACTGCAGTCCAGAAAAATGTACACGTATTTAGAAGTCAGCACTCTTGATGTGTGTGAGAGACTCTTATTGTGAAGGACTAAAACGAGTTCAGGCCTCAGACTTGTTCAACCCAAGTACTGTATAGCGTTGTGTTTTGTTTGTTTGTTTGTTTGTTTTTTGTACTTGGAAAAGTAAATGTGCACCCACAACTCTCGGAAATAAGAATGATATAAAAAATTTAATTAAATTCAGTCAGGTTCAGGAGCAGAGTCATCTGGTTTATTTTAGAAATGTGACTTTTTTTTTGTCAAGAATGTTTTCACTTGATTCTTTTTTCCCCCCCTTCTGAGTGGTCATACAGATCTGACTTTGAGTTTTTTGGACAGGAATAAATTACAATCTTTGGAGTTATTTACTTTTCTAACATGGGTTGGTAGAACCAGCAACAAACTATTGAACTGGTTTACGCTGGATATTGTACATTAATTAACCAGTATAAATAAATAAAGGTTGAATGAATCAAGGACGTCTTCATTAAAAAGATCTGAATTAATGTACAATATCCAGCGTAAACCGGTTCAATAGTTTGAGCTTATTCTCATTTCACATGCCTGCATGAAAAAAAACATGCTGGTTCAGGTCTTTAGAAATTAAGTTGAGACACTTCTGGGTTTTTTTTTTTTTTTTTTGAGGGCCGACAGGCAAGAAGTTTATTCAGTGACCTTCTGGGTTTTCCAGGAACGGTCAGAGAGTCGTGTTTCAATAAAGCGATTGTTCAGCTCTGAGTCAGATGTAGTTGTGGTGGATGAACCACAAGCTGGGCTTAATCTAAAACATGCAAAGAAAACATGCAAAAACACCGCTGGGCTCCTTTAAAGGCCCGAGTTGTAAGTAATTCTCACTGTTTTTTTATTGTGAAGTTTTTTTTTTTTTTTTTTTGGTCTGAAAGTGCTACACTGCCCTAACGACTTGCAAATACATCAAAGTAGCAAAACGTTTTGTTTTTGTTCCTTTTTGAGTTTATATATTTTATATATTTCCCCGCTGATAACTGTGTGCGGACAGGAAGTGACATCACGATCAGAGGGAAGATTTCTGTTGGACCCATGAATCTGCACCTCGTTTTGAAGTCCGGCGTCATCGTTTGATTTTATGGACTTTTTTGTTTCAGCGATGAGAAAGTTTGAAACTGACTTTTACTATTACGCCTTTTTTTTTTTTTTACTAAGTGTTTGTAAAATATGTACTGTACATGTGGTTCTTTGATGTTTTTTTAAATATTTTATTTGTTGGGGGTTTGCAAAAATAATGCCAAATAAAACTTTTGTTCAAGTTTTGTTCTCAAACTGTTTTGGCTAAAGGTACGGGAGTCTGTGGCCCCTGGGCCTCAGCAGCGTTCGGTGTTGAAGGAGGCAGAGAAAGGAGAGCAAACCTCCAAACGGCTGTCAGCACGATCTGGACACCGCTCCAGTAGCTCAGGTTTCTCACGTCGGAGGGAGGCAGGACAGAAAACACAGCGCACATCTGCAAAGAATTTATATCTGCAAAACAAATCAGCTGGCCTCCGGTCACTTGGTGCAAATCCTGCAAAACTCCAGGTGGTGACAGTACTCTCTCTATATATGTATATATATACTGTACTGTATATGTATATATACTGCTAACCAACATTTTTGTGCTAACTTCTTTCTGCTAATTTCAGCTTTTTATGCTCAGTTCAGCTTATTCCTGCAAATTTTAGCTTTTTCTACAATTTCAGCTACTATATAGCTATTTTAAGCTAAATTGAGCTTTTTCAGCTAATTCCACATTTTTTGCACAAATTTCAACTTTTTTCACCATATTTTAGCAAAAAATATGCTCGCTCCACTTCAGTCTTGTAATTTCAGCTTCTTTCCATCTTTTTTTTTAACCAGTTTCAGCTTTTTTTAAGATAATTTCAACTTTTTTGTGCTTGTTTCTGCTTTTCTCAGCCTAAATGAGCAAACGTGTTCTGCAAATTTAAGTTTATTCTACCCTTTTAGCTACCTTTTGAGCATTTTCAGCTACTTTCAGCTGTTTTCAGATAAATTCAAGTTTTTTGTGGTAATTTCTGCTACTTAAATTATTTATGCTAATTGCAATTTGTTATGCACCTTTCAGCTTATTTCTGCTAGTTTATTTCAGCTACTACTGTATTTAGCTGTTTTATGCTTATTTTTTTAGCTTTTCTAGCTCATTCCACGTTATTTGCACTCATTTCAACTTCTTTTTCAGCGCAATTCAGCAAATGTGTTCTCTCTTCTTTCTGCCCATTTTTTTAACTACTTTACATTTTGATTTTGCTAATTTCAGCTTTTTTTCAGGTAATTTCTACATTTATGTGCTCATTTCGGCTTCTTTCAGCCTAATTGGACGAATATGTCCTTTCTGCTTTTTTCTGCTGATTCAAACTGGTTCTACATTTTTTTTAGCATGTTAATTTCTACTTTCAGCAATAAGCATTCACACTGCATTTTTGCAGGAAATGCAGTTTCTCTTCTTTTTCTGCTCCAAGTGTTGCGTTGTGACTCCGCAGTACTTTTCATCTGGTTTTCCTCACAAGCCAGGGTACTATTTTTTTTTTAATTCTAGAAACAAGTTTACTTTGACAGAAGTTAAGAGCCTTTTTTAGGTGGGTGGTAGGAGTCAGGACGCTTGTTTCTGAAGAGCAACATTTAGCAGCTGTGTGCAGTGGCTTGAGCCCAGAACCTCATAAACAGTCAAGTCAGGAAATGTTTCGTCACAGAACTTTTTTTTTTTTTAAAACACTAAAGACTGCCTTTTTTGTGACAATTTATATTTCCTAAGTCCAGATTTCGGACAGATTTCAGTAATAGAAAAATTTCCTCTTCTGCTTTTTGTAGTTTTTATTATAGCCTGCAGTCACGTCCATTACCAAAACATTTCAGAGCACTGGATGAACTTCTTATTTGAATGAAACTCTCAAAAAGTAATCTTTAAATTAGATCTTTGGAGTTCGCCTCATTCAAGATGGCTCCCACAGCTCATGTGTCTATAACTGTTTTACAGATACTGACCTAAAGTTTGGCATGGTAGGAGCTGATCCTCATCTACAACACACATTCTGAGTGCTAACATGGTGCACAAGATCTTTAAAATGATGCTATTAACTACTTGGAGTCAACACAATCTGTTAGCAAAACAGATCATGAAGATGGATTTGAATCTTTTAAGATATTGATTTGATCCAAACATCATTTCTCAACATTTGCTGATCTTTGTCTAAAATTCTTTGGGTTTTGTTTTCAGTAAATAGCAGCTCAGATGTGATCAACCTCACTTTACCCATAAACCAGGGTTATTCAACTGCTGGCCCCCAGGCCGTTTCCGGCCTGCAGGTGACTTAAATCCGGACCATTTTATTAAATATATACATGTATAGATATTTTTGGGGGGCTCTGTTTATTGCATTTATGATTCAATGCAATAAAGTAAATTTAAAAAGTAACAGATGCAAAATTTGGTTTATTTGCATAATGTCTAAGCCATGCAGGAAACGTTTAACGACGGAGCTGCACAACGTGACCTTTTCATTCATGCGTTTCTCCAAAAGACTTAACAAAGCACCTGTTAACCATCAGCCCTGGACTGAAAAAGCAGGTGGACGATTCGTCTTCCTGCCTGTAATCACAGGGAGACGGACAACGTCTTTAACAGATGCTTTTCTGGAGGACATTGGATTCTGATTCATCAGATAGCCACAAACAATATCCCATATTAAATGCATCCAAGATGTGGAAGACATTTAGTATATTTAATAAAGCTTACTGAAAAAAAACTCATTCTGAATCAAAAAATAAACAGACAAAACACTAAAGAAAATACAGTTTAATTAAAAATCTTAATGGCTTGGGCATGAAAACATGGCAGCACAATGAATGCAGAGGATATTAAAGACAATAAATAAAATCATATCTACACAGGCAAAAACAAGCAAAGACGTTTTAGTAGGCAAGTCCTGTCAGAGAAGGCCAGTTAACGCCACACGTGAGGAATCGGCCGACAACAGCCGAGATCACAGACGACTGGAGACCACGAGTGGACTGAAGCGTTCGCAGCAAGCGGGACAGAAGGAGCAGACGGAAATGGTTTCCGTTCGGAGCGATTAAAATGCTGCAGGACAAATTTTTAAACAACTCCGAGCTGTTTTTCAGTCTGACGAAAAGCACTTTTTAAAATTTTACTTACAATAGTTCGTTTTAAAGTGTTTAAATAAATCAAGGCATGTTTTTTTTTTCTCTTCACAGAATCATAAAGACATAGACAAAATAAAAAAAAGTCTCCCAACTAGTCCAACTGAATTCTGCTGCAGGGCAGGATGGACTTGAAGAGGAAATGTTGAAAGTTTTGTATAATTTTTTACTTCAGAAAGGGAAAAAAAAGTTATATTTATAAAAGGACACTTTAACCACCCTCTACTTACATCTGTGGGCGGAGGTGAGATTGCAATCAGTTTGGTTTTGCTTGAGAAATACTTCTGCAAACGTGACAAACTATTTTCCAACATAAAATGTGTGATGGATCAATTATATATTTTTTTAAAACTATTAAACTTCCTCACAAGAACAGGAACGATTTTGACTGAAATTCTGATTATAATAAGTTTATTTTTAAATTACTGCATTCTATCAACTTACCAGCAGGGGGCGGTGCGGTCACTGCAAATACATTTATTTTGCACTTCATATAAATTTAGGGGTTTTGTTAAATTTTATCAAACAAAGTTGCCAGTTGTGTGAATTAATGCCCAGTTGGATGTAAAATGGTTGATGAAATTTGGCATTTCATTTAATGAAATTACACTCTAGAGGTCAAGAACCAAAATGCAAAGCTTAAGAAGGAAGTCCAGATGGAGATAAAATGAGTCTGCAAACCAAAAATGTTAAAATGAACTGTTAAGTCACCAAAATGCTTCCTGGAGATGAATATGTGTCGAAGGAAAAGGTTTTGAACACGATTTCGTCCCTCTTCAATTATCACTACAAAGATTGATCTTTTACACACTCCACATCAGTTTTTTGATTTAAAAAAAAAAAGTTGTGAGATTTCTGGACTTAATGCTCATCTCTGCAACTTAACTACAAAAAACAACTGGAATTAATCTGATCTTTTTTTTTTGGATAAATGCAACTTATTTTCTTAGAAGCAAGCCAACCAATAAATTAACATGTTTTTCGACCTTGCTACAGCAAAATCTGAAGCGAGGGAGTGAAACTAACACTTTAGGTAGACAAGCGCCAAAGCTTGTCCAGAAACATCACTGAAAACTGTCAATCTGATGTGTCACCTGGAAAAAGGACTTCAAGTTTAAAACACCAACATGTTGGAACGCTTCGTTACGTGAACCCAATATTTCAAATATTTTCACATTCACAGCTTCAAATGTGTCCAAATGGTCCGATCTGGTCGTTCTGAACTGAACCAAACCGTGACGTGTTGCAGCTCAGTTTGATCCATTAAGTTGCAGCAGCCCTGATGTTTGAAGATACTTTCAAGGCCGAGTACCAGCCGCACGGCGGGTGAAGGACTGCAACACAACACCACCCAGAGCGCGAGTCCAGAGGAACGAACTGAGCTCGAGGAAGTAAAAAGGACTCGAATGACAGCAGAAATAGTGCTCATATAAACTCTAATTATTAGAGTTTATTAGAGTCTAATACAAACTTTAAAAAAAAAAAAAAAAAGCTTCAGGCGTGACGGGGAGTGTTTCATCATCAGAATCTGTTAATTCCACCCAAGCTGTGGTGTTGCTGAGTACCTGAGTCCACCTGACAAACCGCTTCACCCCGTTTGTGCTTTCCAATCCTTTCGTCAGCCTCCCTGATCTGATGCGCCGAGCCGATTGGTGTCGACGCTGCGACGCCATTTTGGAACGTTGGGTTTCGTTTTCGAGACCGGCACGCCGTGCATCCGACAGATTTGGTTGGTTTTGTTGCGGCTGCAGTTTGAAGGGGCGGGGGGTCAATATTGGCTTCCTGTTGGTTCTAGTGCTTTGGGGAAAGTGAGGTAGATTAGTCTGGATCAGGCAGAGGGCGGGGCAGGAGTTTCGTGTTAATCTGGGACAGGAAGTGTCTAAAAAACAACCGAACAAAGAGAAAAGTGTAAAAATGAATTCTTGGAGCCAGTGACGACGCTCACTGCGGGGGTGAATGGAAACCGCTGGACGTTTCTGATCCTCCATCTTTGTTTTTCTAAAGAGACCTGCAGCGCACGTGGGCATAACCTGATGTGAGGACCTGGATTTGGAGTGTTTAGCCCCGAGCGCTGGAGGAATCTGGCAACGCTGCCGATGAGCGCGTCACGCTCACTCAAAGTCAGAACCGTCCCGTGACGGAGCCGTGGCTTTCCCTGGATTTTTCCCAGCATGCACGGCTGAGTTGAGACGAAACGCCAAAAGAAAAATACATTAATAGATTTAGACTGCGTCTTCCAGGTTTGCCTTCCCGATTATTATATATATATATATATATATATATATATTTTTTTTTTTCCACTAAACCAAGAAATTAAACAATTAAAAAAAAGAGCTTATTTCAGCCGTTAGTACTGCACATGAACACGTTATGAGAGTACGTCGTTAGAATCATTTCAAGCGCGTTGTTGAACCAGGAGAACGAATTTGAGCTCGACTCGTCAAGACGCCATCGCGCGACACGAAGCCCGCTGCGACGGAGCGCTCACATTCATCAGCACGAACACGCACGCCACAGAGCTACTGGCTAACATTTCCACCGAACGGCCACGCCACGATTTGCAAAGAAGCCCATGAAGCACCAAACCGAAGAGCCGCAGCCGCAGCGACCTGCAGGGCTCCTCTGCTGAACAGTCAACGCAGCTTAATGAGAGAATGCACTTAAAGACAGTAGGGTTTTTTTTGGGGGGGGGGGGCGCTGCCTCAGCTCATGTTAACCCTGGCTTGGTGCAGCAGGTTGAAAAACTTGGCTTCAGTTTACAGGCTTTCATTTTCCGTGTATCCTGCTACTACTAGTCGAAGCCTTTGGGCTGAAAGTCTTTTTGAGGCTTCACTTCTCCAACAAAATCTAAATAATCTGTTTCCACAAAAACTTTTTTTTTTTTTTTCAGAGAAGCAAATAATACCTGACGCAGTTGATTACAATTGACTTTGGATGCCGTCTTCAGATTTGATTTCTTTCGGAGTAAGTCCTTCTGGTGGCCCTGCAGGAAAGTGCTTGGTAAATGCTGTCCATGAAAATGGCGCAGAGCAGAGACGGGGGGGACACGGGGGACGAGCGAGACAGGAGTGACTATGTGGCGATGTGCGCCGTAGAGGGAATGGAGACGAACTCGCGCAGGATGTTCTTGGCCGTTTCCAGGTTGTTCTGAGCGATCATCAGGGCTTTCTGGATGTCCTGGATGGAGTAGCCCTGGGACATCAGGCATTCGATCTCCCCGTTCAGAGCCAAGCCTCCAGAGCCGGCAGCAGCAGGAGGAGCAGGAGCAGCAGGAGGTGGGGGAGAGGCAGAGGGACCGGGGAGCTCTGGCAAAGGCGTGGACAAGTCACGGTTGGCCGGTCGAGGCCGTCGGTCAGAGTTGGCTCGGCGAGGGAGAGGTCTGGGGGGGCGTTCTAGTTCAACAGCAGCTGCAAACGTACCTGGGGGGGCACAGGCAAGAAGACAGTCTGTTATTTCATTGGGTTAGAAACTGGTGTACAGCATGGTCCCTCGCTACTTTGAACTCTTTCACGGTTTTTCAACGACTGTCAGCTTTAGTGTTACTCACATGACTGGGACGGTACGAGTCACGATAAGGCGATCAATTGTCTCAAATTATTGCGATAAACGATTATATTGTTTGACAATATTTACTAATTATTATCAAATGTAAGAAACAAAATGCTGGTTCATTTGTTTTGAATGCTGTACCTTTTTTTGACCACTGGATGGCAGTGTAAGGCTGTTTGAACAGAAGGATGGATAGTGAGGGAGCACATCATTGCATTCAGTTTTATTCACAGCTTGTTTAGTGTCCCAACTTCGTTGGAATCCGGTTTGTATGAAGCTCACAGAACTGGCAGGAAAGTTGCAAATATTCCTGAAGTTCAATTATCTACGTGCACATCAATGTGGACGGGGCGGTGGGCTTCGTCACAGCAGATCTGCAGAACTGGAACCGAGCCCGACTGGAACGGAGCTGCTGGTCTGCAGAGCTGGTGAGTAAATTTTTGCAGTACTGTACAGTACATGCACTTAAGCTGTAAAAATGATGTAGGTTTAAGAGTTTATAACATTGCAAGTATGTGGGAAGGGTTTCTAAAGCCTTAAATATATATGTTAATACTAAAATAAATATAGCATTCCTACTTCACGGTTTTCCACCCATCGTGGGGGTGTTCGGAACGTAACCCCGTGGTAGACGAGGGACTACTGTACTGTATTCATGAGGGAGTCTCCCAAATGTTGTGCAACACTCGTGGGATTCTCAACGTCTTTGCAGGAGTCACAGAGAGACCACAGTCCTGTCACTGCAGTTTTGAACATTTGGAAATTTGAGTGACAACTTTATCCACCCCCCCCCCCCCACACAGTCAAAGTTGTCATAGGCATCTTTTAAAGAAAATGTCACTGCATAAGAAACCTGCAAATACTGACCAGCTTCTACAGAAGCATCTATGCTGAGTGAGTTGAAGGCTGCGTAGGGACAGCTGACGTCAGACAAGTTTCTTCTGGTGGGGGCAGGAGGGACGACCGGCCGCGGACAGTCATACCCATAAATATCCTCCACACCCACGTCCTCCTCCTCCTGGGGACCCACAGCCGGATGCTGAGGGTGCTCTGCAAAACAAACAACATGAATGAAGTGTTAAGAAACAAAGAAAACATGCGACTCTGATTCCTTTATGATTTCAGGAAATACATTTGATTTTACTTTAGAAAACAAATAACCACAAAAGGTAATTAGTGATAAAAACTTGGCTCTATTTTAACTATAATTATGACAAATTACTGACTTGAAAAAGTTAGTTATAGGACTTCAGCAAAAACTGAAGAATAAACATTTCTATAAAACATGTGGAAGTGAACTGAGGCGAGTTACCGAGGTCGCAGGTCTGCGTCGTCTCACAGGAGCCGGCCTGACTCTGGATGTTAAACATGGATTCGTACACTTGAGGGTCTTCTGAGTCGAAGTCGTCGTCCTCACTACCAGAGGAAAAGAATAATTAAAAATGAAGCAATTCACAGTTTGACCCTTCTAACAAATCTTTCAGCTGAGCTAGATGTTTCTGAAATCTGACTTTCCAAACTAATAGAAACATATTTGTTTAATATTGTGTTTCCAGAAATTTAACCAAGCTGGAAAAAAAGCATATTGTATAAACAGTTTTACATGCAGTGCAACATAAAAAGTCTATTTTTGCACATTTTAAATTATTTAATATAAAGAAAACTTGTACTATCACTATATTTATTTTTTTTAAAAAAGGTACTGTATAAGGAAAGGTGAGGCTGTGGAGCCCCCTAGTGGACACTAAAAAGATCATTAGTGCATTTACAGTATCTCAGTGTCAGTGAGAGACCAAAATGTGTTTTACAGTCAAAAGATTTCCACGTGTTCATCTTTAATGATAATCTCATCTGGAACATTAAAATGTGACTATGCAACATCCTGTTCCTTCTCACAATCATTTCCTCTGTTAATAATTACAGATCATGTTTGCATCAGCTGCTAACTTGTAACAGGAAGGAACAGCTTCCATAGCTGGGAATGATCCTTTTTACACCCTCCCCCACCAACAAACAAACAAAAAAGTCTGATCTATTAAAAAAAGAATATATTGTGAATAAAAGAGGCAACAAAAACATCCGGATGAGCTGACTGAACTTTGCTGGATTTGTTCATATTGTGAAGACATTTCATCAAAAGCACTACTTCTGTTCCTGCTGCTACAGAGAGTTCAGTGCTGCAGGTTTACAACACATCTACAGTTTCTAATGATCGTAGTTGATGAAAAGGTCCACCAGGTTGAAACAAGCTTCAACAAATATATGTTATTACAGTGTTTCGTATGTTCACACTGCAGATAAAAGTGACCAAACCTGAACTTTTTCCCTTTGTCTGACTCTTAAAAAAAAAAATTGTCTGATAGTGGTAAGACTTGACTTTTCCCAGTCTGAACCATCATGTCGCTCTTCACACAATTTAAAGTTTAGCGCTCTGCACGTCTTTAGCTGCAGAACTGAAGTCTAGGTGCTTTGTCTTTTTTTATTTTATTTTTTTTTAACTGCCTGCATGTATGACTGACAACCAACGTGACACCACTGTTTGTTTCGGATCGCATCGGTAAGTTCATCTCACTTTCACTGTTTCAGAAGTGCAATTCTGTGCCAGAGTAGGCAGGGAGCAGAAAGATCAAACGTAAACACTGGACCAAACAATCATGTTGGATCATTTCATCGGTTCTGATGGGAAAACCACTTCAGAATCGACGCGCATGCTAACGTGTGCAGCGTTAATATTTACTTCTGTAAACACAGCGTGCTGTGATGTCAGGTCTTCCATCTGCACATGCCGGATGCTTCAGGGTTCACTTTAGAATTTAAACGCGACCTCCATCAGACTCCAGTGTAAACGACCACGCAAAAAAAAAAAAAAAACCTATTCAAATCTGAAAAAAAAAATAAATTAATTAAAAAATAAATTAAGCATCAAGACCTGCAGTGTGAACGTAGCCTGTTTGTGTATTTGCTGTAATAATTTCTGCAGTCCAATCAGAAATAACCTACTTAAACTTGCATGTAGGTCTAGGAATTCATGTCCAAAGAGGAAAAAAAAAGCGGAGCGGTGGGCTTCAGTCATGCTATACCAGGACTTTTTTCATCTATCGGGTCGGACCAGAACCGAGCCGCTCCTGTACTACAGAGCCTGGTAAGTAAAACTGTGTAGCTCCTGTACATATAAATATTGTATGTTGTTAAAATTAGTAGGTTTAAGTTCAAGGGACTGATTTGTGGGCTTCACTGCTGCAGGAAACATCTGCAGAAACAAACGGAGTTGGAATAAAACAGAGTTGGACCAGAACCTGAGCTTTCGCTGTTCTGCAGAGCTAGTGAGTAAAATGTAATAACACATGTTGTTAAAATGACGTCGGTTTAAGAGTTTAGAATATTCCAAGAGTGTGGGAAGGGTTTCTAAAGCCTTAATATAAAGTTTACTGTTCTTGAACTACTGTATCCCTACTTCGTGGTTTTTCATTGGTCGCGGGGCTTCAGGGTACGGATCCCCCGCGATAAACAAGGGACTACTGTTTACTCACACTGATTTGAACTGGGTACAAAGGCTGGCACTATGACCCCCCGATTCTTTCACTTACCTGAAGCCATTGTGATTGGTTGTCTGGGTTGGTGGTGGGGGCACCAGGGAGCCCGATAAAACCCAGGGGGTGCTGGAAACTGGGAGGGAGGTGGGACTCATGTACTCGTTCTCCTCAGAATCTGATGATGGCTTTTCTCCACTCGACACCCCCGAGGACGGCAGAGACCTGAACAAAGGAAAACATCACAGGATGCTTGAATGTTTAGACATTTACACCAATGTGCTTAAAAATACATCAAAGTGCAAGCTGATGTGAAGCTCTGCGTGTGCTGCTGTTACATCTGACGATTGTAGAGAAAAGAAATAAAAGTGCAAGACTCTAGAGCTGCTTTCAGAGCAGTGGTTTTGGATGAAGGTTGATACGGCAGCAGCTCTCTGACTCACAGCTGAGTCAGAGAGCTGCTGTTTATCCGTTAGAGGTTATGATCCACCAAACACGTCACTGGTCTGAAGTTTTGTTACCACAAAACTTTGTTTTTTTGTCTTCTTGTGTCACTTCTTGCCCGCGACACGTCATGTCGGCGGTCCTACCTCGCAGCCAGGCAGTAGACGGCGTTGGTCACCGCTTGAGGTTTGGCCGCCTCTCCGTTGGTGCCACCGCTCTGAGGGGCGGAGGACAGAATCGACGGAGCCTTTGTGGCAGGACGTGGGACCATGTAGTTGGCAGCCCAGGCGGGCTGGTCGGGGGTGGAGGGCAGAGGTCTCCTCTGGAATCTGGAGTCCTGGCCTGCGAGGGAGGGCCGCTCAGGAGGCGGAGGAGGGGGGAGCTCTCTCAAGCCAGGAGGAGGAGGTAGGGGCTTGTCTCTGTGAGTGGCTGCAATCTGGGATGTAAACCAGCACAGATGTGAAGACTTGACTCCAGCTGCCACATAAACAACATTTCCTGCTTACTTTACCCCAAATTAGTCTGGAGCAACATCTGAACCAAGTGCTGCTTAATGCAGAGTCCCTACATCTTTCTCATTTTCATGTCCACATTCAAATTTCCAGTTTTTCATTGACATTTGTCCATTTTGTCACCCAAGTACAGACATTTTTTGAATATGAACAGCTGCACACAACAGATGGATAGCAGAACATTCTGCTTCAGATAAAAGGAAAATTGTTGCCCGTTTAAAAAAAAAAAAAAGTATAATGTTCTGTTAGGACAACTTGCAGCCATTCGATTACACAGTACATGCAACACATGGCAAACAATGAGCATTCATATAAATCCCCATTTCTGAGTAAAAAACAAAACAGTTTGGTGAACTTCTGCCCATCTTTACATCAAAGAGGTTCAACCTTTTTAAAATGCTCTTTTAATATCCAGTCTTCTTACTGGCCTGTCGTCAATTTCATTTATTTATTTTTTTAATTATAAAATTTATTCATTTTTAAAAAACAAAAGAAAACAATTCCATAAACGATACGTCAATTAACCCAAATAGCTGAAATTCACTTCCATCTGTTCTTTTTCTCACCATTTATTCATCTATTTGTTGCTCTTGTGCCAAACTTTCAGAGATGTGCAATTACTTTCCCCCCAAAAAAATTATATTTCTCAAATCAAACTTTTGATATGTTTACTATGTTTGGTTATTAATAAAGTATGGGTTTATGATATTTGCTAATCATCAGATTTTGTTTTTGTTTACAATTTACACAGCATCCCAACTTTTTCAGAACTGGGGTTATAGCACATATTGATGTTTTGAGAGGTTCCCATAAAAAACTATGACCACAGTAACATACAAACAAATTGCCTTCTCTCTCTTTATATTTTCCTTCCAAATAACCAGATTGTGGAAGTAAAACTTAAAGTGGTTTAAAACCTGCGCAATTATCCAATTTAAGTATGTTTTTAAGATTTAATCTTTGCGAACATACACTGTGAAATGTGTCCAACAAGCAAGATATATTCTGCAACATGTATACATGTATGGGATATCCAACGCCTTACTTATATAAACATAAACCGACTGTTGTTTAAGTTGGAATATGATGTTGAAATATTGCTCTGAAAGTAACTGACTTTGTTGGACTGTTTACACGTGTAGCATCCATAATTCTGTCAAACACTGAGGCGTAAATATGAAACCATGACGCTTAGTTTGCTTCTTTCAAAAGAAAAAAAAATATATAGTATAATGAAAAATTTAAACCAAGCTTCGCAGTCAAACAGAAGCAATCAACCTTTTTTTTGGTTTGTTTTTTTACATGAAAGCTGCATTAGTTTTTTTTTTTTTTCCCAAATTAAATAATGGTAGTTATAAATTATTTAGTTTGAAGGTATTAACAAAGAATGGGGGACAAAGTACACAAATGTCAGGACAAAAACGTTTTCCGTTCCCAGAACATTCAGGACTCTGCGACATCATGTCATAGTCAAATTTTGTGGACCTGTTCAAAAACGCCCTGCAGGCTTTTTCCTTTTTTCTGGCAGAGAGATGGTGAGACAAAGACAACTGTAGAAAACACGAGTCATTCTCTATGTGAACGTGTTTACACAGTTTGAGAATGAAGGATTTTGTTTTAAATGACTTTCATTTTAAAAGATCTGCTGCTGGACAGACCCACTGGCAGAAAAAAGCCTTCATTTGGGGGTGGCCTGTGCACGTCACGTACACTTGCCTTGGGTGTAGCTCCCTGAGCCAGGGCCGGATGTGAGCTGGAGGATCTCTGCTGCAGGAGGTCCAGTCGGGGGGGCACCGGAGGCAGCTGAGACACTGGAGAAGCGGGACGCTCGACCTGTCAAACCACAAACACGGAGGTCATGTGACACTTGCAGCGAGCTCGTCAAACACTGACAAAACAAAAAGGCCTTCTCACCTTACTGCAGGCCAGCCTGCCTATGACAAGATGCTGATCCTCCAGACGATCATCCTCTTCCTCATCGTTGCCAGCTGCTTCTGCTCGGCTGGATCCTTGGAAACCAGCAAAGGAAGCCCCGCTGGCCTTTGGGTGGAAAGGGTCCACCACGATGGGCTCGGTGCCTTTTATCTCGCAGCGACAAAACGGGCAGCCCTGACCCTCTGACTCCTGAAACAGACACAGAAAGGGTTCGTTCTGAACACACAGGACTGGGACACCACTTTATTTCCCATTCCTCAGGGGTCGCCACAGCGAACTAACTCAGAGACTTGGACATTGTCCTTCCTGATGCAACCACAGACCACTGAGCTACCACAGCCGTCTGTGTTGGGCAGGGAGCCTGAGGAGCAGATGGTGGGGGTTAAGGCCTTGCTCAAGGGTCTAGAGTGGGGCAAGCGAGGGTGGAGGTTTGGGTGAATCGGTCCAAGGAGTCGAACTGGCAACCTTCCGATCTCAGGCTCGCCTTTTCCAACCTCTGAGTCACCACTGTGTGACCCAACACGGGTCATAAAACATCAAGCTGATGGTCTGGAGAGGATTTCCAGATTAGATTTTTATCATATTTGCTGTGAGACATGCAATGCATAAAAAAAAAAAAGTTAAAAAAAGCATAGTGGTGTGTTTTTTTTTGGTTATTGTTTCTCTGTTTAATTAGCTTTTGTTTGTATACTAACAACTGGGAGTCAAGGGTTTCTACTGTTGGTAATTTCCTAAAGAGCCAGGGTCCCGATGTGACACTTTTACTGCTCTTCTATCTAAAGTAAAGCTGCTGGTGCTTCTCGAAAAGGAATAAAAACTCATTAATAGTACTTGAATTAACTGAGAATAGCCAAATAAAAACATGATTGAAATACTATACAGTACAGTAAAGACCTTTTAGCATAAAGTATTTTTACCATAATTTACATTAATGTGTACAGTATTCCATTATTCATAAAATAAAAACAAAAATGAACATTAAGGGCAGAATGAAAAAAAAAAGAACAAAAAATATTTAAAAAACAGACATTCAAGAAGCTACAACACGAGGAGCCGACAATGGAGATGCTAAACCAGCAAAGTACTCGATGTAATTTGTTTAAATTTCCTTTTATTTAATTAGTTTGCCAACAGCAACTAAAAACTAATTTTAGATTTTTATTTTAACTGAAACTGTAGATAAAACCAAAAGAAATCTGTCAATACCGATGTTTACCAGCTTAAACAACTGAAACTGGTCAATACTTTTCTACTCCCAGGTGTAGTTTAGTTGTTCTTTTCTATTAATTTGTATTAAATGTGTGTGTGTGTGTGTGTGTGTGTGTGTGTGTGT
>JARVGS010000400.1:8307416-8319843 GCA_031762315.1 Hypsolebias antenori | reverse complement strand
CGGTCCCTTCAGCAGCTTGATGATAATAAGGGCCACAGCAGCTGCCCTCCCAGACTGCCCTCCAGAAACGGGTCCAGCAGACAGTGAACATCCAAGGTTCCCCTGAGGAACCAAGTGGGTCTGCAGCGTTTGGTCTGTGCAGGCAGACAGAGGATCTTGTTAGCAGTGTTAGCAGGTCATGGATGGATAATATGAAAAGCACCACTTGAAATTTCCTGAAGATCAGCTAAGCCTTTTCATTCAGAACCATGTCTTCCCACGTGATATCTGATTTGACTGACAAATCAAAGGAGCAGCCACCCGTGATTTGCTCTGATGGTGATGTTTCACTTTGTTACCTTCATCTGCACAATGACATCAAACAACACAATACAAGGTTGATGCCAAAGGCAACAGCAGACTCTGAGATGTCAAGATCTTTGTCACAGATATGTTTACATCTGTTTTTTTCCCCCAGATTGTCTGAGGTTTAGTTTGTACATCCACTTTTGTTCCGTACTCATTGGTCCCTGTAGTTCAAATGTCCTAGAGCAAAATCAGGTTGGATTATGGGAGAAGCTTATATTGAAGTTATAATATGTGTAAACAGTTGTTTTTTTCTTGAAGTATTAAATGTATCAAAATTTCCCTCTGGTATTTACCACATACAGCAGGACTCTGCAAGTTAAAATGCGTTTTTAAAGGTGGAAACATTCATTCATTCATTCAACCTTTATTTATACTGGTTAGTCTTATTGAGCCTCGAGGACTCATTCTTGGCTTTTTCTTCCATCTAACTGTATTTTCACTTGCCTTCATGGACTGGGCTGGTTTTGGCACGAGGCGTGATGAATGGTTGGAGTTCATGTCAACCAGTTGCAGGCAGAATAAGTAAAGTCAGGTAGTCACCTACTGATCACCTGACTTAATGGTGTTCCACAAGTAATAATGGAACAAACTGTTAGATAAATTATGAATTAATTTACAAGCAAAAAATGTGAATTAACTTTTTGAACAAGTAAAAAGCTAAAACTAAGTTCTTAGAACTGATGCCCACCCGCAAACAAAAGTTGAGACAAAAGCTAAATGCTAGCTAAAAGCTAAAGTAGGCAAAGCACTATTTTGTTTTTAGCGAGTTGAATTGGTTCTTCTCATCCTGAACATTTCATTGCACTGTTGACCTTGTGTTAACCTGCATATGACAACATAACAACATAACATTAGCTAAATGGTGCAAAGCACTAACAGCTAAGAGATGCAAAATGTCAGCTAAAAGCCTAAATTAGCAATGTACTAGCTCAAATTAATAAAACTGTATAAGCTAAAAGTAATCATTGTCTAGTAAAAAGGTAAAAAAATATGGCTGGCTAAACACAGCGTAGCAAAATGCAGGCTACAAGTAGCAGCTAAAAGCTAAAAGTATAAGGAGTCAAGTGTGCAGAAGCAGATTTCAAATAAAACAATTATTTTGAATGAATTATAAAGTTCTCAGTGTATTTATATGATAAAACATTTGTAATTAAAGTTCATTTTGTAAAAAGTGTTAAAAAAAAAAGATGCTGCCCAACCTCTGAATAAGTGCTGATTTTTAGTTTCGATCTGTGAACTGGCAAAATACCACAAAGTATGCAAAAGTAGTTTGGTTACAGAAATGGACAAAAAACCAAAGTGTGGCGATTACAAAAGGTTCAACTGTGCTTCAACTAGTCATCTGATGACTTTCAAGGTGTTGAATCAAAATGCACAGTTACATCGTGTGCCAAGTTGAATTACGGTAAAAATCTTGTTTACTGGTTCTTATGTGTGCAAAAACAGATCAGTTAAATAATAACACACAGTATGATCATTAGGCCTGTCACAATAACAAATTTTGCTGGGCGATTAATTGTCAGAAATTATTGCGATAAACGATAATATTGTTTAAAATTTAACAATAATTAATTGTCAATTTTCAGAAGAAATGTCGATTTGTTTGACTGTAGTACCTTTTTTGACCATCTGATGGCAGTATAAGACTGAACCAAAGACTGGCTAGTGGAGTAGCGGGTCTCTTTTTAAGAAAAATGAGAGGGAGGGCCCTTGACGTGACATGGCAGACGCCGGCTGATTTGAGCTCTTTAGCAAAGCATTTCTCACACAAAGCTTTTATTAAAAAAAAACAACAACAACAAAAAAAAAAAACAGTAAACAAGTTCTCAGCTTCTTTTTGCAGAGAAAAACAACTTTTTACATGAAGGCACGGGTTTCAACCATGAATTTTGGAGCTCAACAAGACGGAGCTTTATTCCTGAGGTCGACCTGTTAGCTTAGCTCGTGCTTAGCTTCTCAGCTTAGCTGCTTTTAACAATCCAAAAAAAACAACAACATGATTTTGGATGGTTAAAATGAATTTTAAAGAAAAAGGGCGAGGTCAGTGAAGAGCACCGGAGTTGAGCTTTTTGTCAACCAGTGTCTTCGGTAGAAAGAGAGAGACGAAGAAATGAGAAAGCCGATAAATGAAAATGAGGTTGATAATTTTAATTCATCATGCGATTAATTGATTTATTGTTTATCGCGACAGGCCTAGAAGGGACAAGATTTTTTTCTGTGGGAGTGGGATGGGACAGGAGTGAAACTCCACTCCCGTGTCTTCCTCTACTGCCAAACTAAGACAGATAAAAGAACATTGCTGAAGGCACGTGTGAGTGGACAGGTCTTTAATACATATTGTGAATGCTTATGCAAGTATATAGCACCACTCAAGTGTGAGCAGATCACACAGGACAAGGTTAGTGCCAGGTCTGAATGGGGTATGAGAGGTGCAAACTTAATGTCATAAATAAACGGGTATAAAATGTAGATTTGATGTGTTTAAATAAGACTTACAATCCCTCTCTATATCCGTCAATGAGAGCTTGGAAGAGTGGTTTGTTATGGGGAATGGTCTGTAGGATGTTCCCATCAGCTGTCACGTAGCCGATCGCCCACTGGCCCAACCGAGTGCAGCTCAGCCTGAAGATGTAGCTAAAAAACAAGCATCAACCAAAAGGTAGCAGTCTTCAATGTGTACAATATGTCTGATGCAGTTTAATGTTTAAATTCATTGCTCTTATATTTGTCTAAAGTTTAAAACGTGTACTCATGATTCTTTGGATTCGTTTGGATCCTACCTGCCAGGTTTGTGGATGAATCTCTGCAGTCGAGCCTTGACCTCGTCGTAGGTCAGGAAGGCCATGTAACCAGGATGTGTGACTGCCAGACTGTTCCAGTTCCTTAGAAGAGACGACCACGGCTACACAAACACACGTGCACATGCACACAAGATTTTATTTCGTAACATTTGTTTCCTCTGCAACAAGTGGAACAGAAACCAACCAGGCCTGAAACAAAATCTTTCCTCAGGTCAGACAGAAACTAGTTCGCTGACGCACAAGACTTTTGGTTACAGAAATATGACAGTTAATCTCAGACTGTTGAGGCTTGTGCACTGTCCACACAGGAGAGTCACTGGATTGGATTGTACAAATTCAAACTAATAATTTTAAGAATAACTTATGATTATCCGATATCTTTAACAGGCAGCAGCTGCCTGGTTTTATTCATTATCACTGACTGAAACGTTGAACATGCACTGAATGACTTGCAGTTGGAGGAGGTACCTGAAAGAGTCTGGTGAAGATGTCAAACTCAAACACAGAGATGTAGTCGTTGCAGGTGAGGTCGATGGTCGATTTGAGTGCCATGGCCTCCAGTCCTGAGCTTATGGGGTGAAACTCATGAAGAGCCTGACGAAACATCCTCCACGGCACAATGGTTCTGTAAAAGGAAGATTGTTTTAGCGCACAGTGTATTTGTTAATGAAGGGCAACACATGAAACAGAATGATAAGCACTCGCAAACAATTACAACAGTCAAAACTTTGCCAAATAATTCTAACTAGAGGAAGTGCAATTCCTGCAAAAATGCAGTGTGAATGCTTATTGCAGAAGAACTTGCTGAAAAACCGCTGAAGATAGCTAAAAAAATTTTGCTCAAGTTTAAATAAGCAGAAATGAGCACGAAATTCGGGAAATTAGCAAAAAAAAGCTGAAAAAGAAGAAGAAAAGCTGAATATTACCTGAAAAGACCGAAAGAAGCTTAAACTACCAGAAGGAAGTGGAAGGAGCTAAAATGTGGAATTAGCTGAAAAAGCTAAAATTAGCATAAATACAGTTTAACAGTAGCTGAAATAGCAGAAAACGCTGAAACTTGCAGAAATAAGATGAAAGGAGCATAAAAAGCTGAAGCTAGTAAAGAAGTTGATTAGGCTGAAAGTAGCAGAAATTACAGAAATTTTTTTTTAAATTTATGTTAAAATAGCTAAAGATTAGTTAAAAGACATGCTGCAATGTGGATGAAAAGGAATAACAAGCGTAATTTAGCAGAAGAAAGCCAGAAAGAACAATAGTTGCTGAATTAGATTCAAATAAGCAGAAATTAGCACAAAATTTAGGAAATTAGTTTACAAAGCTGAAATTAGAAAAAAAAAAAAAAAAAAAAGCTGAATATTAACTGAAAAGGCCGAAAGAAGCTTAAACTACCAGAAGGAAGTGGAAGAAGCTAAAATGAGCTGATAAAATGTAGAATTAGCTGAAAAAGCTAAACTGAGAATAAATACAGCTCAACTGTAGCTGAAATAGCAAAAAATAAATAAATAAATAAATAAAAGCTGAAAGTTGATACTAGCAGAGGGAGGATGAAAGGAGCATAAAAAAGCTGAAGTTAGCAGAAATAAGTTGATTAGGCTGAACGAAGCAGAAATTACACCAAAACGAATTTATCGTAAAACAGCTAAAGATTAGCTAAAAACATGCTGCAATGTGGTTGAAAAGGTATAACAAGCTTAAATTAGCAGAAGAAAGTAGAAAGGACACATTTGCCCATTTAGGCTGAAAAAAGCTGAAATGAGAACAAAAATGTAGAAATTATCTGAAAAAAAAAATAGAAAGAAATTAGCCTAAATCAGCTGAAAAGTAGCAAAAAAGTTGAAAAAGTTTAAATTACAAGAAGGAAGTGGAGATAGCATATTTTTGTGGAGTTAGGCTGAAAAAAGTTTAAATGAACTAAAAAAAAAAAAAAAAAAAGTGGACTTGGCAGAAAAATTATTACCGTAAAAACAGTTAAATAGTAGCTGAAATAGCAAAAAAAAGCTGAAACTTGCAGAAATAAGCTGAAAGGAGCACAACAGGCTGAAATTTGCAGAAAGAAGTTAGAAAAAGCACAAAATTGTTTTAGTTAGAAGAAAATCTGAAAAGAGCACTAAACAGCTGAAATTAGCTGAAAAAAGTTTAAATTTACACAAAGAAGCGGAACCAGAACAAAATGTAAAATGAACAGTAAAAGGTGGAAAGATCTAAAGATGTTAAGGATGTAAAACGATCTAAATAAATTTTTAATGAAAAAAAATTTGGCAGAAATAGCTAAATATTTCAAAACCGCTAAAGTTCCAAAAGTCATAGCAGGATTGTCCTGAAACAGTTTTGATATATGAATTGTTGAAATAGCTTGAAAACTGTGGGACGATATAGCGTCAAAAAACGTACGGAAGAAAAAATGGATCACAATAAATGCTTCATCAACATTTACGCAATTAAAAAAACATAAAATGCATGTAAATTTAAAAAAAAAACTTCTACAGATTTGAATTTGCAAACCAGAAATTAAAGCAAATACCAGTGACTGCTGTGAAAAATTAATTGTTCCCGTACAGATTTTAGTCTTTGCTTTGTTGTTTCATTTAAATGTTTCAGATCAAACTATTTTTAACATTAGACAAAGATAACCTGAGTAAAAACAAAACACAGTTTCCATATGATGATCTAATTTATTACGTACGTTACTAAATATACAGTATACCTAAACCAACCTGGCCTTTTGTGAAAAATTGACCCAGTTGTTTAAAAATATACATTTTCTTCTCCAAGGAAAGCAAAGTTTAGTTTCAGCACCCACCATGCTCAGGCCCCGTTACTGCCAGACCACTAGAATCAAGATGTCACTTAAATAATGGACATGGCACACACAAATGGAGAAAACATGATGAGCGGTGAAGGAGAAGTCCGCTAAACGAAATCACTCCCAAGAGCACATCCAGGAGGTCCCAAAAGAGCCCAGAACAGCTGAAGTTCTGCATGCCTCACCTGCCTCAGATAAGGTCAGAGTTCAAAATTCAAAAGAGACAAAGCAAAATTAACAAAGGCCAAAACCACAAAAATGTCCGTCTCACACGTTCCACACAAAAAAACGTTTGTGGTCCTAAGCTCAAACGCACAGGAGGAAAACGACTTCTCCACCAATGATGACGCAACCACCAGAACTAGGGTTACTTTTTGTCATAAAGGTTTCTTTCACAAACTGCATTTTGTGTTTACTTAAGTTATCTTTGTCTGATATTAACATTTGTTTGCTTTTGAAACATTTAAGTGTGACCTAAAAAACAGAAGAAATCAGTCGGGGGGTAAACATATTCACAGCACTGCAGCTGCCCTTTCTTCTTCTTCACTCACTTGTCACCAAAAGAGCGTCTCCAGAATTCAGCAGCGTCAGCTTTGGTGATCCTGAAGTTGTCACCCTGAAACAGGCCATTGGGGAAGATGGCTTTTAGCTCTGCTAGCATGTGACTGAAGATCAGCGACAGCTTAGTGAGGTTACGCCTGACGGGAAAAAAACAACAAATAGCCACAGTTTAGTTACAGACACAGAAGAAATCTCTCACAACCGGTTTCAACTCTAATACTGGAGTGCCCATAGATTTAAAGAAGACACTCATCAAGTTGACTCCAGATGTGTTTCAATTCAAAGATGAGTGATGAAACGTTCACAACATATGGTCTTTAAAACGTGGCCTGCATGCAGTGAATACCACTTTGATGGTTCAGTTAACGGGATTGTTTGAACTCAAATCCCTGGTGAGTGATGGGTTTTCAGATCTATGAGGAAACGCTTGATAAAGATCCGTGTCAGAGGAAGGATGAACTTTTGCTTAGTAATCGCTTTTTTGAGAAGCAGGAAGTTGATGATTGTGAACCTTTATTTGATCCATCATCTTGCATTATAATCATTTCGCTTCATTTTAGTTGGTTATTCATTCTGACTTAAAATTTTACAAGTTGTTGCGGGGAAAATGATTATTTGCTTCGATTTGTGCAAAACTTTTTTTTCCACTTCTGTGAATTTTCCCCCTCAGGCCGAATTAATGGTGTTAAATCAATCAATATGCACAATTCTGTAGAGATGTGCAACTAAAGGTTTGGATTATAGTTAAAGATCAGAGTCAGGAAGAATCAGTACTGTTAGAAATGATCCTATTATCACAATCTTAAAGGATTATTGACTGGACGCCAAGACAAACAGTGATTAGCTCAGTGCCATCTGTCAAACATTCTGCCTCCTAATGAAACACTTGTGTTTGAAGAGAACTTCCTCTGCTCGTGAGCCTACCTGGGCTGGGAGTTCTCCTCGTACATCCTCTCCTTGGCCTCCTTAAAAAGGCTCATGGTCTGCTTCGTCTTGTTGGTCAAGTTGTCGACGACCACACGAAAATACTCGTTTTCCCCGAGAATCTCCATTTTGCCCTCGTATCGGGACAGGATGGTGCGCAAGTGCTGGTAGGTGTCCGGCAGCAGGTCGAGGATGTAGGGTGGGCTGTTCTTCAACGCCACCTTGGGGTTTTGGCATAAACGCACCACCTAGATGAGGAAAAACAGCGGCTCAGGAACTCTTGTAGGATGCAAGTGTGGGTGTGTCATGAAAATCTAATTCAAATTTCATTGAATTCACTGAACTCTCATGTTGGAGTAGCTCTTTCATTCTGGGAAATTTTGAAAACTTGTATTTCCTCCTTTTTTTCTGGACGTAAATGGCTTTTTACAGATGATTACGTTCTCCGGTATTGGATGCTGTGCAGCTGGAAGGATTTTTAATGAAAACCTTGTTACTTTTGGACATGTGTTATGAAGCGTAACCATGACAACAAGGTGTTTTTTTCCCCAACCGGGAGCAGCTGATTAACATCTCAAAGCTCAAATATTACTCAAATACAGCCCCAAATCCCAAATGAGTTGTAAAGGAGGCGCCGTGGATGCATCTCCGTCTACCTGGCGGAGGTGCTTGACTGACTGCCAAAATCCTGGAGCTGGCAGGAAATGCGGCTCATGAACATGAATGGGGAGGTGATCCTGTGACTTTCATGCTGTGAGGCGACATGCTGCGTTCTGATGAAATATACCAAACTAAAAGGAAAATTGCTGTTCATACGAATCCTCAATGTTTAGCACTTTAAAAACGAGGTTTTATACTTTGGCCGTTATTTCCACTGCTTTAGGAGTCAACTAATTTGCGATCTTTCAGTAATATTTTTATGCCACTATTCCTGCACAAGCCTAAGAATATATTAACATAAAAATATGTAAAAGAAGTGTCGAATGTTCTCTTATGCTAGTGACATTACTCTTTAATCATTATCACTCCGCAGTAAACTTTTTTTTCTAACACTACTTCCTCCTACAGCAGAGCTGAGGTGTTTGAAAACAACCATTCTATAAAACTAATGGTAGTAGATGATCAATGAATGAGGTTGAATGTTCAAACTTTTTTAAAAAAAAGTCAGTTTTTGTTACAACCAGGCCATTTTACTGGATTCCTGTTTGTGTGTTTGTATTGCAGGTTCCTCAGATGGTTGTTGATTAAGAACTGGATGCAGCTGGCCACAGTCTTCAATAAAGTCTACAGAATAACCACCCTCCATGGGAGCAGTCTCTTCCCTTTCTCCCCCAGATAGCCTTACATTTCCTTTTATTTCTGTTAAGGTGTGCGTTCGTTTATTTATTTATTTTTTTAATAAAACATTTTTCATTATTTCTCCTTTTTTGTTATTGCCTTTAAGCCAAGCCATAACATCGGTGATATTGTGGTAATAAAAGCGACTGCCTTTGTGGTAAATCAGGAAGTCCACTTCGATAATCTGGATTAGGCATTAAAGGTTAAACGATCTTAATTTGACAATCGCGTTTGTGTTTCACTTTACAGCTATAAACGACATTAAAATGTTTTACTACCCGTCTGATTTTTCACACCCAGTCAAACATCAGCGTCACAATTCTGTCATGTTATTAGATCTAAGCTAATCAAGCTGTTGCCATAATGTCCAGCACTAGAGGAACTACAAAGCCATTACCGGTAATGACCTGAGGAACCCTGGAATCATAAATACATAGTCGTGTATTGCATTAGGTCTTATTATAAGGTCAAGAATATAGTGAAAGTAAAGAAGAACCTAGGCTCAAAGGTAAAACTCATAAATCCTATAACTACGGTACGGTTGGCTTGTTATGCTGTTTTAAGCTTAGACTACTAAGAGGATAAATTGACCTCATTTCCTTTAATTAATTGTTAAAATTGAATAGTTTATTTGATACTTATTTCTATCTTAACAAGTGATTCTTGACCTGCCATTGTGTATCTGTTGCCGGTCGAAGCAAATGGCCACTTGTCCTGAGCCTGGTTCTGCTAAAGGTTTCTTCCTCATGAGTGAGTTTTTCCTTTCCACTGTCGCCTTTGTGAGAGCTCTGCGATGGGAGTTAAACTCAAAAGCAGTCTGCTCCTCAGATAAATAACGTTTAAAATTATTATTTTTATATATGAATGTTTGAGACGAACTTCTGTTGTGACTTGGCGCTATAAAAATAAACTGAACTGAACTACGTTGCGATTTGCAAAGAGCCATCGCTGAGAATTCAACACGAATGTTTTGCCAACAACGCCTTGGGCAAATTCTTCACAATAGCCTTACATTTTCACACGGATATCTCACCGGCAAGACCGTAAACTATGTTAAAGCGCTATCCGACAAGCCACTAAACCTGGTAGAAAGGGGGTTAAAACCTGTAAGAGTTAATAGGATAAGGGTGTAAGTGAGGCATCACAGCCTGTCTTATCTGAAGAAGTCTCCCCTCTTACTCCAACCCCATCTTTTGAAGTCTTGTCTCCCCATCTCTCCCTGCTTTCTTCTCTTATCTCCATCTAAAGTCGAGGCTGATCATGGCAGTAGATAAAACTGGAGCAGCTGCAATGAATGAACTGAACCAGGCCTTCATGCACCATCTTCAGGGACACTGATGTGACCTACTTCACTTCATCCCAATTAGATATAAAGCATCAGGGGCACCATTGTACTCCTGTTTGAATTAAAAAAAAAAAAATCATACAGTTTAGACAAGGAAATGTTCAAATGTGTGGCTAAATAGCTTTTAGTGTGTGTGTGTGCGACTTTTGCAGTGGAGTTCACAAGAAAGCTTTAAACTCGTGATGTTTGCCTGGGGATATTACAAAGTTAAACATAAAAAGGGAAGTAAAAATAAACGTAAAAGTTGAAGGGAGACACTGTTTAGTACCTTATCCATGAGTTTCCAGCATTTCTCCACCATTTTCTTATCGACCACTGCGGGCTGGTGAGGCTGAAGAGGCTGCTGGTGGGGCTGAAAGGCGTCCTTCATCAAGTTGATGAGACCGGCGCCCCTCCGCGGATTTCCGGCCATTAATTCGCTCGATGACCGGGGGTTAGCCGCGGGGTTTGGGGTTGACGACCGGGGTGGGGGGGGGTTCTTCTTGACACGCTTCTCTTTCACTAGCGACAGTTTGTCATGCAGAGCAGAACAAAAAGCTGCTGTGTGCGCGCGGACTGGACGCAACCGACGCAGGCAGAGAGCTAACAAGCTACATTGGAAAATCCTCTCCGTTTGATTCCCCGACACAAAATGACAAGATGGCGACGAACCAAAGCGATATTTAGTTGCATTTGCGGCCGAACAGCGGCTTGTCACCTCCTGGTGACGGTGAGTAAAATCTCCCTGAGTTACGAGCCCGGCTTGTTGAAGAGTTGGGCGTTAATCAGCCACAGAGCGACTGACAAACAGGTTGAGGAGCAGCTAGCGCAAACACGGATGTCCGGTCGGACTTTCAGAATAAAAGCACGGCCAACAAGCGTGTGCAACAGGTCTGCAAATAAAGTGCAGTGCAGTAATCCTTTATTAACCATCAGTGGTAACTTTGTAAAACAAATAAATACAGTTTCAGTTTAAAAAAAAAATCGCTCTGACAAATTTGTTTCTGTGCATTTAATGTGAAATGCAGTGCCGTGCAACTCTTCAGGGAGATGTGAAAACCTGTAAAAATAAAAACACAACGTCTACAGATATTACGTTGTTATAACAGATTCATAATTCTAAACTAGATAAATTGCATTTTCTGTGCAGTGTGAAAGCTGAATTACTGTTTTTTTTAATTCATTCAAACTTCATTTATACAGGTTAATCCCATTGAGCCTCAAGGACTCATTCACAAAGAGAGACCTGGTTTCAACAAAGAATGATGACAACAGCGACAATAGACAATCATAAGATAGGCATACAGATTTTTTTTAACAAGTTAAAACAAAGATGTCGAAGTGACAAAACAGACAGATTATAAGGCAAATAAAAACTAAAAACAGGAACATGTCTGCATTGGTTCTTGCCAGGAGTCCAACAGATTCTTAAAGCCATTTAGAGAGGTCAAGGCCGAGAGCTTCAGATTGATTTCAATTTTCCGATTCCAGATCAATCAGATTTAGTTACTATATTCTGCTATTCGTATCTATATTTTTATTTTATGTTTAGCTGTGGGCTTTGCTTATTTTGTTTCTGCTGTACAGCACTTGGGTTGGCCTTGTTGCTGTTTTAAGTGCTCTAGAAATAAAGTGGTATGGTATGTTATGGTGTTGTAGGGAATAATTTATTTTTTGCAAAAGGACATTGTGTTGAAAAATTATATTTTTGCATACAGTTTAGGGAGAAACTTCATAAAGCTTTTGCAGTTATATGCCGATATATTAATCAACAAATTTGTTTCATATTGAATTTGTTAATTTTTTTTTTAGTTCTGCAGTATGTTGAAAGTTCATGTTTATGAAGTTCGCTCGCAGAGCTACAGTATACCAAACAATTTTTTACAATTCTCTCTAAAGACACAGCTGATATTTTCTTTCAAGTATTCTTTGTTGATACAAAGTTGTAATGCTTAAAATAGTTAGCAAGTTTTTCACATTGTTACTCCCAATTTCCCAAAAAATGTAAATACTGTAACATTTTAAATAAACAATCCATGCAGCATTGATTTTTTTTATTATATTACAGTATTTAAATTTAAATTGTAGAGAAGAGAAGAACCTGCAAAACATCAAAGGGATGTCACAGCTTCAGCTCTGCAACCTGGAGCAAAAATGTAATTTTACATCAATTGCGCTGAAACAACTGAACATAGAAATTCTAAAATAATTAAAAATAACTTAACACTTTCATGTTTTGTGATTATGATTAATTCAACCTTTATTTAAACAGATAAGTCACACTGAGCCTCAAAGACTCATTTACAAGTGAGATCTGTTGGACAGACA
>JARVGS010000400.1:8250897-8262180 GCA_031762315.1 Hypsolebias antenori | reverse complement strand
CTTGAACTCCTCCATTTGAGGCAGAACCTCACCCTCAACACAAAGAGAGCAATCCACTCTTTTCTGACTGAGGACCATGACCTCAGATTTGGAGGTGATGATCCTCATCCCACCTGCTTTACACTCTGCTGTGAACCGCTCCATTGAGAGCTGCGGATCATGGCACGACACGACAAAGATCAGAGATGGAATCCTGAGGCCACTAAACGGGAATCCCTCCATCTCCCGGCGGCACCGAGAAAGTCTGTCCAAGTTATGAACAGAATCTGTCACAATGGGCAGCAGCCCTGGCAGAGAACAAGTCCCACCCTGAAGGGGTCTGACTGACTACCTGCAATGCGAACTAAACTATCGCACCACTTGTATATGGACCAATTTAAATGTAGTAGACATTGTTTCTCCTTCCTAAGAAAACAATCAGCTATTGTCAAACTTTGCCTCACATGTTTTTGTGTATTTTTTACTTTTTAATTTAATGAAACATAGTTAATATTTACATATGAATGCATCACATCACCTAATACAAAATCCTATTCATGCAGATACAGTATTTGTGACTATCACAAGAAGAAAACAAAAGCAGTGTAGTGCTTCTTTCATTTCCAAGGTTTGGTTTGTCACTTCATATAAAAGTAGCATCTTATGTTATTGCTAACATTTTGCAACTGCTACTCACTGAACAGAAACGGACTCAAAATACAGAATTCGAGTGGAAACCTAAATATGCCACATGGTTCATTAGCTCTTACAGCCATCTTGGCTCCTGTTTTCAGTCTTTTGGATCATAGTGGAGGGATTGTGGCCCATGATTGTGTGCTGTTTTGCTTGAGTTTTGCAGTCATTTATTAAGGCACCACTTCTTTCAGGCCCCGCAACATTTAATTTAACTGAGATTTATTTTGTGTACTCTGCAGTCTGTGCACACTGAAACCTTTAAAGCACTCTACTTGCTTTTAGATCATCTGTGATGCAAATATTACTGGATGATTCAGAGCAGATGAAATTAATGCAAGTTGTTATTTTTCCCCCTCCTTTTAGACATTACTCAACTAATGATTTACCAATGAATATACATGCTGTTTGCCAAATGTTTAAAATCACTCAATTAAGCTATCTGTTTGTGATTCATTGTTTAGCATATACTTTGTAATTGTTATTCTCGAATACTTTATTAAGATAATTTGTTCTCAAGTTCATGGGCTGTATTAAGTTTGTTGTTTAAAAAGAAGTGGAACTCTGACATAACTGGTCTCCACCTCAATTTGTTCATCTGCAAAGGAATAGAGCAGGTTTTAGTCCGTAAAGTACCACAAAACAAGTTTAACACTTAACATCACAGATTGGTCGCTTCCAAGCTGTCTGCTCTTTGTAATTAACATCCTTCTATCTGAAAAGTTATTCATGTGTTAAAACGTCAGCATTAATTCAAATGTAGTTGTCCCTCTTGTTTTAATAGCCTGTCAAAGTCACTACTTCCCCCTGATTATTAAGGTCGCATTTAAGAAAAAACTGATAAGAGATTACCACAATTTTAAAGGTTTTCCTGTCATTTACTATTGTTGAACACTACTTTAAATTTTCCGGTCCCTTCTAGTTAAACTCAACAATTTCAGTCTTGAACAAAAACAGCATTTACAAGTACTCAACAATGATAATTAGAAATATTGTATACACACCCTGCCATTTTGGTAGTAAAATGAAATTTGCATGCTGTTGCAGATCAACATAAAATCTCAGAAATAAAATAAACTTAGTTTTTTGTGTGATTTATTAAAAAGCAAAGTTAACCTCTATATGATGTTTGAATAATAATAACAATGATGATCTAGTTAAAAAAAAAAATAAAAAAAATCTACCGGTAAATTGCAAGCTTGACCATGTCAATCTCAAGGAGTCGTATCAGGCTTTGTTAGCTGGTAGGATTCTAGAGACAGCTAAGGGGTATCCACAGGCTAGGCTAGCTGCAGCCCTGGCTGTTTCTAATGCAAAGATTCAGGAGTGAAAGGAGTTCAGTGAGAGTCTAGTTCGATGGCCTTGGGATTCTCCTCTTTGTAGATGATGTGACTCTGTTGACATCATGTTGTAATCTCCTATTCTCACCTGGACAATTTGCAGCAGAGAGTAAAGCTGCTGCCCTCTCCTGGTTGGGGGAAGTGTTTTGTCTTGAGAGAAAGAGTTCAAGTATTTCAAGGTTTTGTTCACGAGGGAAAGAAGAATGGTACTGCACACTCTGCCAGTCAGTTGTGGCTGAGGGCACTGAGCTGTAAGGCAAACCTCTCTGTCTGTTGGTTGGTTTAGGTTACTACCCTCACCTATGGTCACAAAGTCTAGGTGGTGACCAAAAGAGCAAGATTACAAGTAAAGGGGGTTGAAATTACTTTTCCCACAGAGTAGCTGTGCTCTTGCTTAGGGTGAGAAGTTTAGTTATCTGGACAGGACTTGGAGTACTGCCCCTCCTCCTCCATGTCAAAAGGCACCAGGTGAGATGGTTCAGCAAGGATCCTCATTGGACGTCTCTGGGCATGTCCAACCGAGTGGAGACTCCAGGAAAGACCCATGACACACATCTTGTGTAAGACTTGCAGTCTGAAAACCTCCAAACTGCAGAATCAAGTCAAATGAGAAAAAAATACATCAGTGCTGAGCTACAGGTTGCACGTGAGCATGATCCAGAGAGATTGTCGTGAGCCTTTTTATTCCTTGAAGGAATGCATATTGTCCAGCTCCTTTCATGTTTTAAACTACAAACACCTTATTTTGAAAACTGAGAGATCTGATTAACTTTTGAAAAATAGCAAGATGCCACATGTCACTGCAAAATCTTGCATAATATTTTAGTGCTCAAAATACTCTGTCTTGCAAGTGATTTTTGGATGTTACCACATCAAATCTTAGCTCATTGTCTCAAAAATGGGCAGTTACAGTATAACAACTTTTGGTTTACTAAGGCTAAAGACAGGGAATCCAACTTGAATTGTTTTGACCTCAGAAGGTTCTTCGTTCTAAATGTACTTCCACTGATTACTTTTTAAGTTTCATGAAAGGCAACCACTGTTTCACGAGATATCTTGTTAACACTTTAGACTAATGAATGCACACAGTTCCAGTGTATAGGTAGTTAAATTAGTGCTTGCTCATATAATAACAAAATATTTACTGTGCTGATTAATTTGTATTTGTCAACTAGTCTGTAGACACTGGCAGTGGACTATTGCTGCTGCAAGAAAGCAACACTGGCTGTTATTATAAATTATAAATGCATGCCATTACTGTGCAAATTTGAATTGAGCACATGGGTACTGATGATAACTGTCAAGGTGAATGGGTTAATTGTGACCAACTATGCTCCTGCTAATAAACTGAGGTACTGGAAGACATAATTTAGAAGCAGAACACACCTGATACCAGTTAGGGCTGAAAAAGAATGACTCATTGATATTCTCTTGTTGTTTGCATGTGGATGACTGTAGTTAGGAACAGCGAGATGGCTAGTAGGGAGCTTCAGGCTGCAAAATGACACAACTGGCTGCTAATAAATAAGATTTGTAAGCAGAGGGGTATAAGGATAAGTAAAGCTGTGTAAAGCGCTAAAATTGTTAAAGAGGAGCAAGGAGAGTTATTTTAGTTTGTACTGGATTGCCTGTGATTACTTGGTTTAAAAAAACACTAACACAGTAACACCATTGTCCTTGGAACATGATAATTTAGCACTTTTATGCTCCATTTGCACTGCTCCTAATCAGCCCCAACTCTGCACAGCCCTGCTCAGCCTGGCTCAGCTCAGCCTGGGTTTGCACCTGCACTTTAGGACCGATTCTAGAAACGTGTCCAGAATCCAAAGTCCTGCTAATGAGAGTTCTGTGATGAGGTAAACTCAAAGCAGTCTGCTCCTCAGATAAATAATGTTAAATTATTATTTTTACATATGAATGCTTCTGTTCAGCGCCCTGAGATGACTTCTGTGGTGACTTGGCACTACAGTATGTATAAATAAACTGAACTGAATTAAACAGATTCTACAAAAAATAACTACTGTATATGTATATCTAACAAAGTTAAGTCTGGTCCTCTGGACATTCAAAAAACAAAACCAAAAAAATGTAGAAACATTACTGCCCCTTTTCCATCAGTACCTGTATGGCCCGACTGGACCCCACTTGGCCCGGTTTTTAGGCTTTTCCATTAGTACCGGTACTTAGAACCTGTTACTATTTTCAGGACCCTCTCCTCTGTGGTTCTAACCAGAACGAGTAGGTTCTAAAACATGACATTAGATCTTAGTCTTTTCTCCGAAAGACTTCTTCATTCTGAGGTGCTGTATTCAGCTCGGTCTTATAAATAGCTATTTGTAAGACTGAGCTGAATACAGCACCTCAGAATGAAGAAGTCTTACGGATGAAAGAAGAAATGTTTCTACCTTTTTTTTTGTTTGTTTGTTTTTTTGTTTTGTTTTTTGAATGTCCAGAGGACCAGACTTAACTGTTTAGATTGTTCTACCTGAATTACTGAGCATGCATCAGGATATCTATATTTAAAATTCTATATTTTTCTTTATCATTTGATGTTTTTTTTTACTCATTGTGGATTTGTTTCTTGTATGGAGATTATTTTTTCTTGTATATAGATTATTTTTAGCTTTTATTTAAAGTTTTAGTTTGATTTAAAGCTTTACTTTAAATTGTAATTCTTGTTTTGTGATTTGTACTCTGTGGGTTAAAATAAAGTTGAACCAAAGGCTGTTCTTTAAACATGTTTGAGGGAAATATTCCAGATCATAATTAACAGATTATTTAATAAAGTCAAAGTGAAAACAGGATTTCATGATAAAGCAGGTACCTTTTATTTATTTTTAATATTCAATGATGAAAAAGCTTGTTTAAAAAAACGTTTCCACCCTCCGTCCCAGACTCCTGGCCCTCCTGCTTGCCAGGGCTTGGAATCTGGCCTTTGTGAGCAGGCAAGGCTGGGGCTCGGGGTCCATGTTTCAGCGGGTTGGCAGCTCGTATGATCCTCCGCGGTGACTCCGCTCGCTCAAATTTTGTCATTGCTCACCAAACACACACACAAAAAAAACGCCTGGACTTCATCATTAAACACGGCATTGTCATTATTGTTTTTTTTTTTTTTTTTTAATCTTAAAAATAGATCCAGCCACTGCTCCACATCCCGAGAAAATGCAAATGGTGGATTGGTGAAAAGTTTCTGAGATCCAGTGACTCCTCCCCCTGACCAATCAGTGTCCAGCATTCACGTTTCGGTCCGGACTCAGCTCGACTGAGCTCACTCTATCCCACCAGAGAACGAAAAGAGGACTCATATCAGCCTCAAATCAGCTAACAATACTAGCTAAAGTATTGATGCAAAAGCGTTCTTTCCATGGTGCGCTGCCCATAGTTGGCGCTGAGTAGGAGCAGCGCAAATGGGGCATTAGTTTCAAGATCAAAACATTTAAAGGCTATCGTTCATACCTATATTACATACCTGGGATGACACAGGGGTCCATCCTCGGTCCCCTTCTCTCTTTCTTTATATCTGCTGCCACTAGGTGCTATTTTCCGCAAACACAACATACCCTTTCATTTCTACGCTGATGACTGTCAAATTTACTCCCCCCTGAGGCACAGAGGTACACATTCTATTCAACTTCTTCTTGACTGCCTGGCTGACATCCAGGACTGGATGGCTTTAAACTTCTTAAGCTTCAATGAGAAGAAGTCTGAAGTCATGTTGTTCCATCCCAATGGCACGTTCATGAACCGCTGCATCAACCTTTCCTCTCTAGCCCTGTTAGAGAAACAAAGAGTCACTAATCTGGGAGTGATAATGGACCCTTCCTTGAAACTTAACAGTCATGTAAACATGATTGTTGAATCATGTTTTGTTCAGCTGAGGTGACTGTCTAAGCCAAAGCCCATATTGTCCAAAAAGAATCTTGAGACAGTGTTCCATGCATCCATAATATTCATTCAACCTTTATTTAAACAGATAAATCATATTGAGCATCGAAGACTCATTTACAAGTGAGATCTGTTGGACAGACAAAAAAGTGGTGAAAAAAAATGACACATAGGGTTTGGAGACAAAAAAAAATTCCTAACATGTTTTTTTGACCTCTGAAGGTAAAATAAATGTAAATTGAAACAATTGAACAACTTGCGATACATCAAGTATATTCGATAGGCCTGTTGCGATAAACAATACATCAATTAATCACATGATATAATTGTAAGTTTTTAAACAGCCAATAGGACTGGTAAGAATCTACTGAAAACAGTAACTGAATATGAAATTTGCAGTCATTATTAGGCCTGGCGCGATAAACAATAAATCAATTAATCGCATGATAAATGAAAATTATCGACCTCATTTCATTTATCGGCTTTATCATTTCTTCATGTCTCTCGTTCTACTGAAGACACTGGATGACAAAAGGCTCAACTCCGGTGTTCTTCACTGACCCCTCCCTTTCTCCTTAAAATCTGTTTTAACTGTCCAAAATCACGTTTTTGGATCGTTAAAAGCAGCTACGCTGAGAAGCTAAGCTACGAGCTAAGCTAACAGGCTGAACTTTGGAAAAAACCTCCGTCTTGTCAAAGCTCCAAAATTCACGGTTGAAACCTGTGCCTTCATCTAAAAAGTTGTTTTTCTCTGCAAAATGAAGCTGAGAACTTGTTTACTGATTTTTTTTTTTTATTAAAAGCTTTGTGTGAAAAATGCTACAATAAAAAGCTCAAACCACACAGAGAGTCTGCCATTTTGAGAACCAGAGAGAGACAGCCCATATCACGTCAAGGGGCCTTCCTCCCATTTTTCTTAAAGAAACACGTGGCTTGCTCCCTCTCTAGCCATCCTTCAGTTCAAACAGTCTTATACCGCCATCCAGTGGTCAAAAAAGATACTACACACAAAACTCAACATTTCGTCTTAAATTTGACATTACTAATTATTGTCAAATTTCAAACAATATCATTGTTTATCGCAATAATTTCTGAGACAATTAATCGTTAATTGTTATCGTGACAGGCCCAATATTCGATACATCGCCCAGCCCTACTTTATTTCTTTTGAAATTTAAGTAAAATACAGAAAATACAGTGGGATACAAAAGTATTCACCCGTCTTACCTTGCACCAGGAATTTAATGAAAATTTTTATTTGAATAAAAGCAAAACCTCTCCAAAAACACTCCAAATTATTCTAAGAAAATATCCCAGGAACTTAAACATCCCATGGAGCATCATTAAAGCCATTTATTATGAAATGAAAATATGATGCCGCCTCTTTACCACGGGCTGGGTAAAGAGGGTATTAATTAGAGAAACATCTAGGAGTTTAAAGATAGCACAGCTCACTGTAGGCTACACAGAGTGAGGCTTTATGGGAAAGTGGCATAAAAAAGTCATTGCTAACAAAAAAAGAAAAAAGCTGGGCTGTTTGTAATTCTTCCCCAAACCTGTGGGAGAAGGTGATTTGGTCAGATACGACCAACCCAAGCTTTAAGGCCGTCAATAACAACACCACATCTCCTCTCATCAGGCTGAGAACAACATCCACAGATGAAGTCATAGCAGTAGGTAAGTCTCATGTGCACGGAGAGGTTGAAGCTTCCATTCGAGCAGGAAATTCAATTATGCTTTATCTCAGCTTTACTGTAATTTACACACAATAACAGGGAGAACTGAATCATGTGGCCACTCGGCTTCAATCTGATAACATGAAGAGTTAATAGATGAGCGTGCTTTATCAAAAACCATCCTCTGTTGAATCAGTTCAGTTGTAAGAAACAGAATTAACACCAGCTAAAATAAATAAATAAACAAAGGAGTGTATAATTTGAACTCTATTAGTATTCTGACAACACCGCACCATTTCCCTGTTTCTCTCCCAGATAATAACACCTGCTCTGTCGGGGGTTGACGTCTAAATGGATGCAGACGCATATCTTGGTTCAACAGAGACAAACAATTATTGTCTCTGTTCGTTTGTGGCGTGCTCACTCACTCCATCGCTCGCCACTTCATTAACCACACAGCCTCTGTAGATCTCAGAGAGGGTTCTGGTTTCTGTCGAGCCACCTGATAGGCCTGAATGAGTTCAGTCTGGAATGGACTTATAATACAATTAGTAGCGCAGATAAAATGCACTAATTTAGCAGAAGGTCACTCAGGCATACAGTATTTGTTTTCAGGTCAGTTTTTAACCTTATTAACAGCAAGAGAGAGGAAATTCCAGCATAATTTTACTGCTAGTAGTAAATACTTTTTCTAGAGATTTTTTTGCATCACATAATTGTAGCAAAAATAATATCTCGTTTGTATTGTTGGTATGTTTTTTTTGTAATAGTGTCCATGCTGACTCAACATATTTAACTACTTTTGCATCTTTTGTGCTATTTTAGCTACTGCATGTGTTCAGCTCATTCAGGAAAGGGTGTTGTGATTTTTATACTTTTCAAAATATTTAACTTTATTGACAAATATGTCCCTGTAGAACTGAACTGAGATTTCTTTAATTCTTGCAAAAACAATATTTTTGAACTCTGCTTCTACATATTTGCTCTATTTTTGTCTTTTTATTCTACTTTTAGTGTTCTCCTACTTTTTTAGTTACATCTAGGCCACTTTTAGTATTTGGCTAAATTTTAGTTATGTTTTGCAGGAAATGTAGTTTCTCTAATTGTGTGAATGATTATGAAGCATTCACACTACTGTGATGCATTTTTCTTCCATACATGTTTCAGCATCTTTATCATTCCACAATTTTTGTGCTATTTCAACAATCAAACATCAAAACGTTCAACTCTTTCAGGGCAATCCTGCCATGACTTTTGGTATTGGAGCAACTTTACCTTTTTGAAATATTTAGCCTTTTCGGCCATTTTGCCCTCAGAAAATGAATGGAGCTCATTTGACATCTTTCAAATCTTTAGATCTGTTTACAACCTTTTACTGCTCCTTTCACATTTTGTTCTGCTTCTTTTTGCAAATTTTAACCTTTTTTCAGCTACTTTCAGCAGTTTTTCCAGCTGTTTTGTGCTCCTTTCAGGTTCTTTCTGCTAACTACAAGATTTGTGTGCTTCTTCTAACTTCTTTCTGCTAATTTCTGCTCGTTATGCTCCTTTCAGTTATTTTCTGTGTTTAGCTTTTTCTGCTATTTCAACTACTATTTAGTTGTTTTATGATAATTTTACCTTTTTCAGCTAATTCCACATTTTTAGCACAAATTTAAATGTTTTTAAGCCTAACTTGGAAAAAAAATGCTCTCTCCCCTTCCTTCTGGTGATTTAAGCTTCTGTCTTTTTAGCTACTTTTCAGCTGTTTTTTGCAACTTCTGCTTTTTTTAAATAAATTCTACTTTTTTGTGGTAATTTCTGCTTCTTTCAGCCTAATTGACCAAACGTATGTTCCTTCTGCTTCCTTTATCAGCTGTTTTCAGACAAACAAGCTATTAATGGTAACTTTTTAGATCCTTTAAACCTAATTAACTTCTTTATGGTAATTTCAGCTAATTATGCTCCTTTCAGCCTTTTTTCTGCTAGTTTCAGCTTTTTCTGCTATTTCAGCTACTAAGCTTTCTTTATGCTACTTTTAGTCCTTTTAGCCAATTCCACATTGTGAGCTTATTTCAGCTCTTTCCATTTCCTTCTGGTAGTTTAAGCTTCTTTCTGCCTTTTCAGCTACTTTTCAGCTATTTTTTTTTTCAGGTTTTTTTTTAGCTAATTTCCCATTTTTTGGTGCTAGTTTCTGCATATTTAAACCTAATCCAACAAAAAGGTGTTCTTTCTGCCTTTTTCTGCTAATTTAGGCTTGTTCTTTCATTTCAGCTACAATTCAGCATTTTTTTAGCTAATTTCAGCTGTTTTCAGCAAGTTCAGACAGACAGACAGAGACAGACAGACAGACAGATACTTCATTGGACCTGAAGGAAATTATATTACAGTACAGTACAAGCATTCCCACTGCATTTTCACAGGAAATGCAGTTTCTCTACTTATAATGGTTTTATTCTAAATGAAGTATGATAGAAGCAAAAAGGCCTGCAGTTGGCCAGTTTATTTTCTGGTTTGCGTGTTTATTTAAAAAGTAAGAAGCTTGTATTTCTCACCTGGATGACTGCACTAAACCAGCAGGTATTTCCTACGTTGCGAATCCCCACAGGCCATTCGTCCTGACGGATCCAGTCTGCAGGGCTGCACATTTCACTCTGGACTTCACATCTCTTCCTCTTCATTCTTGCTGCGTTTTCCTCTACGCTGGCCTCCAGAGCCCTAGCAAATACGAGATTACCATTTTAAAAGGGACGATCTGTTATGTTATTTTGTTCATTTGTCGTATGCAGGTTGACACAAGGTCAACAATGCAATGAAATGTTCAGGATGAGAAGAACCGATTAAACCCACTAAAAACAAAACAAGAAATACTAAATAAGGGTATAAAATAAAGTACAAAAAAGTGAAAAAGAAATATATTTACAAGGTCTGAATGAACATATAGTAAACAACAACGTGGTGGAATACTGTATAACAATGCAAGTAGGACAAACGAGGAAGTATTTCACAGATAGTAATATAAGCTTAAATGCACGATATACTTTGTACATTGCACATAACATATACAGGCGTTGTGTGACACGTTATTGCACAGGTAGTGAGTAACACTGAGATGAAGCGAATCTCTGATTTCTAACTAATCTGACCTGTGCATAAGTTATATGCTCAAAATATTTTTTGTTAAATGCCTCAAAACCTGGAAAATTCTACGTGTTGCTAAATGAGAATAAAGGAAACAGGTACAGAAAATGTTGCTGCATGATTATTCTTTGGGTTAAAAGATTCACAAGCCCTAATGCTAAATAGATTACTGTATACAGTATTTAGATGCTGTAAAGATTGATATTCTCTCTTGACAAGTTCTGTCTGCTCTGCTTGATTCACTCATTAAAAATGGGTGGATGCTGCACAGCTTCTTTGCTTTAAGTCAACAAACAAGGCCTCAGTCTTCATTGAGAAGCATGTTTCACAGTGTTACAGAAGTCTGTCAGGAAAAAGCACAGTATTCAGTGGAAAACAGCTTCTACCAGAGTTTCTCTTTGCGACTTTAAATATATTTCACAAGCAGTTTCACATATAGACGTAAATCCTCTTTGACATGCTGAATTAGCAGCTACAACAGCAGGGTTTCTGTTCATAAAGCAAAAAGATGGATAACCATATTAAAAGTATTTTACATGAAATATAAATAACTTAAATACAAGGTATGAAATACCTGAAACATTTGAATTACA
>JARVGS010000400.1:8198737-8209386 GCA_031762315.1 Hypsolebias antenori | reverse complement strand
GTACATATATATATGCACACACATATGCTGTATATATATATATACTGTATATATATACTGTATATATGTGCACATATATATTTGCACACACACATACATATATACATATAAATACATACATATATACATATACATGTGCAGTAAATACATATACATATATATATATACATGTACAGTATATACATATACAGTGTATACATACATACATATATACATATACAGTATATAAATACATACATATATACATATACAGTATATACATACATACATATACAGTATATACATACATACATTTATACATATACAGTGTATACATATATATATACAGAGATCTACATATGCTGTATACTCTATATACATAAATATATATATATATATATATATATATATATACACATACACATATATACATATGTACATATATATATATATATATATATATATAAATACATACATATATATATATATACATACATATAAATACATACATATATTTATATACATATAAATACATACATATATTTATATACATATAAATACATACATATATACATATAAATACAAATACACATATACATGTACATATAAATACACATATACATATATATATATATATATATATATATATGTATATATATAATTTTTAATGTCTTTTTAAAATCTTTGTCACATAGACACACACTTGTAACATTTGTGGTGGATAGATTTAGTCCTTCACCTACAATGCAATTGACATCCAGAAAGCAACACGTATTATAATATTTTCACACACAACTGTTTGTTTTTTTTGTCCAACAATATCAAAGAGGAGCAAGGCAAAAATGATTCACACCCAGAGAGAGGAAGAAAACTAGACAAATAATAAAAAAGAAATACAAATATTTGTGCCCTGCTTTAACCCTCCACAAATGGAAAAATGACTGACAATACAAAAATATCACAATTTTCATATATCAAATTGCCTCTGTTGGCTCTTGTTCAGGAACACGCACTGTTTCTGCTGAGAGAATTCTCTATTTTGAACCTTCTGGTTTGTCTTTTTTTATTTTTATTCCAACTTGCAGTTTCAATTGTCCAGCTAGCGCACTCTGCATCGCTGCAAACATGACCTGTCCTGTGCGGCGTCATTGATGAACCTTCCGTTTCGTTTTGTGGTTGTTTTATTTTATTTTCACATTACAAAACTACAACTCTATTCACATATTTTCAAGTTTAAATTCTTGTTTTCAAACGCTCATAAAAAGCAAAAGTACTTTGTCTCGTCTGCCACATCTCTGACTCGTCACTTAAGGCTTCAAAATTGCTCCCCCTCTTCCCTCTCTGCTCTTCTTTCATCGGAGGTGCAGGGGGAGACTGTAAGAGAAGAATCAAAGTTCATCTGAAAGACTTTACTCATCCTGTCCAACTCTACTTTTTTAACCTATTACCCTTTTATATACATTTTTTTCTGAAAAACAGACAATCATAAATCAATTTTAAAAAAAGCACGAGATGAAGTAGCATTGACAAATAATGCAAAACACAAACACACAAATATGTGTTTTGTCAAAAAACAAAACAAAACAAAAAAAAGAAAAACTTAGAGGTAGCTTTTAAAAAACAAAACCAAAAAAAAAAAAAAACCCATCCGTCTCTTTAACAAACAGGGTTAATATTACCAAGTTTGGTAACAAGTACACACAAAGAAAAACACAACATCGGATATTCAACAAATATTTTTTTCTGTGGCACTTAACGTTTTTCTGCGTACGCTCCACTTCATCACATTTGCAATGCATCTTCCGACATGCACTCACAAAACAAAACAAAAACTACACAAAAAAAAAAGAAGCTAAAATGTACAAATGAAACATAAGGGAAATTAAAAATACAAGAAACATGAGGTCACGAAAAGAGGTAATTCAAGTACAATATGTTGAGATCAAACTCAAGGTCAAAAATAATAACAACACAAAGAGACGGGAGAGACAAAGCGCACAGACAACACAGAAAGAGCTGATTTATTCTGCTGTCTTACAGGTCGCCTCCTCAGCTGCTCGTCTGTGCCTCATCTGATCAGTGACCCTACTCTTTTGTTTTCAACTCCACCGATGGTTTTTGGAAACGTCACTTCCCTAGAAGACGCTGTGATGTGCGCTCACGTTCTATAAATGGGTTTAACCGCAGTCCTCGTGAATCTGAACCTGCCTCACAGGTTAAACACTGTTTTACAAAGACGCCAGAAAGTTCCCACCAATTCTCACTTTTACCAAGGATGCTGTTCCCCTAGACGTCCACTCTGCAGCACACACAACAAAAGCTGAGAAGTACAGTATTTAAATCTGTTATCGGGGAGTGCCTACATCTACCCCCGTGCTGCGTAAGGATGCAAACAAACATCACTAACAAGTGGCATTGTTACCACCAATTTAAGTTGCATTAAATCGTAAGGCAGGACCTAGAGGTACTAAATCAGTGCATATTGTCAAATAATTTTTTTTTTTTTTACATTGAACTTGGGGCTTGGCCCAGCCTGAAGCACATTAAGCGCAACAGCTGCAAGGGCAATGTCCATGTTGGAGAGACAAAAATGTCCTGTTCAAACCACTTGTAGGCAGAAAGCATATTTAATCCAAAGTGGGAATTGCATGTTTCTGACGTTCAATAAAAAGCGTTAACCTGCTGGAGCACATATTTCAATAGAGCCTTGTATACACCAGGCTTCACATTTAGAGACTGAAGCCACTTGTAGTTTTTTAAACTGCTGCACCGCACCTTCGATAAACGTGGTGGTGTGCTGCTAAGGCGTTCCCAGCACTTCTTGAAACCTATTTCCCCCATTAAAGTCCAAGTCGCAGGATTCCCACAGACGGCAACCTTTTCCCAATTTTTTTCTGTGGCAAACTGATAGATCTGTTGCAGTCAAAATGTTACCGAGTCAGTTCATGTACTTTATCGTTAGTGTGAGATACTGATAGTCATCTGAATAAATGTGCATGAATAAAAAGCAGTCCAGTTATCTATTGCTGAATAAGTAAACACGCTGGATTTATTTTGTGATACTGTAATAACGAGTTATATTCTATGAAGGATTTATATACCTTGCTGACATCAAACAGAAACTGTTGTCGTAGTTTGTTTTACTTGTGCAATCAAGCCATGATAAACTACGATGCAGAGCTAAGAAAAAAATTTAAACAATATATGATAAAAGAAAGTGACGCAAGTTTAGCCTTTGGTTCTCTGCGGAGAACCGTGAGCGGCCAGTGGTGACTTAGGCTTCTCCAGAACCTCATCTGAAAGAGATGCAGAACCAGGAAGACCGCTGAAGAAACTGGGGAGACTTCCAACAAAAAAGCAGCGCTTAGCATTTTCCCAGCTCAGAACCAAATGGGTGGTTTGCAGCATTTTAATACTCACTAGTCCGTTCAACTGCATCATCTACTGCATAAGCCTACAGGCTTTAATTCAGACAATTCTCATGGGCTATCATCACTGAAGGGTTTTATTTGAGGGTAGGTTTACTAGCAGATGTCTGTGACCTGTTGGTCATTGTAAAGGAAAGGTGACACAACAAACATATAAACTGAAAATATGAAACGGGGAAAAAAAAAAAATGATATGGTTACCCAAAGCCCTGCACAATAAGTTTTATCCAGGATAAATATTTGGGTTCTGGTCATTTAGAGGACTTTGATGTTCAGAAAGCAAGGCCATTAGGCAATCAATTGTAGGGGTTCCCAACACAGGTCCTTGAGGAACACCATCCTGCATGTTTCAGTCGTTTCTCTGCTCCAACACACCTGATTTTAATAAATGGTTGATTACTAGGCTTCTGCAGAACATGAGGAAGTCATTAAATCACTGAATCAGGTGTGCCGGAGCAGGGAAACAACTAAAACATGCAGGATGGTGTTCCTCAAGGACCTGGGTTGGGAACCAATGATCTAATGAGACAAAACTTGAAAATATTTGATGCAGATCAGATAGCCCTTGAGAATCTGCTCTTTCACCAACGTGGCAGCAGCATCCAAAGAGTCTCTTCCTCGCAGCCTACTTGCTTTATGGCGCTGTGTGAAATGACCCGAAACGTTAACACAATTGCAGGTGTAGTGAATGACCCGGTGAATCCGAACAATGGTGGAGAAATCCTCTCCGTGTCCAAGTCTTCCTCTTTTTACTTCCGCCCTGACATTCCTGCCCTTTCCCCCTCAGCCGCTCGTTGCCGCCTTTGCAAGTAAAGGAAAAAAAAGAGAAAACAAACCCCTGCTTTGCTAGCATCTTCTTGTGGACATTCCACAATCTTTAAGACCTCCTATCCACTCCATTACATTCCTCCTACCTCTCAACCCCATTCCCTCCCTCTTCATTCACTTTTCTCCATCTCAGACGTAGCAGAGGTACAGGTAGGTCTTCTCTATGCGCCAGTCTGGGGGGATGTCTTCTGGCTTGTGACCCTTCATGTGCTTCTGCATGGCTGACAGGCTGGGGCAGTACTCCAGGCAGATGGTGCATTGGTAGGGCGAGGCGCCGTTGTGGGTACGCAGGTGCTTGATCATGGCCGAGTAGTCCCTGGATCGCTGGTGGCACAGCTTGCACTCAAATGGCTTCTCACCTACAGATGATGAGAAGGCGGTTGGGGACAACAGTTACGTTAGTCTTGCTGTCATTTACTAATGTCGTAAACACCACTGCCGAGAAGTGATATGTCTATTAGGAGCAAAAATGTGATTGTGAAAAGTCTTTATTGCTCCATAAACACTACTAATTACTCTTAGTTGCATCTACATGAAAGCCCTTAGAAATAATACATTGTTTTGTTAGCCCACACAAAAAACATTATTGTTAAGCACCTAAAATACAAATTTATAGCCTGAAAGATGTTTTGACTACATCTTTCTGCAGATAAGTCAAAAATAAAACTCAATTAAAGTCCAGCTGATATTTTTTTTTACATCTAGAAGGAAATTGTTTCATTTCGTTTGTTTTTTGATTGTAGCATTGCTCCGTTATTATCTATATTGATGGAATTAAAACCAAAGCTTCCGAAATGATGACAGCGGCTGTAATTTCTCATTAACGTGACTGAATGCAAGTCCAATAGGTTTTTACCTTTGAACAATATAAAACATTACCAAATCTAAGGTGCATTACAGAATATACACAACCTGCCACCTCAAACTCCTGGAGGTGTCATAAATCAAAGTCCGACACTGCTTTCTTGCTGTGGGGCTGTTATATTTAACAGCCACATTTCAATTTGGCAACAGCAGTCATCCTAAACGTGCTAATGATTTGAGTGATGGCAGGGAATAATCCACCGGCGCTCAAGCCGGCAGACTCAAATTAGACATGTAAATGCTGACCTTTACCAATGGCATTTGAAATGAGCTGTCGGAAGTGATCTGGCCTGGTGCTGCCTGTCACCTTTCAGCTGAAGCCTCACACGCTCGCATCGGCAAAACAGCCATGTTCGTGCCTTTGTTGCTCCGTCCGTTTTTGAGGAGCTCCGGGTGACCCTGACCTCTGCCGTGGACGGTACTATGGCGCCGGTAAGAACAAATACAGTGTTGCAAACCTAATTTGTTTCACTGTGGACACATGCACTATGTTGATATTGATAACCAGACTGTAAACAAAGTCCCCTCAAATAACCAGCTAATAATGAATTGCAAATGGAGCCTTGCTATTGATCAGCCATTGGCATTTAGAATGTGTGGAGAGACGTGGGATGGGTGGGGGTCAGGGTGCCAATGTCGATGATTCATCAAGCAGCTCCTTTTGTGCGAGGTGGCCTTTGACTGTGAGCTTGTCACTTGCTCTTGTTATCTGCTGTTGCTCCCCGGCTTAACGCAGAGCCCCCCCTCCTTCATACAAAAGCGGAAAGGGTGGACGGAGGGGAGCCAATTATTGGACAGGCAGCCTTGATAGTGTGGCTTAACAGCTGGTTTATTGAATGGGAGATGGGAGGGTTGCTGCTGTGTGAGTTAGAGGGAAAAAAGATAGCGAGAGAGCATAAAACCTTGGCCGTGTGCCACCCTGGTGAGCGCTCGTGGTAGACTATACTCACTCAATCGAGTTTGCAGCATGCACTCATTCTCCAAGGCACCTAGCCTATCACTGTGTCAACATCTTTATGGGGCTCTAAATATACTCGGATCAATACAAAGTCGTCTGAGACTTTCATCTACTGTATCACAGGAATACTTGTTTTCATCTGGCCTGGCCTGTGGTTCACAACTTAGATATCCTGGAGCTCTTTAAAAGCTTCAGAATTATATACCATTTTGAGAATTTCAAAGTGTTCAAGATACCCAAAAGGGTTAGACCGAAACATTTAGTTTTCCAGTGAAATCAGTAATTTGATGTTTTTAAATGTCTTTCTAATAGTGCCATAACTGAATGCTGAAAAGATAATATGCTAACTCAGTTTAGCAAAAACACAAAATTAAGCAAATAACCTTGCAGTGCTATGTAAAGTCTATTAATTATTACACACCTGTTTTATTTAATTTGTAAATAAAAATCTTTAACCCTAGGTGTTATTAGGGGGAACTCAATTTATTAGCAGTGTTTCCCCTAGTTAACTTGCCATGGCGGGGTGCTCATCTCATCCATGATTTTTGTTGACGGTGGGGATGGGCACATGTCTGAGTGCAACTTGTACTAACAGTTTTTGAGTGGGGGCGGGGGGAATTCAGCATGAGGGAAGAGGCAACATGAGTGTTCCCTTTAGCTTTTTAGCTAGAGCGCCTGTATTTCACGTTGCTAGCTTAGTGCTATGCCAGTGCCGTGTGGGTGGGTGGAGGATCAAGTTTGGTTTGGTAGGCGGGGTGCTCAGTTCTGTTGACGGGGGTGGGGCAACCTTCATGTTCCCTAATTGTTTGTTTTGTCATGTGTGTTTGGGACTTTTTGTCATGAAAATCTGCTAAACCTCTTACTGGCAGTGCTAGTCTAAAATTTGGATGCACCTATCAACAGAAAATAAATGGGTGATGAATGTTGTGCAAGTTTTCACTTCAAAGGGACTTGTTGAAAATTAAATTCTCACAAGTTAAAACTGAATCTGATCATGCTCATAGTTTACCGCCTAAAACTTGTGACCTACATTTACAATATTAAGATAATCTTATTCATTGCTATGTTTTAATGAAAAACATTTAAACCCAACAAAAAGCTAAATGTACGTAAAAAAACAAAGTTAGCATATTGTGCTAATTCACAATCACTGTAATCTGATCTTTGCCATCTTTTTTGCACATTTTTTTCTTCTCTGTGCTCAATTAATGTGTCCACATTTCTAAGAAATCTCATTTGCATTTTTTTTAACCTTTATAATTTTCCATTTTAATGCTGTGTACCAGTCTGGCTGCATTGCACATATACACAGCAGAGTACCAGCTCCTGCCCTCAAGGGGAGAATATTGCAAATCTTTTCTGCATAAAATAAATGTTTGTCTTAAAAGTCATTCAAATTACAGGAGTCGTTCACTCTCAGAGGAGCTGCTCAGCTGAAGTGCATCAGTTAAATAACAGCCTGATAGTCATTTAAACACGTTTGTGTACAACACAGTGAGTGGGCGTGGCCAAAATCTTAACTAGTACTGTATTTAGGGAATAACTATTATATTTGTTTGCAACTTTTATAATTTTAAAAATACTTAACTCTATAGTTTCACAACTTACTTGCTCTATTTTTGTCTACTTGCTCTTATTTTAACAAATGTCTTGTAACTATGAGGTTTAGCCATTGTTTGTCTATCTTTGAGCTACTGTTTTGCTAATTTTAGATTTTAGCTACCAGTTTGCTGATTTTAGCTTATGCTCTCAGCATTTGCATTGTATTTGTGCAGAAAATGCATTTTCTCTAGTTTTATTTGTATTTTTCCTACACAATAGGTAGCAGCAGTGGTTAGATGCTAAACTCATATTGTGGTTGCAGCACCTGTGTGCACACGGTAGTGGGTTTCCAGCTGGTGCTTGAGGCTGAACTTCTTCCCGCAGCCATTACATTCATAGGGCTTCTCCCCGGTGTGGATGCGCTTGTGGCCCTTCAACGTGCTTTCGTCTCGGAAACAGCTCCCACAGAATTCACACTCGAATGGGTGGTCCCCTGCTGGAATATGGGAAGAAAAAAAAAAAGGAAGGAAAATTTACTCAAAACTTTGCAAATGCAGAATATGACTCTTCCATTCAGGTCCTATAGCCAGTTTTGGTAGCCAGAGTAAGACAAAAACAAAGCTATGAATTAATTTGCATGCTAAATAAAACAAAGGTTGTGTTAAGTAGAGTTGCCTCTGCTGTGATTCTAAAAAGAAACCTCACAACTGAGCTTCACCTGATTATTTTGACTGAGTTACACACAATGCACGAACATCAGGCATTATGTCCTAATGAATACCTGTTTTAATACCAGCAGATAAATACAACCCATCTTTTCTCTTTCTCTACACGCATTGTGCTTTGCAAAATAATTGTAGCCTGTCACAGCTATTCAACAGCTGTGAGATGTATTATTGACCACGCGGTTGCAGTAGTCACTAAACACAGAGCCCTGACTAATGTTTTAAACCAAGAATGACGGCCTAAGTTTGACGACGCAGAATCAACCAGCTATGAATGTTTATTCTTAATACAGTACAACAAATCCAAAAAATAGCAGTTTTGTTACTTTTGACAAAATGATTGAAGCTGCTTGTTCTCTTTCTATTCCACCTGTTTTGATTTGTAGTTTTTAGTACTGAGAGTCAGTGGTGGGCACAGTTCTAATCTTCTAACAGCAGAACTACTTTTAATTTAGTGGATTTGCATTTTAGCTTCTGCTAAACTAGGTTTCGCCAACTACAAGTCCCGCTAACAATATTCACAAGCTTGCTCGTGTCTGTTGTGGGCGTGTCTTGAAGAAAGCGTTTGACAAGCTATGCTGCACGTGACAATACACGATTAGTCGATGCAGTTTCTGGTAGAAGGAGATGAAGACGTGATGCCGACTGACTGACAGTCGTCTATGTGGTTAGTGGTTTCGCATTAGCTTCCACAATTTTGAAAAACCTGTTTAGTGTTTTAGTATTATGCTTTTTTTAAAAGTTAGCAGAATATGGGTTATCGCAACTAACATTTTGGTTAGCTATGCATGTTTCCCCTAGATTACTTGGCTTAGCAGGGTGCTCATCTCTCAAAGAAGGGTGGTGGGGTGTCTAGTGTTGAGCGTGGTTTGTACATGGACAGTTTTAAAAACTGATGAAAAACAGAAAGCTACCCAAAGCTTTAGATACGTACGTGCCGGCAGTTGTCGATGGGGTGGGGGGTTCGGTAGGCAGGGCACTCAGTTCTGTTGACGAGGTGTGGCGCCCTCCTTGTATAATGGTAGGGGGAACACTGCTATGCCCACCACTGCTCAGATGCAAACGGAGGGAAGCTGGTACTGATATGCCTTTGAAACGGTAGTTTATAATTATTATTTTCTAAGGTAATAATGTTTTAGCCTGTGTCTGTAAGTGTGTTCATTCATTAGCAAAACATTTAATGAATTTTTAACGATATTTTAGAATGCAATCCCTGGATGTACATCTACAACTGATTAACTTTTAGCGTTGACCCCATCAAAGATGGCTGCCCCAACTAAACAACCTTGTTAAACACAAAAATATCTACAACTCAGTCTACAGAACAAATATTGAGCTTACATTTGTTGTGGTCAATGCTGACATTTATTAAAAACTTATACTTTGATTACTAACTTAGTATTTTGTAAAACTTTTTCAATATTGAAGCCAAGTCTGTCAGATAGCAAATATCTGATGAAGCATTAGATAGATTTAAATACAACTCTCTGAAGGTAATCATTTGATGTTGAAAGTTATAGTACATTAGCTACATCTCAGACCATTTTACATAATGGTACTTCCTCCTGTTATTTAACAGTCAACAATGGTGTTCCACAAGGCTCAGTCTTAGGACCCACCCACTTTACAATCTACATAGGTAATGTAGGTCAGAGCATCCTTGATGCAACCTTACATTTTTATGCTGATGAAACAGTTGCTTATTGTCGAGCTAAAACAATTGCTAAGGCTTTCCAGCTCTTGCAATCTGCCTTTGACATCATCCAGTCAGATTTGTTTAGTCTCAAACTTGTCCTAAATGCAGATAAAACCAAAGGGATGCTTTTTTCAAAAAAAAAAAAAAAACATCAGTCCCAGCAGTCCTTCTTCTGATTTTATCCTCAAATGGTGTCCCTATTGAGTTTATTGATTCCTATAAATATTTGGGTATCTTGATCAACTGCCTCTCTCTTTTAAGCTTCACGTGGAAAACCTAGTAAAGAAACTGAAAGTTAAACTGGGTCTCTTTTTCAGAAACAGATCCTGTCTAACTCTGAATGCTAAGAAACACCTTGTAACGGGGACTTTCCTTCCCTCCATAGTGATATTATTTACATGAATGCTCCTACAAGCACCCTGCGGATGTTGGATGCTGTCTATCACGGTGCACTAAGATTCATGAGTCCCCGTGGCTCAATGAGGCTAGCCTGTATAAATGAAGGTTGAATGAATAACTGGCTGTGATTATCGTACCCACCACTGCACCCTGTATTCTCTGGTTAACTGGACATCATTAACTTCACGCAGACTCTCCCACTGGTACATTTTCATCTTTAAATCACTTCT
>JARVGS010000400.1:8127188-8141607 GCA_031762315.1 Hypsolebias antenori | reverse complement strand
TAGTTGAATGATACAAGATATATATGTTGTGCCATTTTATGTAAAGTTCAAAAATCATGTCACACACACTTTAACATTTAGCTAACAATTTCTTACTTTTAGCTTCTATGTATCCTTATGATACTTTTATCTACCTTTAGATACTTTAGCTACCCTTTTGTTACTCTTAGTTTGTAGCTTTTTGACACTAAGTTTCTAGCTCATATTCTGCTTCTTTTCTCTTTAACAACTCTGTAAAATCTTGTTTTCTTTGCTACTTTTGCTAGCATTCTGCTAGCTAGTGTTTTGCCCCTTTTAGCTTTTAGCACACATGTAGCTTTTTTTCAGCTTTTACCTCATATTCTGCTTATATTTGCTTTAACAACTGTTTCAGCTTTGTCATCACTCAGTATGCATTTTCACAGAAAATGCTAATCCTCCAAGCAGTTAGAACTGGTCTTGATTTTCATGCAGTTCAACAGAAAACAGGAATTCACTGCTTTATGTTTAGTGAGTGTTTTCAGTCATGCCAGATTTCATCATTCCAAACCATAAATGCAAATATGTTTTAAACTATTATGGTTAATCTCCATGCAATCGTTTGACGGTAGACGAGCAGGCATTCATGCTGTTGGACTGATATTTACAGGAGCGTGTGCACAATCCTGAAATCAACCTTCATCACTTTTACGTCACCTCTCTGGGTTGATCATCTCCTCTGTAACGTAGTTCAGGTAATTCCTGAAGGGAAACAAGAAGAATGTTCCAAAGACTGTAAGAAGTGTTTAACAGAAAATGCTCTTTAACATCAGAATAACCAAGACATGTCTCACCAGCCACCAAAAGCAAAGAGACCACTGTACAACGCCAACACTATGTTGTCGACTCCCACTTTACTGCCTTCAAACGCCTTCTCAGGTGTCAAATACGGCACGTCACCTGCACATTCACAGAGGAAATAAAAACAGCTCATGTCAGAGTTATGCAGCAAAAATTTGTCAAAATGTATTTCTGGCTCATTCTTATTCGTTGCACCCACACCAGTCTGGTGCTGCTTGCCCTTTAAGTCTCCTGATATTTTCATGTCCCAAGCATGGCCTCTGATGTGCAAAACCATCAACAACTCAAGTCCAGCTGACATTTAAATGTGAGCAGAAGCAGAAGTTTGATGCAAAGGCTTTAATCGACTCATTTCTACACTTCAAACAGGAAATTTATTTGATCATCAGTGTGGAAATCCAGCAAATGAGCCCCGTCTGCACAGAATTTCCTCCTTCCACCTGAATACAAGACACTTGACTTTCCTGTCTCTAAAATTTTATTGAACACATTTTTTCCTCACTCTGTACTCCTGCGCGCATGTTCTCAATGAGAAAAGTGTGACGACAGCCCCCGAGCTTCGCCACCTCGTTACTATGGAAACGCGGCATGAGGGCACAATGGTGGCGGGTGTGGCTTTGCAAGAGGAGAGAAAAGAGCAGATGTACAGGGGCACACTGTCTTCCCATACTGTTTTCACTTTTAATGGGATGACTATGTCTGATATTTTGTTTTCTAGTATTATTAATTGCTGCAAACAGCACTGATTTATTAAAAAGTCAGAGCACATGCATGGTATGCCATTTTTATTAAACAGGCCTCTGCTGCAAGTTTTTTTCTTGGATAAACACTGCAGACGAGACCTGGATGAAAGAAATAATGCATCGCAGTGTTCAGCCTCGGCGTACATTCACAAACATGCACATGCACATGGATGCACACTTTAACTCCAGCGCACGGCTGCAGACAGACAGCCATGTGTTCAGACTCAGCTACTGTGCTAACAAACTGAAAGGAGAGCAGCCTGCTTCATTAGCCTCGTTAACATTCATCAACATTTGGCTGATCATTACAGCTGAACCAAATCGCCCCTCTGTACTGTATGTGTAATAAAATGAAGAAAGGAGACAGAAGAATTGTGATAGTAGCCATTATGTTGATATAATATATAAAAACTGCAGTGGAGTTTATTTAAATAACAGTATGCTTTAGCTTTTATCATTGTTTCAATTAAAGATGAAGGAAACAACAAACAACAGCGTTGTGTGATGTTTAAAAGCTGCTGAAAACTAAAAATTATTCTTAATAAAAAGTGAATACATATTTTATGCTTTTACTGTCCCTTAAAACATTCAAGGAATAGCTCAGGGCTTTGGAAGTAGGACTTTGAAAAGTTACAAACAATTGAATAGCTCTCAGTTTGCAGGAAGAAAAAGTTTAATTCTTACTTTGTAAACCTTCACACTGCCACAAATTTTGTATTGCTCAGTTATTCTGAGAAATATTGTGAGATGCCTACAAGAAGTACCCCAAGACCAAAGAGGCTTTCCATCACCCTAAAACAACTCTATTCTCAAAGGTTTTACAGAGATTTGTGCAAATGTTATTTTACAAACCTTTATTTCTCTGTCAGTTTTCCCATTTTTTTTTTTTTTTTTTGTATTCCAGTAAAAACATTGTGAAAACTCTGCCAGAGATGGAAAGGGGATTTCTGGCTAATTGCCCTTAGACATAATTGAACCCCATGTAAATAACAGCGTAATGCAAAATTTATGGTGATGCAAAGAATTATAAAATAGTGCTTGCATGATCTGCCATGAAATATTTGAGACTGCGGTTGTTTTAGGGTCCCAGCAATCCTTGTTGGACTTGGCCTCACTGGGATTTGTTGGCATCTGATCAGTCTGGTCAGAATTAAACTGTTTTTCTCCAAACTGATGCTCTATCTTTGCAGAGAAACAGCATGAGAGTCAAACAATGACAAACTGAATGAACTGTTTAGATCTTTGACCATGTGGCTCTCTCAGTCTGAGTGTTCGGCGTTTACCTGTGAAAATCTGGACGAAGCCAAAGAAGATGATGATGATCAGAGCTATCAACTTGGACGCTGTGAACAAGTCCTGCACCTTGGTGGCTGCCCTTACGCTGATGCAGTTTACAAATGTCAGGGACGCTGCGAGAAACAGGACGTTAAATTCAGAGTGATCACCTGTGCTGTTTTAAGTGAAAATACTTGTCTGGAGCGGCTCTGTAAGGCACCCCGTCGACTCACTAAGACACAAGCAGGCGATGAGCTTGGCCGCACTGTCTGGTACGGCACAGCTCGGGTACAGCGGTTTCAGAAGGTAGGTGGCGAACACCAGCGACACCACGTACTGTGACGACGGCCGAATGATCAGCATCTCCACCCACAGCTTTAAAAAAGCAGCTAGTTCCCCGTACACCTCCAGGATGTAAGTGTAGTCCCCTCCAGACTTGGCGATGGTGGTGCCCAGCTCAGCGTAGCACAAGGCCCCCATGGTGGACACCACCCCGCAGGCGGACCAGACAATCAGCGAGAGGCCAGCGGAGCCGGTCTCCTTCACCACACCCGTCGGGGTGACAAAGATCCCCGAGCCAATGATGGTGCCGATGATCATCCCGACACCGTTGAAGAGGGTGATGCTGCGTTTGAGCTGGATCTTTTCACCCGTGGCTGGCAGAGTGCTGGTGGGGCTCAGGGCAGAGGGGGCAGGGACCATGGGGGCTGATGGCGACGATTGCTGCTCAACAATATCATGGTTGGAGTTTGGGTCTAAATAGGACAGAGGGAGGTGATCAGACAAGATGAGACTGTGCTGATAGTAACGAGTTGCCTGCTGAGGTCTTGAAGGCATCATCTGATTTGACATATAATAAAACTACACTTCAAAATAATGCACATATTGTTTGCTGTTACACAAAAACTGTGCATGAGTCATATGTGGAAACAAATATGGTGAATCAGATCTTGTTATTAACAAGTTTTACAAGAATCACACCGTGTTCCAACTCTTCTTCTGCCTGCATGCACATGATACGGTTCATTGTCAGTGTTCCATCCACCGACACCTGGACGTCACCTGTTAGCATCACACACCTGAATTCACTGCACACTTCATTAATTCTGCTCTTGCATCAGCGTTGCATCAGAACACATGGTGGGATAATGCAGCTCTGCACCATGTGGTGTTTTGAGGAGCGTGAGCGTGCACTGTACTTACCCTCCATCTTCTCCTGGCTCACCTCATCCTTAGCGACACTCTCCCGGCTGATTCTCAGTTTCAGCTCCGGCTCAGCCATCTTCTCTTTTCACTCTGCGTTCCCTCAAATGGTCCTTTTTACCTCTTCTTGCCTCCCCTCCTTCTTCTAATGTCCACTCCTGTCTGGATTTACTGTCTGCCTCTCCCTGTCACAGGCTCACAGCTCACACACACACACACACCACCCTCCCCGAGTTTTCCTGTTTCACACACACACTCCTCATTTACACACACTGCCACTGTCACCCTGACTGGAATTCATCTGACCCTGATCCTCTCTGCCTTCCAGCACACAGCAGGGAGGAGCTGAACCTTTGTGATGATGCTGCTGCTGCGTGAGCCTACGCCCACTCCTGTGGAATTGTGGGATATCTCAAAGAGGGAAGTAGGTTAGGAGAAGAGACACGTGACTCATAATCTTTATGTGTGCTGCCAATCCTGTTGTGTAAGGGATGTGTGTTAGGGATGGATGCTGCAGGGGTGTTGCGACCTCTAGTGGTATCAGCTCTGTTTGTTCTGAGAAAAACATGCAGGGACCATGTGTGCACGCACTGCAGAAAAACAGTAACACTGCCTGTTATTTCTCTGCATCATCATGCAGATACGTTGGTTGAAACTTGATTTTTCTGCTGTATTGAACAACATTAAATGTACTAATCTACTATAATCAAAAAGGAAAAAAAAAATAAAACAAATCTGCACATTTTTATATTGATGCTACCTGTGTCCCTGTGGAAAAAATTAAATAAATAAAATTAAATCAAGCAAAAATTCCAAACAGTTGCCAGATGCATTTAGTGTTTGTTGTTTTACCCTACAGAAACAGCCGAAGTGACTGAACTTGGGTCAACAAATACCAAGTTCAAAGAAGAACTGCTTGGAAGTGAAAAATCTGATATTTTCCATATTTCAGTGTGTGTTTATGCTCAGATCTGTTGAATAGAATGTGAAATGACTTTAAACAATTTTTAAATGTTCTTATCCTTAAAGACACAAACCGTTTTTGAAATGCTTGACTTACTGATGGAGCAGGTTTTGAAACAGATGGCCGCTTGTCCTGAGCCTGCACACTGCTAAAGGTTTCTTCATCATGAGGAGTTTTTCCTTTCCACTATCGCCTTCGTGTTTGTTCAAGAGGAGAGTTCTGTGAAGGAGTTAAATTCAAAGCAGTCTGCGCCTCAGATAATCAATGTTTAATTATTATTTTTATATATGAATGTTTCTGTTCAGTGCCCTGAGATGACTTCTGTTGTGACTTGGCGCTATATAAATAAACTGAACTTAATTGAATTGAATATCTTTGATTAAAATATGCAAATACTATACTATAACATGGCCCATGAAATGAGTGCCAGAGTCATCATTAAACTATTTTTTATTGATAATTAAGTGTTTTTTGTTAATATTTTTTATGCAAAAAAATGTTGTTACAATGCATTTTGAATGGAAGTTTGTGTCTAGAAATTATTCCAAAAACCAGAACTTGATGTTTTGTGACTTATTGGGCAGACTAAACCCCACTGAGCTGAAGAATCTGTTTAACATGGAGTGATGAAACAGCAACTTATTTTTTTAGAAAACATTTAGAAGTTATTGACATCTTTAAATATTTGATATTTGTTTGAAATGATGAACAACAACATAATTAAATAACATGAACTGTTCAAAACTGATAGTGCCATTAATTAATGACACACCTAAAAAACAAACAAACAAACAAACAAACAAAAATATACATCTACTGGTACACTGAATTTCTGAATTCAGCCTAATAGTTAAAAACAAAAATCAGGGAATATTTGGGTAAAAGTGAAATAATGTCAGCAAAGGAGTGTTTAGGTGGAATATACCTTTTTGAAACATTCAGAATACCAATAAGCTATTTATAAATCCTGTAAAGATTTATTACTATCTTAATCTGCCAAAAAATCTGACACAAAGGAAAAAGTGCATTGGCAACTAAACATATTTTTTTTGTGACATATGTCATTTTATGTTCGCTTTCTAAAATGAATAATCAAAACACACATGTTGACTATTAGGCCAGCCAGGAATTACTAATCTACCTCTAAATTAATAAAGCTAAAAATAACTGGATAATAATGTAGTGATATACCTCCTTCATAAGTAACCTAGGATTCCTCTTTAACCCCAAAAAAATATTGAAACCTTCTTTTTGTTGTTGTTTTTAAGCTGTTTTTTATAGCTCATTACCTTCAGGGACATGCAGTATGCTCATCAACTGGGAGCCAATTGCATTTAAATGGTATGATAATTATGTCTAGACATTTTTAGAAATGTTATTGTTAAGGATCTGTGCATGTTTGGTCTTAATTTTCTCTTGGTTTAAGAAACAGTAAGGAATTAGCAGGAAGTACTGCATATCTCCCGATGAATAAATAATTGCAAGTATTCCTTACTGGTAGCAACAAACTTCGACAAAATACAAGGGAACCCGCTTCCTCCTGTTGATGCTGCTCTATTCATTTAGACCATATATAGGAAGGCTGCCAAAATGAGCCATTAGAGATTGACGGGGGTTAAGCTCCCATAATCAATATGACACTGCTAAGTGCCGTTTGATTGAGTTGCACGCAGTGTAAAAGGACATTTCTGTGTGCCCAGCTGCTCTTGCCACCAAGAAATGCCGCATTTGTCCAAAGCTAAACGGTCGTCTGAATGTCATTGTCATGGGTACATTAACTTTTATATGAGTCTGAGAGACTGACTTGGAGTGAGGATGAACGACCATTTTCATTAGCGTAGCTGCTCGGTGCCATTAAGGGTGCTGTCAGATGCACAGCGACATCCTACCCTTCGGGAGAGCGTGCAAAAGCAAAAGCTGGAGATTTCATTACTTCTCCTGAGACATACCTCAAAGAGCTGGTGTGGGGACGGCAGAGGCTGAATTTGCCAGTGTGAAACTTTGTGTCACCAGGCAACTGGACCTGATGGTTCCTTTGTTCGGGGTGAAAGGTTGGAAGCACTCTTACTAATCTCCTTGCTTCACAATTAAGGAACACAGGAGAGCGGCTCGAACCTCTTCCCTTTCTCAAACAACAACAACAAAAAAAGGAAAAAGCTTGAGAGACTCCTCCATTGTGCAGCTTCTTCAGTCCCCACCACCCCGCTCGCTCTCGCCACGCTAATCGAAAGGTATTTGCACTGTAAATTAAAAAGGCCCTCGCGCAGCGCTGGTTTAGCGCTGATGTGCTCTTCTAAGATGTCCATAAACAGTTCCAATCTAATTACAGAGGAGATTTACTTCAAATAACACTGTGGACAAAAGAATACCGGCTATTGTTGACGTGGGTCCTGTACTGCACATCTCTTTCTCTCCTTCGCTCTCCTGGGTGAATCCTTTTATATCCAAAGTCCTAGCCTTTCCAAGGTTAAAATGCGATGGGATATCTGAAAGTATGGAACCTCCTGACAAAAGCAGCTTTTTTAGTCCCTGGATGGCAAAGACCTTCGCTAATTTTGACTGTTCTGTCCCTTTCCTTATCTCTCCTTTCTCTTTCTTAACCAGGCAGATCTCGAACAAAGCCGCAGCGGCCGACATGCAAATGTAATGGGAGAATAGCGGTATCCAAGGGAGTTAAGATTGTCCAACAACGAAGCGTGCTCACGGGGGTTGCATTGTGGCGTACAGCTAAGACACATCTTTGGGGTCGAAAAAAGGGAGGTAGGGGATAGAGGATATTGGCTGGCCAGATTTGCAGCACGTCCTGCTGACTTCCATTTTATGGCCTGTGAATCGCGGAGCCCTCTGGGAGTCTATAATCCGTCCCCACCGCCCACCCTTCAAACGCCCAAACCAGCATAATTTTATTGGTCTCTCTGGATGTGCGGCTGCTGTCTCTAGTTTACAATGGTCCATCCATGTGGGGTATCCTCCTGCAGCCAGACTGTTGCACTACCATGGACATCCCAATTTGCTACTGGATCCCACCCAGCTATCCCCCCCCCTGCTTATAAGAATACCACTTCCCTCTCTGACATGCTGTTGTCTCATGGTTTCCTGTGGCGATACCTCAATGCGACTGTGCCCACCGTGACACTAAGCCTCGGCACTGAAGCGCCGCAGAGCAGAGGCCCAGTTGGGTCTTTCTCAATGAATGAAGCTGGGTGCAGGAGAATGTAGCTGTGCCAACTCTTATTCACACATTTTATCTCATTTACACACAAGCCACACATCCTCTATTCATACAGGCTGGTGTGCATAACACTTATATAGTCGTGGAGAATGATTACTACAGAGCGTTGGTCACACTGTAGCCCTCACTCAGTATCCATCAGGCAAGCAGAGGATGTCTCTCCGCCTGGAAAAACTCATTTAGATCTTATCTGGGGAAAAATTTGTTTGCTGAGAGAGAAGGAGGAGGTTAGCAGCAGGAGTGACTGTAGTCTAGCTAGTGCCGCTTGATTTAATTTAGCTACCGATAGTGTCTCTGACCACTTGTACTCTTCTTGGTTTGGAAAGCGAGAGAGAAAAAGGGAGTGTCAAGGAGAAGGAAATGGAAGAAAGCATCAAGGGCATTTATTTACAGAGACAGAGCCAACGTGAACTGTGGTCATTTTACACATATTCTGACAGTAAATTCAGCCGACAACGGCCTGAATAATTGATTTTAATTGCCTTTTTTTTTTAATCTAGACGGAGAAATACATGCAGTGTTCCGAAAGATGTTTTAATCATCTAGACACTGTTCAAGTAAATTATCCAGCAAAAAAACACCATTAAAATGTTGTTTGTTCTTGCTCCTTAAATGGAAGGCTTTAATTCATTTTATATCACTGAATACAGTCCTTTTTACAACAGACGTTTAAAAAATTGGCATCTTTGTGCATGGTTTAATGTAATATAGATCAAATGTCATGCCAATAATAAATAAAGTGACTTTCAGCACACATTAGTTTGGTTTCTCTAAGACTTGGACGGTTATATTAAGTAAAGGACTTAATGTTTTCTGCCAGAATGGCCTGTGTGACAACTGGGCACAGACATACAGACGGATAATCTCCCCCAGACCAGGGACAGCTTGCTCAATTATGAGTGGGATGCTCGAACGACAAGCACAAGCATGGTGCTAATCAGCATTTTGACTTACCAGATGACACAGACAGGAAGTGCAACACGCTAACGGTTTGTAATCAGAAGCCATAATGCTAATGCACATCTGCCCTTGAACGGAGCGTGGCACTGAACCCAAACGCCTCACGAACATGCTGAAAGTCTCATTGGGCTTTCGTTTGAATGAGACTTACCAGCGGCTGAGCGGAGTAACGTGTCGGTGCATCTGCGACACATGTGCAACACCGCCTGCTCAGGCTGCAAGAATATTTGCTTTGCTTATCGCCAGCCTAATGCTCACTGACAACTTAATAACATCACAATTAACTAAATGCTAAACAGATGCCAGCGCTGGACTAATGTGATTGAGACAATCGGCACTTTTGACGTGACCCCTGTGTAGCGCTGCCATTGGCCTAATTTTCTTGAGTGACATGACTGGACTGTGTGTGTTTCTGTGTGTGTGTTCGTATTTGCGCTAACTGATTGCGGGGCCACCGGTGTGAACAATTTACAAGGAGGGAAAACGACAAAGCGACGGAATGATCCGATTAAAAGAGCTCCTTCTTTTTGAACGCCGCAGTCTTGTTGCAGCCCTCCGTCCTCACCCTCTTTCTCTCCGTCCTCACCCTCTTTCTCTCCGTCTTCTCGCTCCTTCCCTCTCCAAAGCTCTCGCTTTAGCCAAACTATTTTTGGCTTGAGAAAAGAAAGTGTTTACTCTGTGGTCGAGGCTTGCTGGAACCACGCTGCGTTCCCACTGGCTAAAACCCCACTCTTGCCACTTCATGGTTTGCAAATTTCCCCATTTTACAAGACATTAAAAAAAAGGGGACACAAGAGAGATAAAGTGAGAAAGAAAGAAAAGCACAAGAGTAAGAACTTTCCCTTTCCATTACAGTCAGATTTTCTCGCTCACTGCTGTGTGTATATGTGCGTGCACATTCAGATGAGTCATGTATAAACAGGAACAGCCACAGATTCTTCCGAGGCTTGTGGACTCCAAACTCATTTATACACGAGTCACACGGGAGATGCATTCCCTGTTGTTTCTACTTGCAGCTCATGCTAAACAACAGGCAACTGCTCGCATCGCGGCCTTAATTTGGCAGCTGAATCGGCAGATTTCACTGCAAATGACAACGGTGCAGTTGTGGATATTCTGTTCAGTATGAGCTTATGGTGTCTGTAAAATGCATGGACGTCAAGTAGTGAAATCTGTATTGCTTTACTTCTACAGAAAGGCTAAAAAAAAAAACCTAATTCTAACTTGATTTTTTATTTTTTTTTGCAGAAAATCTGAATTTTCTTGAAGCAGCAAAGCTACATTTAAAACAAGCCGAATGTGCGTTCGTATGTGTGCGATGGATTCAACCAAAAAATGCATTACCTATAAAATACATTGAGAACCAAAACGGTTTAACCTAACTGGCGGAGATGCAGAGATACATTCAGGAGCAGAGGTATTCATCAAGAACTGTGGTCAGACAAGAGTAGATCAACCAGGAGAGGCTTTCCTGACGAAAGCGAACTCAAAACGGCACTTTGGATGTGTTCAGATGAGCACGACTGTTTGACTGTGTGGGATAAAACTCACTCTGCAGAGCTTTGGAAACGGTTTGCAGCTCATCACAACAAAGAGAGAGCGTACAGTGCCAGCGTTAATGGAGGAGCACTGCACGTCTGCCCCGTTCTGGTTTTACAAAAAGTCTTTTAGATTTAGAAGGCATGATGCTTTCACAGCTGCTTGCATAAAATGATTAGTTTCTGTTTTGATAACACCTAAAGCCAATTCCTTTAGATCAGTGTTTGGCGACCTTTACAAGGAAAAGAGTCAATCTTTTTTTTTTTTTTTTTTCCCAACTACCGTATTTTCCGGCGTACAAGTCGCATCAGTCAAAAAAGCATCATGGAGAGGAAAATTAAAACATATACAGTATAAGTCACTTCGGCATATAAGTTGCATTTATTATGCATCACCGCTGACCCATCACATTCTTTATGCGTTTATTTAAGTCAAAACAGCTTTATTTTTGCATGGCTACATTGCCAGTCAAAGAGAGATAGATCCCAGAGGAATGACTGTTCCCAAAAACGTTTCAAATCCCTTTTTTGACTCACTGTTGCAATTCTTTGAAATTTAAACCGTCAGTCAAAAATTGCGCTATGAATATGGAAAAAAAAAAAAAATATATATATATATATATAAGTTGCTTTGGCGTACAAGCCACAGGACTGACAAATCTATACAAAAAAACTGACTTATTGGTAAAATACTGTAAGTAAACTTTGCTCAGAGCTGCAATTGTAAACTTGAAGCTCAAAATGTAAAATTTATGTACAGTAGTCCGCGGTTCGTTTTTCGTGGACTCGCTCTATTGTGGTTTTTCAAAGTAAGATTGGACGTGACACACAACTGGCTGCTTGATGGATGAGCTGCAGGATTGGCCTGGAGTTTTTGATTCAAAATAAATTATTTAAAATTATTTAGCACCTGCTGCACCTGTGTGCAGCTCGCGTGCAGGGAGAGGCTCCCTCCTGCAGCGTGTCAGATCTCCGCTCTGAAGCGAAGAAGTGGGCGTGGCCAAGAGCGTTAGCAGAGAGCGTGGAGTTCATGACATGCTGTGCTCTTTTAGAGCGTTCAGAGTTTAGAAATTTATTAGGGACATTGCAAGAGTGTGGGAAGGGTTCAAACCATCTTAATATATACTTGTATATAAATACTAAAATAAACTACTATTGCTTGTGTACATAATTTTGTTCCATTTCATGTACCACATGACATTAAAGTTTACTTGAACTTGGATTACTTTATTCCATGTGGTTTTTCCACTTATCGCGGGGTGGTCCCAAACCCCTGCAATAAACGGGGAACTACCTGTAGCGCCAAATCACAATAGAAGTTGTCTCAGGGCACTGCACAGAAACATTCACATACATAAAAAGTCAGTTAATAACATTTTTTTAATCTAAAGAGCCAACAGATTGCTTTGAGTCAGAATCACTTTGTCACAGTCTCCCATCCTGAGCAAGCAGGAAGGCGACAGTGGAAAGGAAAAACTCCCTCAAGAGGAAGAAACCTCCAGCAGAACCAGGCTCAGGACAAGCTGTATAAATACTACATAAAATAAACTTTGCAAAAACAATGAATTGGTATTTTTACTTTAGTTAAAAACAAAAAAAGGCTAGTGTTTTTAGTGTTTTTCTTTATTCTAAAGTTTTATAAAAAGCAGTCAGGCTTCAAACTGAAATCACATTATAATCTAAAGTATTATCATATTCATGTACAATTTAATTCACACCCTTTCATTACTTTCTGCTTCCCCCCCCCCCCCCCCCAATCCCCTGACAAATGGAAGTTTCTGTTACGAGCCAATTCGTATGTTTTCTGTTTCGTTGGGGAGGAGGCTGTTAACAGTGTGAAAACAGAACCAAAAATAAGAATTGTCTCTCCGTTCATTACATGAGAGTCAGAGGACGGAGACGGTGCGTAATAACTGCTCAGCAACTCCAAATGACAGCAGTGTTTTTCCCTTTGAGGATGAGTGCTGCGTGAAAGACAGACAGACTGTGTTCTTTGCTTACAAAAGCCCCACGGCGAGTCCCAGTTTAGAGAAAGAAAGACTCTGATGCAATGCCATCCAATTTGGGAAAACATGTGACAAAAGCCCGCCGTCAGTAGATGTGATGAAGCTCACAAGTAACTTTGGCTCCTAAGCACAGACATCTTTTGGATTTGTGTTGCACAACATGGACAAAGAAGGGTGATGGTTGGCAGAGGATGTTTGTGTGTTTCTGCACAAGTTCAGGGGGTTAAAGCAGACAAATAAGACAGATAACTCTACTGGAGTGCCACCACCCTCAACACCACTTGAAAAATGAGCCTGTCCATCATGACGATAAACTCAGGAAAGCCTCAACAACAATATCTTGGGGTTTTGAATAAACATGTTCTACAAGTACCTTTCGCACAGTGGCAGCTCCTGAGCATGAATAGTAACGAGGTTGGTTGGTTACATTGGTTTGGATACTTCAAACTCGGTCACGACAACATTTGATCTAATTTCAGAGACAATCCGCATCTTTATTGTTATAGTAATTAGAGAAATTGCATTTCCTGCAAAAACGCAGTGTGAATGCTTATTGCAGCAGAGGTTGCTGAAAAACAGCTGAAATTAGCTAAAATACATTCTGAAATGTAGCTGAAATGGAAGAACAATCCTAATTTAGCAGAAGAAAGCCGAAATAACACATTTGCTGGCTTAGGTTAAATGAGCAGAAGTGAGCACAAAAAATAGGAAAGTGTAAAAAAAATAAATAAATAAAATAAAAAGGCTGAATTTAGCACCCAAAAAATAGCTGAAAAGGCAGAAAGGAAGGAGGCTGAAGGAGCTGAAATGACTTAACAAATGTGGAGTAACCTGAAATAGCTAAAAACAGCATCAAAACATCTGAATATTAGCTGAAAGAGTAAAATAAGCTGAAACTAGCAGCAAAAAACTTAAACGAGCATAACAAGCTGAAATTCGCATAAAGAAGCTATTTGGACTGAAAGGAGCAGAAATAACCGTGAAAAACTTGAATTTATTTGAAAACACTTGAAATTAGCTACAAAATGCTAAATAAAAATAGCTGAAAGGTAGAACAAGCGTAAATAAGCAGAAGAAAGCAGAAAGAGCAAAAGTTTGCCCCAGAACGAAGAAGAAATTAGCACAAAAAGCAGAAATTATCTGGAAAAAGTTAAAATAAGCAAAAACAGCTGAAAAGTAGCTAAAAATGCAGAAGAAGCTTAAATTACCTTAAGTGGAGAGAGCATAATTTTCGTGAATTAGGCTGAAAATGTTTAAATGAGTGCAAAAAAAGTGGAATCAGCTTCAAAAATAAAAATAAAAATTAGCAAAGAAACAGCTGAAATAGCAGAAAAAACATGAAATTTGCATCAATAAGCTGAACGGAGCAGAACAAGCTAAACTGAAATGTTAGAAGAAGCACAAAGTGTTGCAGTTAGCAGAAAGAATATGAAAGGATCACAAAAGTGCTAAAAAAGAGTTGAAATCAGCTGAAACTAGCTGAAATTTATTTATTTTTTAATTTGCACAAGGAAACTGAAAGAAGCTGAAGCAGAACAAAATATGAAAGGAGCAGTAAAAGTTTGTAAAAAAAAAACATCTAAAGATCTGAAGGATGTAAAATGAGCTCAATTCATTTTCTATGAGAAAAAGAAAATTGCAGAAAAGGCTAAATATCTAAAAAAGCTAAAGTTGCACCA
>JARVGS010000400.1:8111409-8124792 GCA_031762315.1 Hypsolebias antenori | reverse complement strand
GAATGTAAATGTTTGTAAAACCTTCATTTAGAACTAGTCTGAAGGAGCTGTGTTGTAAATCAGGGAACAGGATTGTGGAGTTGACTTGATATCACCATAAATATTTCTAAAACTATTTATATGTTTTAAAAAATGATTAAAGTTGTTGGGAAGGTGTAGTGCAGGTGAAGGATACCTGAAGTTTTTTAGTTTTCAGTTTGGATATTGTTCAAGTGAAGGTTGTTGTTTGTTTGTAGTTATTTTGTTTTTTTTTTAAACGAGGGGCAGATATTATGAGACAATTTTCTTCTTTCTGCACCTTTTCATTCAGTGTTTTTTTATTTCTGATGAAATTTGTTTTATTTTGAATAAATGAATTATAAAACAAAACATGCAGCGCTGGGGCTGCTGTTTCAGTACGCCGTAGTTTCAGGGACACGTTGGCTCAAACTTTATTGTGTTTCATCTTCTGACTCACATCATATTCTATCGCGTGGAAACTATTCAGATTAAACAAGTTAGATGTGCTAGTTAGAACGACTCTCTGTCATGTTTTGCAGCATAAAGAGACCAAGTAGGACCTCTCTGCAGAAAAACCTGCAGTTTAACTGATCTTAGAAAGCCGAACCACTTCCAAACCGACAAATTAGTCTTTCCTCTCTTATCAGTGATGTCATCTGCTTTCTCTTTGCTTGTGAAACATTTTTTAGTCACATTCTGATGGTCATGGACACTCGTTTTGAAGCGAAAACTTAACACGCGTTGGAGATTAGCTTAGCCCACTAACGCCTGCTGGACTTGAGTGCTACGTAATATCTACGTCACCATGCACTTACGTAGTTGTGTCGCAGCTTTTTCTGTCCGGGTTGAAACTGAAGCAGCTGCTTCATTCAACCTGAACAGAAAAAGAAAAGCGTCAGGGAAACGCTGTGAAATCCTATCGAAATATCGAAAATATGCTTAAAATTCATATCATCGTTATTGAATAAAAGTATATTGCGAGATATATCAATATGGAATTATTGTCCAGCACTAGTTGTGAATGGCTCTCAGTTACTACCACAACCAATTTTAATAATCTGAAGCAGTGTTTGTCCTACCACTATACAAGTGGGGCGCCCCGCCCCATCAACAGAAATGAGTGCCTCGCCTACCAAACCGAACTGCCCCCACCCCCAATCGGCACTGACATAGCGCTAACCTCGTGACGTACAATAGAGGCGCGCTAGCTAATAAACTAAAGGCAGCGCTCACGTTGCCTCTTCCCTCACACTGAACCCCACCTGCTCAAAAACTGTCAGTACAAACAGCGCACAGCTTAGGACGTGTCTCCATCTTCGCTTCGTCGACAAAAATCACAGACGAGATGAGCGCCCCACCATGACATGTTATCTAGGAGAAACACTGAAGTATAGCAGTTTTTGTGTTGGCTAATGCCTATTAGCTGTTGTAGCCATCTGGAATAAGACTGACAAAAAAGTTAAACAGTTGTAGCTGCACTGTACATCCAAATATTTCTTCCAAAAAGTGTACCTGTAATTTAAATTATTCAGTAGTTCATGAGATGTTTTTCTAGCTCAATATCTGTAAAAGTGACTTACAGTCATTGTTGTGTCTTTTAGAGTTGGTTGTGGTAGCCATCGTAAATTGGGTTGACGCTAAAGGTTAATCACTGGTCACACATATACCGGTAATAATTACTGTCTGTGAGTTTCATCAAAATTCTCCCAGTGGTCCATGAGATTTTTCGGGTTCAGACTCAGTGGTTTTACTATAATTTTTGTGTACGACCTTTAAAAGGAATTCCACTTCAAAAGTTCTGAACGACTCCTTTAAACAGAAACATTTAGCTATGGGGCTTCAGTTTATTCCATGTACGTAATTTATTAGGTGATGCGTATTAGATGAGATTGCACCACTGAGCTGTTTCTGTAGGATTATTATTCAAGGGCAGCTGCACGCTGTGACTGAACATCCCAAAAAGGAAAGGTGTCTTTTCTGGCTCGGCTTTCATTTGCTTTCAAGGGCCTACTTAGAGCTACGCTGTTCCAATCTATTTATGTTCAAGGGCCATCTATCAGGCATTGTATAGGAAGTGCTCTGTGGGTGTGCATGGTGGAGGAGAACTACTCATCCCTCAGACTGCCGGATGCGGCTCTTTGCTCCATCTGTGCGGGGTAACACTGCGGTAGAAATCAAATGCGTGGATGTGTTGAAGACATGTGGATGCTCAAGAACGCATAATTTCCCAGCTCTGTCAACAGGTGTTTATACTTGCAGCATGTACGAGGTGCCTGCGAAGAACTCTTCAGAAACCATCAAGGACGGGGAAAATGATGGAATTTCAGCTCAGTCGTTTATTCTGAGCCAATGACGCTCTCACTGTGTATAATCATGCTCAGTCACTCATATCGGGGGCTGATGATGGGGGGCCAAATCAAACAGGGTCTGGTCTCATTGAAGGCAGCGTGTTCAGATTACACAACCATATTTTCTTCACAAGAGTCGGTTTAGTGATGGTGCCGAACCAAACACATAAACAGAAACTACATGCTTGTGTCAAGTGAAGTCCTCTTACAATGCTTACCTAACACGTGCGCTTGATGTGTGGGTGATGTTCTGTTACATGAGTTCATCGCTAATCATCCAGCGCATTTGTGCTTTGTTGTCCCCTGTTACAGAATGAAAAGGGGGACTTGGAAATACCCTGTCTGTTTGTGCATGTTATAAGCATGATAACTTAAAACATAAATGAGGTAAATGGACTGTAATTATATAGCTCCTTTCTATCTTATCAAGATACTCGAAGGGCTTTACAACACAATGTGTGCCCTCATTTACCCATTCATACAGCACTCTACTAGATCTATACAACGAATAAGCAATCATTCATTCACTGATGGGACACACATCAGAGGCAATGAGGGGTTCAGAGTCTTGCCCAGGGACACTTCAGCACGTGACTGCTGTTGGAATTGAACCCCTAACTCTTGCATTGGAGGACGACTGCTTTAACCACTCAGCCATAACCGGCCCGCAGGTGCTATCTCCATTTTTGTGTGTGGCTACATGTAAGTAAAAGACTTTTTTTTTTTTATTGGGTTACCATATCAAAATCCAAGATGACTGCCCCCCTAAATGTTCTTCTGTGTTGTGAGCATGATAACTTTAAAAATAAGTGAGGTACCGACTTCCATTTTGGTGTGTGGCTGCATCTAGGCATAAGAAAGAGCTATCAAAAATTGGGTTGCCACATCAAAATCCAAGATCATCGTATACATGGAAAACTGACCATTCCTATTGTTTAAGGGAACTATGCTTTCTAGTGATTATATTTCTTAAATGTATATGTTCCACAAATGAAAATGGTGGCCAGTTTAGATTAATCTGTTGGGCCTGGTCATGGATAAAATTGCTCTGTCCACACTACAGGATCCATCACTCTGTACTTCCTTGGAAAAACAACAAAAAAAAAAAAAAACCTACTTTGATTTTTGTACAGTGTAACCCCTTAAATATATTAAATATTAAGATTTACTTGCATTCCCTGTTCAATTACAGTCTAGAAAAACATATAAAAAACTAAAAACATTAACTATTCAAATCCTTTAGTAATTGGGGACATCGGCATATCACTTGTTTATTATTCAAATTTCATACAGTCTGCTGTGCTCCAATACAGACAGTTTGAATTTTCTGCTAGAGAACTGAACACATTACAAGAAAGTTCATGCTCAATAATCCAGGTACCAAATCCAATCATTCTCAATCGGGTCATCTGGACAGTTTCTTTTCTTTTTTTTCTATAAAAAAGAAACTGTCCAGATGAACCGACTGAGAATTACTGAACACATTACATGCCTCTGACCACATGATTTTTGGTTCTTAGATACATCCCAGACCGGATTCCAAAAGTAAATTAATGTTCCACCAAAATTTATTATGAAAACGCATGATTTAACGACTCAGTCTAAAAGTTACACCCTGCTTTACTGGCTTGGCATAATATTTTGTTCTCTGATGAACTATAAAAAAAAATCCAATGTAAAATATATCATGTGAAGTATAGTCATAACAAAAAATAAATTTTATGTGTCGGTTTCAGTTCAGAAGTGACAGCATTATCACCTCAACTAAACCTTTTCCCAGCAGTTTCATATGAACAATGTACGAGTGCAAACTTATTTGTGTTCTTTTTAAAATATATGTTATTATCGCCTGTAGGCAATGGTGGAGCAACCTGTGTCTGTGAGTGGGTATTTGTGTTCTGTGAGTAAAATAACTCAAAAACCACTGGATAAATTTTAATGAAACGTTCAAAACATAATTGGGTGTAGAGCTACAGCTAAACAACTTTTGGCGTCAACCCAATTCAATATGGCCGCTACATCTTATAAACAATAGACAACACAAAAATGTGTTGTACCGTAGTGAATTTTACAGATATTGTGCCAAAAACTTGATGTGGTGGTGGTTGAGAGTCCTCCACGATGCAGACTTTGAGCAACAACCCATCATGTGAGGTACAGGTAGCCCTCGGGTTACGACGGTCTCGTCTTACGACGTTTCGACGCATCACCCTTATTCAAGTTACGCGGTTGTCATTTTTACGTCATTTTTGCGTCGGTTTTTACGTCGGTTTTACGACAGTTTTACGACGTTAAACGTCGTAGCACAGCAGCGCATCGGCAGCGCGGCGGAAGAATACAGTACTCGGTGCAGCGGCGGAGGAGTACGGAGGAGGACGGCGTCACTAGTATCCCAGTAGGCCATTAGCCCTTCGTTAGCCCTTCATTATGGCTCCCAAAACACAAGGAGGACTCTTCTGATGGCAGTGCATCGAGGAAAAGGAAGGCCGTCACCATGGACTTACGTCGAAAATCGGTTTACGCGCTTGGTGAAACAGGTACGTCATATTTATTTACGTACGTTCCGACTTACGTCAAATTCGGTTTACAACGCTGCATGAGAACGGATCTCCGTCGTAAGTCGAGGACTACCTGTATACTTCAAATTAGGGATGCACTGATCCACTTTTTCACTTCCGATACCAATGCACGAGGTCCAGTATCTGTCGATACCGATTCGATGCCGACCTGATACATTAAAACAATGCAGAATTAACTAAAACATTTTTTTTAATGCAGACATAAACGTACTTAATTACAAATCAGTTGAAAACTGATCCAGTACAGCTTCACAAGCTTGGTCAAACATGAAAAAATAAACTTCAACAAACCTTTCAAATGGTTCAGGAATTCTAAATATAATGAAAAATAAATAATAAAGGAGCTGAAATAAGAGGGAAAAAACAATAGCTTCACTTGCTTGGTTGGCAGATATTTAAAATAAACAGCAATCAGCTCCTCCGTCACATTGTCACCGATACCCGATCAAGAATTTTTCGATATCCGTACCAATACGATACTAATATCGGATCGGTGCATCTTTACTTCAAATGCTGTGAAATCTTGCAGTGCCACATGAATGTCATTTACACGGTTTGACCAAAATGTCTGCAACTTTGTTTGAGTTGAACACACCGGCACCGAAGTCAGCAGATGATGTGCATTCCTTCAAAGAAAGAAAGCTCCATCTTTATTTCAATTCAGATTTAACTCCCAAATAAAGCAAATGTATAATGTGAAATCACAACATTTGTTTGCACATTCACAAAAAAAAAAAAAAGGATTTCCTTGCTTCCTCCTAAGAGAAAATGTGATAATAGTGTAAACACAAGGCGTCTTAAATCTCACTGAGAAAGAGAAAGTGAGAGTGATGTGCAGTTAAACTTCTGCGTCATGTTTTACCAGAGCCCATTTCTCAAACTCATCCCTCACAGGGCCTCAACGCACAGATGATTATTACTGCTGCTGCTCCTGTTGTCTGGCAGGAATACATGACTCGCCCTGGCTGTGGCTGCCCCCTCCCCTCGCCTCTTCTCCATCAGCTCCCCTCCAGTGGTTCCAGACTGGAATGCCTATATTTAGAATGCTCCTTTCCGCTGTTATGGCTGTCGAATCATTAGCCTTATTTAACCCTTCTTTCCCTCCAACGAGCTGCCTGGTTGAGGGCATGCCCCCCAGGGGTAACACCCCCTCGCCTCGGAGTCCTGACTATGCCGCCCCACATTCTTCTATGAAATGTTGAAAAGAAGGGGAAAAGGAAAACTTTGAAGGAGGCTTTTGGATGAATTACAAAACAATAAGAAGCACAACGCGTGGATATTTTATAGAAATCTCCAGACCTGAGAATTCCAAATGACATTCTGTAAGACAGAGTTGAAACTTTGGCGTTTTCAAAGCCTTTTTTATGAAACATTTAGCAAGACTTATGTCTCTTTTTTATATACTTTTGAGCATAATTGCATTTTATGATGCACTGAGCTGTCTGTCAAAGCACTATGCATGCATGTTTCTCAGAGTATATAAATAGAGCATTTTGGATTTGGCATGTTCTAATCTCATTAGATTTCACTCGTACCGCAGGCAAAGATGTAATAAAGCATCTCGCTGCTTTTGGTTACAAACACTTGAGTTGCAAGTGGAGATTCTGAGTAGTCAAGCTGCGAATGCAGTAAATCAGTAAAAATACCTATGCTCAAACTGTAATCTGTAACTAATCTAAAGCACTGTTTTAATTAGAGATTACATACGCAGGCACCAGCATAACTTAATTGTTCTCTTTATATCGCTTTGTTTTTCATTAGAAATATCTCTGGTGAGATAATATTTTCCAGACGTATTCAGCACACATCTGCAACAGTGAGGCAGCTGATAAAGGTCTTATTTGAGAGGGGAAAAATAGACACATTGAAAATATGAAACAAGAGAAATTGCATTTCCTGTGAAAATACTTATTGCTTAAGAAATTGTTGAAAAACAGCTGAAATTAGCTAAAAACATGCTGAAATTTTAGTTGAAATAGAAGAACAGGCCTAATTTAGCAGAAGAAAGTAGAAAGTAAACTTATTTGCTGAATTTGGTTTAAATTAGCAGAAATGAGCACAAAAATCAGGAAATGAGCCAGAACAAAGCTGAAATAAGCAAAAATAAGCTGAAAAGTAGCGGAAAAGTTAGAAAGAAGTTCAATCTATGAGAAGGAAGGAGAAGGAGCTGAAATGAGCTAAAACATGTGGAATTAGCTGAAAAAGCAAACTTTAACACTAAGCAGCTAAAAGCTAGCTGAAATAGCAGAAAAAGATTAAACTATCAGGAAAAAAAGCTGAAAGGAGCATAACATGTTGAAATGAGCATAAAGAAGTTGATTAGACTGGAAGTAGCGGAAATTAGCACGAAAAACTTGAACTGATCTGTAAACAGCTGAAATTAGCTGAAAAATTCTAAGAAAAAAGGGTAGCTGAAAAGGTAGAACAAGCTTAAATCAGCAGATGAAAACATAAAGAACAAGTTTGCTGAAAAATGCAGAAATGAGTACAAAAAGTGGAAATGATCTGAAAAAGCTAAAATAAAAAACTGAAAAGTAGCTAAAAAGGTAGAAAGAAGCTGAAGTTACAAGAAGGATGTGAAGAGAGCACATTTTTGCTGAATTAGGTGGAAAAAAACTGAAATTAGCCAAAAAAAACAGCTAAATAATAGCTGAAGTAGCAGAAAAAGCTTAAACTTTCAGAATTAAGCTAAACGGAGCCTAACAAGCTGAAAATAGCAGAAAGCTGTTAGAAGGATCCCAAAACAGCTGAAATTAGCTTAAAAAAAGCACAAGGAAGCTGAAAGAAGCTGAATCAGAGTTGTAAACAGATGTAAAGATTTGAAGGATGTAAAATGAACTCAATTCATTTTTAACGAGAAAAAAAAAAATCAGAAAAGGCTAAATATTTCAAAAAGCTAAAACTGCACCAAATACCAAAAGTCACAGCAGGATTGTCCTGAAAGCGCTGAACGTTTTTGATTAACAATTTATTGAAATAGCTTGAAAACCGCGGGAAGAGAATCGCGCCAAAAAAACATGCGGAAGAAAAATGACGCACGATTGTGTGAACGCTTCATGAACATGCACACAAAAATAAACCAACTGTACGCATTTGATTGTAAATACACAAAACGGTCCACCTTGAACACTTTAGGACGGACGTAATTTGACACAATCCACCTCTTCCCCACAAATTAAAGAGTTCATCGCCAGCGGTAAAACTGCTCTGAGCCATCACACATCTGCTGAGGGGAGATTTACTTCTTCCTATTTACATCTTGGCACCTAGATGATCCTCGTCTTCCCATCGCCGCAGCAGAAAGCACAGATAAACAACACCGGCCTGCCAAATTTCCTCAGCTTGTTGATTACTGTTGGGTCTGTCTTGATTTAGGACGAGTGGGACTAATCCGAGATGATGTGATCTGTCTGTCAGTCATGGCTCCAGTTAGTCAGAGACGACTGATTGAAAGGGGCACGTGGGCCAACACATCCTACCTAATATACACACTGCGCATCCTAATTTATGGAAAAGAGGAGAATTTTAAATTCTGTGATTCATATACTGTGTTTCCAGATTCAAATTTGAAATAATAATATTGAAGTTTCTAAGATATCTGGCTGTTTTTATAATTTGCTTCCCCCCCCCCCCCTTCTTCAAATAGCCTTACTGAAATACAGTGACACTTACAGTATGTTGTTGTTAATAGAATATTAAGAGCTTGTTCCGTGAATTAGATTCAAAGCATAATCAGCTCAAGCTTTCTGTACTAATTTAGAAAACATGAACACTAATGCTGCCGAGAGGCTTATAATCTTTTTGTTTGTGTCCATAGTTGTGATGCTCTTTCTCTCTCTGTGTGTGTGTGTGTGTGTGTTCATACCAGTGTGGATCTGCCGATGAGCCTCCAGGGATTCCTCTGTCTGGAACTGGGCGCCGCACTGGTCACAAACTATGGCCTTTTCACCAGCTGCACAAAAAGAAACAAGTGGACTGTTATCCTCAAACATTGCATCACACCAGGCAGCAGAATCCAGTTAAGATGGACACAACTGGAAAAAAGGAAAATGGGAACCAATATAATATTTTCTTTTTTTTTTTTTAACTTTGATTCAGATTTACTGACATTATATAAAACTTTTTTTTTTTTTGGGATAAATTAAACATATTTTGCAGAGGATCTGCATTATGAAATCTCTTTAATGTGACCCGCTAATCAAAATGACATATTTGGATTTGGGGACTTAAAGGCAGCTAAAACAGAATAAAATAAAAACAAATCCTTACAACCTCAAAGTGTTCACTCAATAACAGCACAACCTCGTGCCAAACAAATCTCAAAAAGCACAAACTAACTGCAGAAGCAGCAGCCTCAGGTGTCCTGTGATGGGCTTGTGACCAGTCCAGGGAGTCCCCCTCCTGGAGATAAGCACCAGGTCCCACATGACCCAGTGAGGAAAAGCAGCTAAAGAAAATGAATGAATGAAAGTGTGAATGTTTATGAAGCATTCACACTATTGTGATCCTTTTTTTTTTTTTTCCCGTACATTTTTTGGCGGGATTCTTGTTCCACAATTTTTGTGCCATTTCAACAAATCATAAAACATTCAGCTCTTTCAGGACAAAGACTTTTGGTAGTGAGGGAACTTTAGCTTTTTGAAACATTTAGCCTTTTCTGACACTTTTTTCCTCAAAAAATGAACTAAGCTCATTTTATATCCTTCAAACATTTACAACCTTTTACTGCTCCTTTCACATTTTGTTCTGCTTCAGCTTCTTTCAGCTTTGTTGTGAAAATTTAAGCATTTTTTTTTTAGCTACGTTCAGTTAATTTTCTTATTCAGCTGTTTGTGATACGTTTAGGTTCTTTCTGCTAACTTTTGTGCTTCTTCTAATTTCTTTCTGCTAATTTCAGCTTGTTATGCTACTTTCTGCTTCTTGGCCTATCCTGATTTTTCAACTACTGTTTTTATGCTAATTTTAGTTTTTTCAGCTAATTCCATATTTTTTGCACTCATTTCAACTTTTTTTCAGCCTAATTCTGCAAAAATGTGCTTGCTCCACTTTCTTCATGTAGTTTCAGCTTCTTTTTGCCTTTTTAGCTACTTTTCAGCTGTTTTCGTTTAGCTAATTTCAGCTTTTCCCCCCAGATAATTTCAATATTTTGTGCTCATTTCTGCTTCTTTCAGCCTAATTAGGGAAATGTGTTCTTTCTGCTTTGTTATGCTAAATTCAGCTTGTTCTACATTTTCAACCAGCTTTTTAGCTAATTTTAGCTGCTTTCAGATAAATTAAAGTTTTTCGTGGTAATTTCTGCTACAATCAGCCTAAATAACTTCTTTACACTAATGTCTTCTTTCTGCTAATTTTAGCATCTTTGTGCAAGTTTCAGCTTTCTCTGCTATTTCAGCTACTATTTAGCCATTTTATGCAAATTTTAGCATCTATAGCAAATTCCACATTTTTACCTCATTTTAGTTCTTTCAGCTTCCTGCTGGTAGCTTAAGATATTTTCTGCATTTTCAGCTACCTTCAGCTATTTTTAGATTTTGCTAATTTCAGCTGTTTTTTGCTAATTTCCTACTTTTTGTGCTCATTTCTGCTCATTTAAATGTAATTCAACAAAAATGTGTTATTGCTGTTTTCGTCTGCTAATTAAGGCTTGTTCTTTCATTTCAGCTACGATTCAGCATGTTTTCTTTAGCTAATTTCTGCTGTTTTTCAGCATGTTCTTAAGCAATAAACATTCACACCCCATTTTCGCAGGAAATGCAGTTTCTCTTATATAAGATTAATGTTTATATTTGTGTATTTTTGATGGATTTGATGTAATGTGTTTTGCAATTCAGCCTACAGAGCAGTTAGACGCATAATTTGATGAGTCAATCTTTTCGCCCTCAAACTGGTCAGGCTCAGCTCCAAATTTAATGAATATGCAAATTGTGGTGGAGCATCATCTTCTTCCCCATGCATGATTTATGTGGGCTGATTCCCAGAAAAAGGTTTTTACTTGTTGTATGTAGTTTGCATTAAAAACCACAGGATTATCCAGTTGTTCACCTCCACATGATTTTGGGCTTTGGTTAAAAATTAGATACTCCACATCGTTTAGTTCCATTGGTCTCATTGGATGTGCAGTACAGACATTTAAATGATTCACCCTCATGTAATAAATTTCTAAACAAACCTTTTGAGAGTACCTGACATTGGACGTATTCGAACACGTGTTGTACAAACAGCAAATTTCATTTCAAGTCCAATAGGTCATAAAGTATTTTATGTTATTAAAGGCAGTGAGCCAAACTCAAGAATGCATCTCTGTGGTTAACACGTTGCATGATCTTAAATATAGGAAGTTATGGTTGTGCACAACTCCACTTGTGTCATACTTCACTTCTGTTTATGCAAATATTTCAGCTATACAGCCCTTGAGCTACAGGCTAAATTGCCATGTTGGTTTACATTTTATGAATGTGTACCGCTATTCTCAACAATAAAAAAGGGAAGCAGGAGGTTGGACTTATACACACACAGGGTGCTATTGAAGGGCACGTCGAATCAGAGGCAGGCAAATGACTTTTTGTGGCTTGGCAACAAGCTCAGTACATGCCATACACATCGCACATCAAACACACACAAACAATTTTAACATCTGGATATTGTGTGTGTGTGCAAAACAGGCCTGCATGTGTATGTGTGTGGGTGTGTGCGTCTGTTTCCATTGCAAGCACAGAGCGATCTCTCCTCAGTAGACCTTGGTTTGTTCTTGGCTAGGCCTCCTGGGTTACGACACCTCCAGAGAGCGAAAGAGAGCGCAGTGAAAACAGGAAGCCAATTCTTAGATGACAAGGAAAAAAAAATAAAAAATAAAGAAGAGAAAAAAATAAAGCAGAGATGGTTTGTGAGGTTTTGCAACTGCAGTGACATTAGGGAACGGCCTGTACTGTAATAAGCCCTACCAAAAGCAGAAATGACACAGACCGTGCATGACAGAGTGTGCCAGCCAGCGGAGTGCTTATGCAACAAGTTATGCAAAAGACGGCGCTCTGCACAAGTGATCGTGACTGGATCATAAGCCACTGTAATGCAAGCTTTAAAGCTTGAACATCCCGGATTAGTGTGTAATATCTCAACGTGCATTTCAATTCAGCAACTTCAGACCCAACACTGAGCTGTTGAGGAAATGGTTTTAATTGGCTGCGTATTCAAGAGGTGTCCTTGGCGGTGTGAGCGCATGGCAAGCTTGTGTCAAATGCACAGATGAGCATACGGTCAAATTAGCTGGCAAATGCAACCACTTAACCTTTGGAGGAAAAGACATGCAGTGAAGCTGTAGACTAGAATCCCTGAGAACCCCGCACCACATGGCGTCTGATTTGCATTAATCGCGTCATGCCTCTGTTGCTTCTGATGCATCTGATTTATTCTTGTTCAACGGGTGTTTCCACCTCTTTTTCCCCCCCATGCGCCTCAGCTGCTCAGCTAAACTTCACCGGACTTCTTCCATCTATTGATCCGAGCTCATCGATTGCCCTTGCTGTAACCACCTGGGACAATTTTATGACCACACAATTGCAATTCCAGATCCATCACGCCCACCTGATGGATTGCATCAACGTTTAAAGTACATATACATTCAAGTTTCACAGTTTCTTTGTCTAATGAGTAAAACGGAAGATCCATCTGACTCCTGATAAATTGTATCTGTATTTTCATAATAAAGCATTCTTAAGTCCTATTCGCACGGGATTAGTTTTACCTAGGGACCACATGTTATTTGTAACAATTACGGAGGTTGTCTGTGTTGTTAATCTCGTGCAAATCGGCCGTGTCAGTAATTTGTAAAGTAAAAATTCCACCGCAAATTTCTTAATATATTTTGCTGAACTCTGAGGTCCTGCGATGATACTAATCCATTGCCAAGAGGCATCTCTGAGATTTGGACAGAAATGGGCGTGGTCCGATACATAATTACCGGTAGGTGTTTTTTCTTTCTTTCTTTTCCAAGCAAAATCATTTGTAAAAAATATGGAACAAGGCTGTTTCAAATGAACGCGCTGCTCACTTCGGCTTTTGTAGATGCTGCTACTTCTTTCACCATGGATGACAGCAGAGATGCACCCTGACGGTGATCAGCTGATCCATCCATCCATCCATTATATTTACCCGCTTCTTCCTTTTTGGGTAGCGGGGGGTCGCTGTTGCCCGTGTCCAGCCATGACTGTTGGAGATGTGGGGTACACACTGGACAGGTCGCAAGTCCACTTCAACCAGCGGATCAACGGACGCGAGCGACCAGTGACAGTTGTCCATCTGAGCTTAACGCGACTTTGTTTTACCTCGTTCATCCGGCCGGTCGGACCTGCGTCATCCTCAACAAGTAGCTTAACACAATTTTATACAGGTAGTCCTCGGTATCCGGCTTAGTTCCGTTCTACCGGCCCGGCCGGATACCGAAAAAGCCGGTTACCGGG
>JARVGS010000400.1:8038507-8052142 GCA_031762315.1 Hypsolebias antenori | reverse complement strand
CTTCAGATGTTTCATATTTCATTGTACCAGACCACACTCACCTGTGTCAGGTGCAGCTACAACCCAAGGACTAAAGACAATCTTCTTGTTTGGCAGCAGATATAACGATGTTTCTTACAAACCTTCAGTTTTAAAAAAAGAGCTGATGTAACTTAACTAAAGAGTCAGAACATACAGCCAATCAGTGTTTGTCCTTTAGAAACGCCCACTTTTGGTCTGCAGAGAACCCTTCTCAGCTTTGTAGAGATCTAGTAGATGCTGTGTGAGTAAATGAGGCACAGATTGTTGTAAAGCACTTAGTGTCTCTATAAGATAGAAACGTGCTATAAAATAAATTCATTTACCTGATTTAAAGAAGAACACACGAGGAACAGACAACAGTAGATAATCATATCAAAGCATATAAAATTAAATGGAAGAAATTATTTTTAAAAAATAGCTACATTATAAAGTGATGTAGAATCTAAAAACAGGAACATGTCTGCATTGGTTTCTCCAGGAACTGAACAAATGTTTAAAGCCATTTAGAGAGGTCAAGGTCAAGAGCTTCAGATCTTTTTCAAGATATTCCAGGAAACAGGAGCAGAGTAGGAGAAGGTCCTTTTGCCAAGTTCAGATCTCACTGAGGGAACACTGCAGGTAATAATGTCCTGAGAGCGCACGCTGTAGCTGCACTCATGTAATGACATGTAGGAGGCGATGTATGAAGGCAGCAGACCAAGAAGTGATTTAAAAATGAAAATGTACCAGTGAGAGAGTCTGCGTGAAAATGATGTCCAGTTAACCAGTGAATACAGGGTGCAGTGATGGGGATGGTTGTTGCAGCCAGTTAGTTATACCTTGTACCAAAATAATGTTTTCTTGTAAAGCTTAAAATGTTTTAAAACATCAAACATTCATTCAATTTGCTTAAAACTGTTAAGAGCAAAACCCAAAGATGATTAAAGTTCACAGTATCACGATCTGCTCCACACACTTTACATTCCGTAATATTAGCTTTCCTTTTCCATATTTATCATTCCACAGTCTTTAACCCACATTGTCATTTATCATTGAATGGGTACAGCTGAATAACTGCTGGTTCTCCATCTTGTTCCATTATAGCTGAATGTGCTGAGTATAATTTAACTTTAACGAGAAACTCTATGTGTATGAGTCTCTGCTTATTTTGCTCTTGCACTGCAGGTAAAACTGCTTCCCTGCACATCTGTATGCATATATGTGCAGAGGTAATTAGTGTACGTAAAGGAGCTAATGAAGAATTTGTGGGTCCACACAAGAACACATTTTGACTTCCAGATTCATGATGTGATGAAACTAAAGCGCAACATTATTCAGTATTGTATTAGATAGTGATGGGGCTTTTGAATGTCAGAAATACACATTATTTATTACAAATGTTCATTATTTTCCACCAACAAAGTCAAATGAATGATTCTGTGTGTTTTTCTTTGTATCAATAGCAAAATATGTTTTGAGTCTCTGAATGGATTTTAAATAAACTGTCAGGAAGTAATTGTGTACAATAATAAATAAAGGTGGTGGTCTTTCATCAATAGCTATATACTATACATTCAAATCAACATAGCTTCTTTTACCCAAAGATGCTGACACTACCACTGAAAGTGCAGATATGCAAAGGGGTATTTGTAAGTATGTATAAAAACTGTTGATTTTTTTTTCTCATCAAGGAACAGTGAGGTGAAAAATACAGTCACGGTATGATTGGATACTTTCCCAAAATATGTATATTTACATTTGCAACTGAGCAATGGCAGCTTGGGGCAGGGATCACTATGAATTATGGTCAGGGCCCAAAGGTGGACACCAGCTAACGACTTTGCAAAAAGCCTTTGGAGATGTGTCAATCGTTGGGGTTCTAAAGATGAATCCCTTGAGTACAACTATTCAAGGAGCAAGACGACAGCTTAGAATTAAAGGTCTTCCAGACTGGGCTATTTGTCTTTAGCTTCTTAAGTCTTGTTAAATAATAACAAACTCTTGGCATAAACTATTAAATTGAAAATGAATATTGCGATAAAACTAAGCTCTCACAGAGCTTAGTTTTATTACAGCATCTATTTATTCTTCCTCCAGGTTCCTGAGTTCCAGGGTGGCCCCTGTGAGCAGCAGCTGGAGGTTGTTCCACTAATTGTCTCCAGCAGTATATAGGTCTTCATATGACTCCATTCCCTGTTGGAGCATTACCTACCAACCAATACTTGTGCCTCCAGCCCTTTAACATGTAAATGACCAAAGTGTTTTTACCCTTGTGTTTTCCACCATACTTTCAGAGACTCACTGTCTGAGCCTAATCTCCTGGACCGCTCACCTACTGACCTGAACCTCCTGTGCTGGCACTCACCTGTAAAGTTCCTACTTCAGCTGCTCCTGCACCATCCAGCTACTCCACTCATGCACTCCATCATCACCACTGTATATATTGACCTGGACCCTTCCTGTTGGAAACCCTCTGCCTTCTCCTCTGCACCGCAACTTGTCAACCCAACCATTAGGAACCAGGAACCAACACATCTTCATCTAACATCATTCCAGGAATTAACCTGTTTCTCTCCATTTCCAGATTCCCTGATCCCTGCTTTGTAAATAGCACATTTAAACATCGTAAATAAATCACTTTAACATTGGAGTTTGAGTCTTGTTCCTCTCTCAGTCCCTGTTCTCTGGGTTCAAGTCCTCGCAAGACTTTTCATCCAACTTTAGGATTAATAACAAATATTTCAAAAGGTGTCTCACAAATGTCTGGCTCTGACGTGTTCTTCAAGTGTTGCAGCTCTATAACTTGCTCCATTGGGGAATTAACTTCTGCTTTTAAAACTTTAGGAGCTCTGAAAAGTTAAACAATACAGAAGAGCTGGGATTACAGTGCACAACATGTTTTCACTTTTTGAAAAAAAAAAAAAAAACTGAAGGTGTATAAGTAACTCGTCAAACATATCAAAGAGTCTTTGTTTGATTTTAGGTTACAAAAGTGACGGGTAAACCATTTCTGAGAAATGTTTTCACAAGAGTTTCAATAATTGGTTAATTACAATGTCACACTTTAAAAACATGATTTGTTTGAGTGCTGTTAGTCAGCACAAGCCTTCAAGAGTTGAGTTGGTTCTGAGAATGTGTGCAAAATATGACAAAAGGCTTTTAATTAAGTTAGATTTTTTTTTTTAACACTGTGTCCCCGGAACATACAGTGGAATTGTCTCTCTGTGTCTCACTTTCAGAATGTTGATGCTAGCTTGATTAAAAATGTTATTGAATAAATGACAGTGTCCTTGCTGTTCCTATTTCTGTAAAATAATTTAACACTGCTGATCCTTCAGTATGCAGATCAGGGCTCACGCACAAAATGTTCTCAGGGGCAAGGTATTTTCTAAGCAGGCTCTACAGGGACTGGCCTTAGAAAACACACAGTGGTTAAGTCACTCGAGTTTGATGCAAGGATTGTAGGTTTCTAATTCCACTGACAACCGTTGAGCAATCTCAGTTCCACAATGTGTGAGAGACATAATAATGAGGCCATGCTGGCTCTGACACTGCCCAGACTAACAAGGTTCACATCAGATGTTGAGGAACCAGGACATTCTGATGAATGGACTACTGGAATAAGGCATGCATGGAAAATGGCAGACACATCAACACTGTTGGAATGCTATGATGCCAGCAAGCCTAGAGAGAGAAAGGCTAAATGAGGTGGATGTGGGAATTTTAGACAATCCGATAGCCATTATGCCCTTGACACAGTCCAACACATAATAGAAGAATGTAATGGAGTCCAGGAACATCTATGCTGACTATAGACCAGTGATCCGCACTATTTTTTTTTTCCAAAGAGCCATATTGACAGATCAAAGTCAAGGGGAGAGCTGCGATATCACCCCAAGTTACTCAAATAAAAGAAAAAAATTGAACAACCCACCTATGAACAAAAAAGAAACACAGCCAGCACATTATCTGTTTAAATAAAATGTACCTTGGTACTGAGATGAGCAGAAGCAGTGGTGCATGCCCTTGACTTTCTTCATGTTGTATTTGTAATTTGTTGTTGCGACCACAGTGAGGAATTCAAGATGGACATGGGTCAGTCGGTTTCTCTGTTTTTGCTTGATAGTTCTTATGTTTGAAAATCTTGACTCACTGGTATAAAAGTTTCAGATTTTAGATTTTACCCCAATCCCAAGAAGAAAACACAAGCGAACAATAACAATTAATACCAAAGTCCATGCTCACCATGGTCATGAATATGCTGTAATATGTGTACAGATGAACAGGTCCACTTCACATTTCCAAAAGCGTGCTCCTGTAAAAAGTGGTATAGTTTCCATCGCCTATATACGAGGAATTAAGAAGAATGTGGCTGAAAAATCTGAACTTGAACAGATCACCCAAAACACTGGATGTGTGCTCATTTCACTTTGTTGACAGCCGACGGAGGAAAACCAGCATCCTACTTTGTGGCTGGACTACAATAAACCACGGGAAGAGAGATGCTGGATCCTCAGAAGAGTTGAAAACAGTGACACGAATATCAGATATGATTTCAAGTGCATGAAGGACACAGCTTTATAGTATTTGTTAGTCTTCAGTGTTACAATTTTCTCTACAATTAACCCAAGCTCAATGATGGAGAACTTTAAGGATTTGGCTGGGCTCTGTGTCTGCTTTAAGGTAAATAAGATGGTGCTCCACCACTTCTAACAAAACACAATCAATCTTATTACTGTGTAGATACTAATACGCCTCAGAGCTTTTCAGATTGTTCATTGCTTCACAGTTGGAAGCAATCGAGTCAGTGAAGTAGCTAACTATACTAGTAGATGTAATCTGCAGCCATTTCTTCAGGTCGTCCTCCATCCCTCATCTGCAGCAGGCAGCGGTACAGGGCTGGCCCAAGCCTCCATGGGGCGCCAAGCAAAATTTGGCTTGGGGCCCTCTGTTTCTGCTAAAAATGTGGATTACATTCATTCAACCTTTATTTAGGCAGGTTAATCTCATTGAGCCTCAAGGACTCATTTACAAGAGAGACATGGCTACAAACTAAGGATGATGACAACAGCAACAGTATTTTCCTTGGACAATCAACAATAGACAATCATAAGAGAGAAATACAGATTTTTTTTTTTAAACAAGTTAAAACAAAGACGTCAAAGTTGCAAAACAGACAGATTATAAGGCAGATGTGGAAAATCAAAAACAGGAACATGATTCTGCTCTGTTTTTTGTAAAGAGTTTTCTGTAATTATTTGAAGAAGTGGCAATACATTTATTATGTTCATGTGAACAGGTAAAGTTTTAAAGCAGTTTTTGATCCCATTTATTTTCTCAAAACTGTAATGTTTGAAAGTTTAAATTAAAATTTTTGTTTTGTCTTGAATAAAAATACCCCATGTTTAAAAGTATAAAAATTGAATGAACACTATTAAAGAACAGATCTCACGTATTTATGTTACACAAATCTTTTCATTGCATTAAAGAGACAAACTGAAGAAAAGTATTTAATAAACAAGAGGGTTACGACTCGGGGGTCCCTGAAACAGTTTCTCCCCTGTAAAGTGTTCCTGAACCTAAAAGGTTTGGAAACCCCTGCTCAAAGGCTTTCAAACTGTAAAGGGGAGAAAACATCTGGTCCTACTGTCCACAAATCACAACCCTACAACTTAAACCATTGACAACGATAGTACACAAAACATCTAAATACATTACAGTAGACAAGACAATGATTTCTGAGAAAACCTTCAGCATCTATAGTTGTAGCACTTTGCAGGATGTGCAAAAAATAGTTTGTAGGAGCAGATTGCTGCAACTTCACCCTCCCCTTAAATGACAAAAAGCCCTTGATGCAAGGAAAAGCAGGGGATTGGTTAAATGGCCATTTAGAAAAAAAAATAAAGAAATGTTGCCAACATATGTCCTACAGCACTGAATCAAGGGCAACATAACTTCTTTTTAAATTTCTTCAAGCTACTCTGGTTTAAAAAAAAAAATTAAACAGAAACAAAAAAAGGGACAAAATAAACAAGTCCAGATGTTCTCGATTTGAATTGTTAGGTTTATTATGTCCTGGATCACAGAGAATCTTCCATGACGTATCTGTCCTACCGGGTTTATCAAGGTAATTACGAAGTGAAATCTCTCAAAAACAAAAAAAATAGAAGCAGAAATCTTTCAGAATAAAATATAAAATAAATTCCCACAGAACTCTTTCAGCAGTTTATTTTAACGCCAACATCTTATATTTAGTCTTTCTCGCTATATTCAAAATACACAATAGGATGGGGGGGGGCGGGGGTGTTGTGGGGCATAAAAGAGTTTCAGAAAGAAAATAAGGAGAGAGTGAAATATATTGTGAGAGCGAGAGAATAAAATATGTGCTGACAGCTTTTTGGCCACAGGGCCAGAATGCTGAAATAGTAGCGTCTGGATGTCAGGCCGGGGTCGTTCCCTTCACTCGAGAGCAGACTTTCCTCAACCCCAGCTCGGAAAACACAACACACACAACCAGAGCCAAATGATAATGTAGCACCTGACAGATGATGTCCTAACCAGTCCAGATGTTGTAATTGACTGAAACTGCAGCAAAGCCTGCAAGTTGAATGAAGGGTTTGTATTTTAAACATTGATCAGGGGCTGGTGGTGTTATGCTAAAAATATTAGAAATATTCCAAGTAAGATGTTTTACTCAGTCAGTGCAGGTATAATAAAACAATACATGTTTTTTTTTGTTATATTGTGATGGCTGGGATGTGGCTTGGCCCAGCAGTGAGAAGGTTGTGGGTGTACTTTTTCCTAACAACAGGTTGGGGAGAGCATAAAGAGGAGAAATCGATATGACTGCTAATGCTGTGACTCACCAGACGGTAGTGTGTGTGTTGCATAGGGGTGTGGTGGTGGGGGGCAGACAAGCGAGATCAAGATGGCAGTCTAAACAACAAACAGGACCTTTAAATCTCCTGCGTGGCAGAACTTTTGAGCATGTGTGCTTTTTATGCATGCATGCTGCAGAGATGAGGGCGCAGCATGCAAAAAAGCAAACCCAAGTGCACAACGCTGCTTCAAACTGTTCAATTCCTGCTTACTCTTAATTTTTTAAAGTGCTGAAACAAATAACAATAATAATAAAAAATAAAATAATACTTGAAATGCAAACTAAACTTCAACCAGGCAAATCCTCCATATTGTTCAGTTATTTTGAGTGTTGTCTCTTCAAAAGCACTTATAATTTTGCATCTTTACATAAAGCAAGGCAACAGATTTAACAAAACAAACAAATAGAAACGCTTCGAATAAAATGCAGCTGCTTTTAGCATGACTTTAATACTATTTGCCAGAGCTTTCTGCTCCATCGCAGCTTCTGATTCACAAAACAAACAGCAGTAATGCTGTGACAGCACAAACACACCCATCAAGTTCACCAGGTGTGCACCATTTGTATACTTTTTGTGTCAAATTGCAGTTGCCCTCACACAAGCTAAATTTAGCCTTGCAAATGGCTAAAAGCTTGTTTGTTTCTATATATAAAAAAAGAACAAAGTAGTTTTGTTAAGGGGTAAGAAGTGCATGTTGGGTAACAAATTGTCATTTGCAAAGACTTTGTGAATTAGATACAATCTCTGGTTTGCTCCTATTGTAGTTCTACCCGTGCACGGATGTGTCCTCCATCTCCAGTGACCCACCCACGCTTCAACACCTTGCATGTTGGGTTAATTGGAGATTCTAAAATTTGCTTGAGGTTTGAGTGAGTGCATGGCTGTTTGTTGTGGGTCTTTGTGTTGATCCTGATCCTGTAATGGACTGGCGACCGGACCAAAGAATACCCCACCTCTCGCCCGTTGACTGCTCTGATAAGCACCCCCTTGCGACCCTCAAAAGGATTAAGCTGGGACAGAAAATGGGTGCGTGAACAGGCCGTGCAATTCTTTATCAAGTCAGGCCCTTAGTTTTGGATTTTGAGATTGCAAGATCAAACTTTGATCAGCTGGGGGTGCAATCTGCTGGGATTGGCTGCGGCACGGTCAGACTTATCTGGCCATCTAAAGTTGGTTTTACACAGTCGTTTCAAAAGCAAGAGTTGCACTTGCTTCTTTTATGCTTACGTTTTAAAGGCAAAATGGAAGGGAAAGCACGTTAGTCACTATTTGACATACGTGTAAAGAAAGCCAACATGGTGGATTCGGTAAAACTGCACACTAATGATGCCGTGTGAAAATTTCCCGCATATGTTTACTTAGATCATCCAAAACAGACAAATTACGGAAATTATTTGCAAAACCACGATTACTAAATGAGGCCTTAAAGCAGACGGAGGAAGAAAACAAATTTGCTAAGTCTTAACAAATATTATGACACCAAGTTTCATCAGCCACTTGACCCAATCAGTTGAGTAACGCATCTTTTGGCTGAACTAAACCACCAATGCAATCTGTGACTAACCTGCTTTTGCCTTTATTATTTTTAGTTGCTTAATTCAAGGCCAGATTTAGTACAACAAGCTGGTCCTACTTTAAAGCCACTTTTTAATTTACAAGCCGTGCGTGATATAAAAGAATACAACCATGCGCAACATACCTGTAACACGAGCAAAGAAAACGAGTGAAACTTGAGCTTCGTTCAAAAAGTGATGCACATTCACAAGTCAAGACAACTCAAAAAGCAAAGAGAACGACGAGAATCCTGTTGGGAAAAATACTGGAAAAAGATTTGCAGCTAGGGAAGAAAATCCAGAACTACATGTACCTCTGCAAAGTCTCAACCATTTCTAACAGGTGGATGCAAAACCCATAAAAAGACTGAGAGCAGTCATCCAGATACAACTACAGCAACTAATTACCGTATTTTCTACCGTACAAGTCGGTGTATAAGTTGCACCAGTCCAAAAATGTCTAATAAAGTGGAAAAAAGCATAAATAATTTGCTTTGCCGTATAAGTCACATCTATTGTGCATCTCCACTGACCACCCAGAAACATAGGCCATGTTGTGCCAAAAATCGATTGGCTGCCAAAATGGCGGCCGCGGGAGCGTGCACGGAAAGACTTTAGCAAGAATTTAACAAGATTAACACTTAAAAACAATAATTTGTTTGCTCGAAATTATATCAAATGTGTGTTTCAGTTGAAGTTTTTCTTAATAAATGCACTTTCATGGTCAAATCAGCTGTGTTTCGAAAATCGATTTGCGGCTGCTGGAGCGCGCAGAGGGAGGACTGTCTGTGCATTTTGCCAAAATCTAACAATTTAACCACCTAAAAACAATATTTGTTTGCTCAACATTATAGCAAAGATGTGTCTCAGTTGAAATTTCCTTAATAAATGCACTTTCATGGTCAAATGAGCTGCATTTTGCCTGGGCGGCGCAGCCAAACGCAGCTGATTTGACATTTGCTCCAGGAATCCCGCAGTGAGACAAAGGTGGCTTTGTATGGCAAGCCAAGTGGCTCATTAATAGCCACTTGTACCTATTAATGAGACACTTGGCTTGCCATAATGCTCGAGGGCTCTCTAGCGGCTGCAAATGGTAATATTTATTTATTGTTCATGTCACAATGAATGCAATCGTCTGATCTAAGCCAAACATTGGGTTAGAAATATGGGAAAAAATGTACTGTATATTAGTCACTTCGGTGTATAAGTCACAGGACTTGTAAATTTATGCAAAAAAGTGCAACTTATACGCCGGAAAATACGGTAGTTGTCTTTACTGAATTGCAACCAATTAAGTGTTTTGTTTTTTGAGGTGACAGAACATAAGAAGCACAGAAATTATAATCAAAGCTTAACGGTGCTGTTCCTAAAGTAAAACCACGCTTAAATCAAATTTTACGTCTGTTCAAATACAGTTCATGCAAAAAATAAATAAAAAAAAGCTCATTAGCATTTCACATTGTGCTAAATTTCAGTTGAACAAATGTACGTTATATGTCTTTTCGAGCCAACAGCGAAACAGAGAGAGAGAATCCTCAACGAGATGCCAAAATCAGTTTGTCTTATTTAATCGTGCCAAATTAAAACTGTGAATTTTACAGTACAACAAACAAAACACTCAAACACAGACTTTTTGTCATTTAAAAAAAAAAAAAAAAATCCTTTCCCTTCTCTCCCCGGTACAGGCAAACAGCTGCTCCTAAGATGTCCAAACCTTCTTGAACAGAGCGGGCATCTTAGCGAGTCTCATGGTTAGTTAAATATTTGCCAGCTGGGGTGCTTTTCTCAGCTGCACATTGTGTGTGGTGTGTGTGCAGCATGCATGTGTGTGTGTGTGTTTGTTTGCTCTGCTTGTCATGAAAAGCACAGTTCAGGTGCTGAATCAATCATACATGTAGATGGAATCCAATAAGCACAGAGCAAAGCTACAGCTGGGGTCCGCGGAGACAAGAGAGCAAGAGGGAGCAGCTTCGCCCGTGTCGACAGGGCTCGCTCTATCGCCCCGTCTCAGCAGATGCCATGTTACAGAGAGGGTAATTAATAGCCCAGTGGAGCCTGGGTGTGATCGCCAAGGCACCCACTTACACACATGCATATACACACAAACACAATAATAATGTCTCCATTTGCACCCCGGAGCAGCTTTGTGCCAACTAGCCTTCACCTCATTATGCCAATCAAATCGACTGGGGATAAAGAAGGTGGGCAAGAAGGGAGAGGGGAGGAGGCAAGCTGTCTTTTCTCATTCGACTTCACTCACTTTCTCTGTCCATGTAGTCATAAAAAAAAAAAAAAAAAAGTTTTATCTTAATGAGAGCAACATAATCACACTGGGCTGTCAGAAAATTAAAGTTTTTTTCTCAGATTGTACGTCAGTTTGGTAACGAGCCATTGGTTGACTCACTTCTTCCAAGAAGTTCAAAATGTTGGACTGAGTGGCCAAACAGCTCTGAGCTGCAACTGGGTTCTTAAAATACCTTTTAGCTCTTTCTTTTTTCATTTTCTAAAGTACACAGGGACACCAGCGAAGTACTTAAAATGATAGCGGGGATTTAAGTGAAAACATTTTGACGACTGTTTTCTTGAGCTGCAAAAAGCCCCCGAGCACTCAAAAGCTAGGTAGTTTGCAGGAATTGATTCTTTAACAGTTTGAATTTGTTTTAGTGCTTAAAAAAAATGCATAAAAACTGATTAATACCAGGGCTATTCAACTAGTGGCCCGCGGGCCAAATCAGGCCCACTCAGTTCAGCCCACCAAAGGGTTAATTTTAAATAAAACTAGATTTTAAACCATAAAACAACATTACTTAATGACAATAACTGCTGGATGTCCTGCCCCTGAGCGCTTGGCTTTCAGTAACTGTACCCCCACTGAGTAATTTAGCTGAATAGCCCAGATTAATAGTTACGTTTGGAAAGCAATGTGACTTTTTTTTAACTCTCAGGAAATTTGAAAAGTGGGAATTTTTGAATTTGTTGCAGAAAAAAAAGTTATTTGTTTCTTTCCACACTGCATTATCTAAAAGTACTTTATCAACATTTGCCCCCATTTCAACAGATACACCTCTAGATGCAGGAAGAGAGCCACCTGCATCATGAAGGATCCCACTCACCCAGCACACACACTTTTTGCCCCACTCGCCTCAGGAAGGAGGTTAAAGAGCATCAAGTGTAGAACCACTAAACTGAGGAACAGCTTCTACCCTGAGGCTGTTAGACTCATGAATCTCTAACCAGGATAATCATGTTGCTGCTGATCTGTTTCATGTTGCTGCTGATCTGTTTCATGTTGCTGCTGATCTGTTTCATGTTGCTGTGTTCATTCATGCTCATCTGCTCACAGAGTTCGTGCTGCTGTTCAGCATATTGTTTTTATGCCATTAGTGCTTAGTGTATTTTTAGTTGATGTTTTTCTTAGTTCACATCTTGGATCTTATTACTGATTTTCTTTTACATTTTATCGTTGGATGTAACTGGGACCCTGTGTACATACATTTATTCCACCACATGTGGTGCGAATGACAATCAAGAAACTCTGACACTGATATAAGACTTTGATATTATTTTATTTTTTTAATTTACCCTTTATTTATACAGGTAGTCTCAGTGAGTCAGGAGAACTCATTTTCAAGAGAGACCTGTTTGGGAGCAGATGGTGGGGGTTAAGGACCTTGCTCAAGGGCCCAGAGCAGGGCAAATGAAGGAGGCAGCTGTGGATGTTTCACCTTTTCCACCCACATTTTGATGTTGTCAGTCCAGGGAGTTGAATCTGTCGACTTTCCGATCATCTTCTCTAACCTCTGCACCACCACTCCCCACATGGTGGATAAATCTGCTATTCTTCTTCAAGTTAACAAAATTAAACATTCTTTTTCCTTCTCTTGGATTTACTGTAAGTATATTTCAAATATTGCTAAAACGTATAAAAAAGGTGCTTCTTTTACAATTTGCAAAAGCGTTACCCTTAAATATCTAAGTAAACGGCATCATATTGAACGGAAGCAAAACCTTTTGCTTCTCCGCATATTTTCCTCATAGAAATACGAGTTGTTCCTTTTTAGTTTTTAGCACGTTAAACAGCTTCGCCACAAAAAAGAAACATTCAGACCCGTCGTCTTCAGGTGACAGCAGACGAATAAAGAGATGCACCTGGTGGCATCCAGCCCCCGCTGAGGGTCTGCCGTGGTGTCAGGACAGCATTTAGACTGTTTCAGTAAAATGCATCGCTGCGGCTCGTCCCCCGCAGCCTCATTGAAATCAGCTTTTTAACAAACACATTTCCATCCTCTTATTTTGTCACCCACCCTCTCCTCCACCTAACCCCAGATCCCCCAGCGCCGAACGCCACCAGCAAACTCCTTCTGAGCGTTACCTGAGACAAGCAATTTACCTTTTTTTGTTGTTTGCCTGACCCAGAGAAAACAATTTCAGAGGGGTCTTCCTGCGCTCTTAACAGCCCTTCGTTTGAACAGGTAAAGGCGACTGGCATACCACAATGGCTTTTTTTTTTCCTCCACTGAGAAGATGAATTGGTGAGCTGTCAGCTTCAGACAGGCCAAGTAGCAGTGTTTCTGTAATGGGACACTGGAAGTGTCTTTGATTAATGGAAGAGCCACGCTGAGCTGTTAGGGAACCTGCCGCGGCCCAGCGAGAGCGATTGAGCGGCGGATACATGCCGACAGATGTGCGAGGGAGCGTGGGCCTCGATACATGCAGAAAAGGAAGTGAATGAGGAGTAGTAGTGGGCTAAAAACAGTAGTCCTGGCTCCGAGCCATTTTTAACCTGAGGCCTATTTTAACATCTTCTCCTCACTGATTTAGACTCGAATCTTGTCAACCGCTCCACTGCACAGCCACTTAACATCTTTCCTTGCTCTGAAGCAGGTCTGCTACTCCACTTTGTTTTTAACGGTCAAGAATAAGAAAATTCAGCCAAAACACAGTGTTTTATTTAAACATTACTGTTTATCATTTAAATGGGGGTAAAATGTCTAAATCAATTTACACACCGTACTTGAAGTTTTTGGGTGTTATCACTGATGACAAACTGTCATGGAAACATCATGTAAACTCTATTAAAACAAAAATAGCTAGATCAATTGCAGTACTGTATAAAGTCAGGGATTTTTTAATCGATAAAGCTCTGTATATGTTGTATAACACAATAATTGTTCCACATTTAATCTACTGTATTGAGGTTT
>JARVGS010000400.1:8021899-8032175 GCA_031762315.1 Hypsolebias antenori | reverse complement strand
AGCCAGGTCTCTCTTGTAAATGAGTCCTCGAGGCTCAATGAGATTAACCTGCCTAAATAAAGGTTGAATGAATATCAAGATGCTGATCAGACTGCATGATTGTTGCACTGGTGTGCTATAGGCTGACCACAATTAAAGGCCACTCTCAAATGTGCAGTTTTATCACAGCACGACGCAGATGTCACAAGTTTTGAGGACGCGTGCACGTGGCATGATCTCAAATATCTCATGAACAACTGAACAGATTGTAAAGTTTAGACAGTAGGCTAATCATTGGCTGCACAGTAACAACTGATTCACTTTTAGAGACAACCTAACTCAAGATGGCGGCCACAGTTGACTCTTTAAAAAAGGCTGGAATTCAGTCAGTTTTAAGGCTATTTGTCTAAAGTTTAGTATGGTAGTAGCTGACAGTTATCCACAACACATACTTGGAGACTGAGTCCTGAAGCTGTTTCATGTAAACAAAAACTTATTAAAGCTTTCACATTTATACTAACAATAAAAAAAAAACATATGTGACTTAAATGACAGCCATGAGTGTTTTCATATCTCTGTCTCATCTGAAGCTCCTCCACTTCGACCACACGGTTCATAAAAACAACAGTTTCCTGTTGGTGGTTTCACATTTCTGGCCCAGTTTATTAACTCTTAATATACAGAAGTGTCAAAAATAGTCACATTCTTTACTCAGGCAGAAGCAAGTTTTTTACTCAAGTAAAAGTGTAAAAGTACTGCTTTCAAAACTGCTTTTAATTATAAAAGTAAAAGTAATGTAAAGGTGGAAAATGCCACTAAGCTTAGGCCAAACCACAGGAGCCTATAGTGCACTACCCCAGCTCCCCCCGCCCCCCCCCCCAATTTTTTTTTCTAAAGGCTACAATGATCAGACTGCAGGTTTATTGTGGTTCCTACAGTTTCCAAAAGCAGAATGGGAGGAAGATCTTTCAGTTATCAGGCTCCTCTCTTGTGGAAACAACTTCCAGTTTCTGTCCATGAGGGTGACACATTGTCCAGTTTTAAGACTGGTCCTTTTTGATAAATCCTATAGTTAGGGTTGGCTTGTTATGCTGCCATAGGACAAATTTACCTCATTTCTTAAAATCAATTGTTAAAATTGAATTGCTTTAATGTGATATTATTTCTTTCTCAACTTGTGATTCTCGACCTGCCATTGTGTATCTGGTCCTCCTTCCTGTTCCTACCAAAACCCAGCCGGTTGAAGCAGATGCCGCTTGTCCTGAGCCTGGTTCTGCTAAAGGTTTCTTCCTCATGAGAGTTTTTCCTTTCCACTGTCACCTTCATGCTTGCTCAAGATGAGAGTTCTGTGATGAAAAACTCAAAGTAGTTTGCTCCTCAGATAATTAATGTTATTAACGTACTTGTATAATTATATATGAATGTTTCTGTTCAGTGCCCTGAGATGACTCCTGTTGTGACTTGGTGCTATGTAAATAAACTGAATTGAATGGGTTATGATAATGTTTCTCTAATAGTGAACTTATTGTAATGTAAGTTTAATTCATGTTTCACTCAAGGGTTCAAATGTCCAAAAGAGTAAACAGATTTTCTGTATCTGTTGTCAATGCTATGAGCCAAACAATGTTCCGTCATTTTAACTGCAGCCCTTCAACAATCGACTATAAATGAGCTTTGCTTGAGGTTTTACAGAGCACAGCTTTGTGGGCCATCTTGAAGCAATAATTGACAACACACTCACCACCTCCAGCCGCCACTAAAGCATGTGTTCGAAGCAGCAAATGTGCCCGAGTTACATTTAAATACATTTAAATGTGGGAAATGTTGTCTTTTTTTTATATCGCCACATAAATCTGGCATCCATGCATCCATGCCTTTATAAATAAATCAAGCTGTAAACCACATGTTCGGCTTTAAAAAAAAAAGACGATGCGTTGCTTTAAAACATGATGTGATGTGTTAATGCAAGTACACATTTAAAAACAGAACATTTATCAACTGGAATCCTGATCCATCTTGTGTTTTTACTAGCCTTTTTTTTTTTTTAATTTATTGGCTTCAGCAATGACTTTGGCTGTATTGCTCATCTATCTTTGTGTGTTTGTGTTTAGGTTGTTGTGGACAGTTGGTATGATGAAGGCATGTAGTGTCCCTTTAGCAGACAAGCAACCTCCCCCATCTCTGCAGTGAGCAAATGGTTTTTAATGCAGTCGGCAAAGGACAGATGCAAGGCACATACGAAAATTAAAGATCCTTTCATGGTTTATTTTAGTTCAGTGCATGACCTAAAAGNNNCCCCCCCCCGCCCCCCCCCACGTGTCTTAAACATACTGGGAGAGAACTTAGGCAACGACTGAATGACTGGCACCACCTACTTGCATGAGGCGTGGCTGAAAAACTGTACACAAAAAGATGGGGGTCAAGAAAAAAAAAAAGTCCATGCTCCACTTTAAAGAAGTGGTTCAAAAAACCTAAAGGATTCTAAGCATTTTAAAGAAATGAGTAAAGTCTGAAAGTTTCAAAATTCTTGTTTGGACAAAAACCAGACGGACAACAAAACGCTGCGGAGCTGAAGGGGAAGGAATTTATAGAGGGGTGGGGGGTTGCCATGCTGGTTGTACTGGTGGTGGCGGGAGGGAAGGAGCCTAGTGGCGCTGCAGGTCAGAGGTCAGCCTCTTGCACTCAACAGCTGTCCTAAAAGCAGCCGAGATAAGGGCTGAAAGCATCCTGTGTGTGTATTTCTATAAGTGTGTGTGCATATGTGGTGTGTGAGTAAACCCGCCGCTGGGCAAATAACATACAGTAAAGCCTGACCAACTGGAATCTTATGACTCCACCATCCTTTTCTCAGACTTTGACTCAAGTACCAAGAAAATGAGTAGATTACCCAACCGAGGGAATGAAAGGGGAGGGAGGTCAAGGCTTGACCGGTAGGCCAGGTCATTCATCAACCGCTAATGGCCAGAGCTTTATGCTGTCATGATGAATGACCTTTGTGCAAGAGGGAAACAACACAAAGCTTAACTGCGAGACAATGGCATCAGCGAAGGCATCCATTCTACACTTGTCAATCGCGGTCTGAAGGAAGTCGGCGTGGCTGTGGGTGTGTGTGAGACTGTGCGTTTGATGAGAAGCGTTGGAAAACGTTAGCGTTTGATGAGCAGCGTTGGAAAACGTTAGCGTTTGATGAGCAGCGTTGGAAAACGTTAGCATGTCAGTTCAGGCTGATGGCTTATTTCTGAAATGGCACGCAAAGGCAAGAGCATCGGCGACAGCTGACGTTACAGGTGGCGGCATGTCGTTGAAGCCCGAGTAACTCCAGAGCAGCCGTAAAATAAGTTTCAGATGCTATTCAGTTCTGGAATATGTCAAAGACGTTAATGTTGCAATAGGCAACAAAATCTGATGGTTGTCTATAACGAAATCTATACAAACATATACATTTACCTTAACACTTCAGCTTTATAAAGAGAAAGCTACTGGGAGTAAATTAAACAAATACAAGCAGTTTTACCAAAAAAGACATGAGCACAAGCCAAAAAAGAAGTCCATCAATCAGCATAAACATGAGAATTGGGGTGCACCAATAAATCGGCCCCGATTTCCTTAATTTTCGGAAATCGGAAATCGGCCAATGCTTGCATGAGAAACTGATTTTAGATTTTTTTTTTTTTGTTTGTTTGTTTTAACAACAATTATCTAAACTTCATTTATATTTCAAAGCACTGTCTTGTGACCAGTTAAAACAAGTTTGTACTGTTTCTCGAATATTGTTCAAGGCTCTGTTTTTCAACAAAATAAGATTGAAATTTGAAGGCGCATTGTGACCTTACAACATCTAACGGTGCTGCTTATAAAACAAAATCGGTATCGGCCAAAATTGGAATCGGCAAGTCAGACATTGTAGAAATCTGTGATCGTGATCAGCCAAAAAACTGCAGTCGGTGCACCCTTAATGAGAATGTCCTTCTTCTGGTGTTGTGAAGCTATACACTCTACAAAAAGCACATTAAAGCTTTTAAAAAAGACAAAGACATTAAAAACATCCATTATCAGGAAATGAACTTGAATGGCTTGAATTATGACAACCATTGTACATATCATCTCTTGGGTGGCACTGTTTTTTAAATCAAAGTAAGTAAAATGAAATGTCTTATTATTCTGTCACCATTAGTTTTACTGAAGAGAAATCAGTCTTAAAAACAGTGTAAAAGTGTAAATTGAAATCTGGCACCTGGTGCGTCACACAAAGACATGACTCTTAAAGACTTTTCAGTTTGTTTGAGTTTCTGGTGAACAGGATATTTTTAGCTAAAAGAGGCATTTCAGTCATTCAGAAAAGCTGGAGATTCCAACCCAACGCAATGGGTCACTGAAGGGTTAAAGGCGTGTTCGACATACTATCCACCGTTCAGTTTTCACCCTTCAAGTCGTGTGTTACCCGTCTCTTTACCCCTGCATTTCTTGGATTTTCTGTACCGACAATGTTGACATGAAAATGAAATAAAAATGTGTGTATCTATATGTATATAGAGCGAGCTACATGCAAACGTTTTTCTTTTGTATCATGCCTCACCAACCGAGAGGCATCTGCTCTGTCCTGAAGTGATTCTGCTGCGTATGATGACCCCGAGCACACAGCCGGGGTCATAAAATTCTATCTTCAGCAACAAGAAGGATGAAAAGTTCAGCAACAGATGGTTTGAGTCACAAGGAGATCTGATCTCCACACCACAAATTCCCTTAAGAGTTGATACAAAAACTAGACAATAAAATAAATGGATAAATATAGACAAAACATAATCAATAAATCTATAGTTTAAATGGGGGGAAAGTTATTGTGTGAATGTTTATGAAGCATTCACACTATTGTGATCCATTTTTCTTCTGCACATTTTTTGGCATCTTTCTCGTTCCACAATTTTTGGGCTATTTCAGTAAATCATAAATCAAAATGTTCAGCTCATTCAGGAGAAGGATGCTATGACTTTTGGTATTGGTGCAGCTTTAGCTTTTTGAAATATTTTGCCTTTTCTGCCATTTTTTTCCTCATAGGAAATGAACTGAGCTCATTTTACATCCTTCAAATCTTTAGATGTGTTTACAACCTTTCACTGCTCCTTTCAAACGATGTTCTGGTTCAGCTTCTTTCAGCTTCCTTGTGCAAATTTAAAAAAAATTCAGCTCTTTTCAGCTGTTTGTTTTTTTCCAGCTATATTTTGATCATTTTGATCCTTTCTGCTAACTAAATTTTTGTGCTTCTTCTAACTTCTTTCTGGTGATTTCAGTTTATCATGCTCCTTTCTGCTTATTTATGCAAGTTTCTGCTTTTTCTGCTACTGTATTTCAGCTACTATTCAGCTGTTTTATGCTAATTTTAGCTTTTTTGGCTAATTCTACATTTTTTTGGACCCATTTAAACTTTTTCCAGCTTAATTCAGCAAAAATGTGCTCTCTCCACTTCCTTTTGGTAATAAGTTTTCTGAAATTTTAGCTACTTTTTTTTTTTTTTTTTATAGACAATTTCCACTTTTTTGTGCTAATTTCTGCTTCTTTCAGCCTGACTGGGCAAACATGTTCTTTCTGTTTTCTTCTGCTAATTTAAGCTTGGATTATTTTTTCAGCTACCTTGATAGCATTTTTTAGCTAATTTCAGCTGGTTTCAGATAAACTAAAGTTTTCCGTGGTAATTGCTCCTTTCAGCTTTTTCCTGCTAGTTTAAGTTTTTCCTAATATTTCAGCTACTATTTATGGTAGCTATTTTGTGCAAATTTTAGCTTTTTCAGCTACTTCCACATTTTTAGCTCATTTCAGGTCTTATCAGATTCCTTCTGGTAGTTTAAGCTTCTTTCTGCTTTTTCAGCTACTTTTCAGCTATTTTTTTATTTAGCTAAATTCAGCTTATTTTAGTAAATTGTCTCTTTTTTGTGCTAATTTCTGTTTATTTAAACCCAATTAAGCAACTATGTCTTTCTGCTTTCGTATGCTAATTTAGCTAGTTCTTCCATTTCAGCTTCATTTCAGCACATTTTTTTAGCTAATTTCAGCTGTTTTTTGGCAAGTTCTTTCTGCAATAAGTATTCACACTGCATGTTCACAGGAAATGCAATTTATATGGTTATTTATTAGTTCTTGTTTCATTCAAGGCTCAAGCAATGCTTTATTTTTAATGATTAATATATTAACGCCTTTTCATATTGTTTCACTGGGTCCAATTTAGCCTCCTTTTTGTTTTGTTTAGCCATAACAGCTTAATTACTTCAGACAATGAACAAGTGCTTCACAATGATTTCTTCTGTCATCTCAGACATCATTGTTGTAGTGTTAGACTAATGAAAAATAAAGTTCATCATTGTTCATTTACAACTATCTCAATACACTCTAGTGACCTCACAGAGGCACAAAATGCCTGAGCTAAGAATAAAATCAGGCTCATGTGAGTGATCCTAAACAGCCTAACCAGCAGAGATGGAAACAACTGTTCTTCCTCAGTGTCACTATCACTTCCTCATTTTGTGGTCTACACTTATTTTTCCAGATGCTGAATAAGTTCAAATACCACATCTCAGTGTTGTTATTGAAGAAAACCAGCTGCTGACACGTACTTGTTCTTACATGCGCTCAAATCTATTTTTTTGTTGCCAATTGTTTGCTTCTTTGGTGTTTTTTAAAAGATTCTGCCGAAGTGTTAAATGCAATTAAAAAAAGTGATTGATAACAGAAGTGGATAAACGTGTATCCATCCCCAAAAAAGCTGTAAAATCAGATGGCTCAGCACGGCCATGTGGAATCAGCATCTTATCGTTTTATTAAAATGACACCAGATGCATTTTTCTCTGTGATCACAGAGCGGGTGTTGCGTTTGGCAGAGCTCGGCTTTAGGCGGGAAGTCCACCTCTCTGATGTGTTTTAACAAACACGACCTTGATTGTTCCCTGGTGTTATTTTGAAGCGTGGAAACGAGCCTTCTTTTCAATAGCCTCTGCTGGAGCCGTTCCTTTTGGCAAAACCCCAGTCCTCTATACAAAGTCAGCCCTGTGACTGGCACTGGGAGCGTTCGACAAAACACACCAGTTTTAATTAGCTTTAGTTACTAAATAGGTGATGGCGGGGGAGCAGACTAAGAGAACACATCTCGCTACCTTAATTGGTTGAAAAAGAATCGTGGAGCAAATATGTTCCCATCAGAAAACCTGGGCAAACAGGCAGCGAACGGCTCGAGTGTGTTTCTCGAAAGACGCCAGTCTTTCTGATCATTTACAGTTGCAATCCCTCATGTTATCCACTTTTCTTGTATCGCAACTGTCAAGCACTAGAAAAAGAAAGCACCTGGTATATAAATCCAAACTATCTCTATGTTGCTGCTCTTGCCTAAAGCCACTTGGTGGTATCACTTGTAGGCGGACAGAGGATTTTGTTCATACACTCCTGAGATGAATATCAAGACAGGTGCTTGGAGACTGCACTGTATATTACCCCCCCACTAAAGCTTTCCTCCCTCGCTCATCATTCCTCTGTCACCTAGGTGAAAAGGTTGGTGTCTTTCTCTCTGAGGGTGTTTGTTCAGATGTAGGCAGCCAGGACAGTGCAGAACGCCTGGGGCTTAACAATGAGATTAGACGGTGACAGTGACACGGTGGGATGGCCAAATGATCCCCAAAACCCAAGGCGGGGGCTGGAAAATGAATGTTTTCAGCCGAGTCGCTGAGGCGATGTGTGAGCTGCTTGTTCTCCTATCACACTGGCTTTTGGTGAGGTTTTATATTTTAGAACAGACAACGAGATGGAGAGTGAGGATCTCGTTTGTCTTATATTGAGGGGAAAAAATGGCCAAAAAACAAACAAGTGTTTGGAAAAAAAAAAATGTTCCAATGATCGCACAGCTGCTGCTGATAGATGATGTAAAGTTTTGAAAGAGTAAAAACGCACACATTTTCTGGTTATAGAAATCAAAAATGGCAAGAGTCAGTACAATTAATAGTTGGGCTGAATGATTTTGCCCCAAAATCAATATTTAGGTTTTTACTGTTCACTTTCTTTTGCTGTAAAATCAATTGGAGATAGTTCTGAATTATTAACCGCTCATTAGTCAAATATGTCTTTTGTATTTGAAGTGTAAAGTATACAGTAGTTCCTCACTACTTCATGGGTTGTTTATCGCAGAATAGCTCATCACAGTTTTTCAAAATCAGATTGGACATGACACAATTGGCTGATTGATGGATGAGCTTTAATTTATTTAGCATCTACTGCATCTTTGTGCAGCCCACACTGCATGATACACTTCCTGCTGCAGCTGATCAGCTGTCCTCCGTGCAAAACAGAGAAGTGGGCGTGGCCAAGAGTGGCAAATAGCAGAGGAGGCAGGGAGCTGAAATCATGTCATGCTGTGTTCTTTTAAAGCGTTTAGTTTAGAAACATTGTTTAGAATATTGCAAGAGGGTGGTAAGGATTTAAAACACCATTACATATGTAGATATATACACACTAAATTAAACTACTTACTATTTATATGTGGTTTTTCACTTATTGCGGGTCTTCAGGGTATGGATCCCCCATGATAAATGAAGGACTACTGTATACAGTATATATAGTATATATGTATCCATGTAGATATAGTATATATGTATTCATACCCATCTGTTCACTACAGACTCATGTTCGGGCTGCTGTTTAATATACTGTATTATTTTACATTATTATGTTTAGTTTATAGCTTAGATCCTTACATACGGTTTCTTTTTATACTTTATGTTTTGCCATTGTTGGATGTAAATGGGGCCCTGAGTACACAATTTTGTTCCACCTCATGTACCACATGTGATGCGAATGACAAAGAACCTTGATGTTAGGGATGTTGAAGCTTTGAGGGAATCACCCGTCGACTGATTTACATCATTCTGTGGCTCATCCCCAAGGTCTGGTCTAGTTCTACTAAAAATAATAATCATCATTACAGAAGTGACTTTCTGTTGATGCTAAAATTGTTTGCTTTTTTTAATCAATGTACACCAAAATAAATAAATAAATAAATAAATAAAATCACTCCCCAAAATGTCTGTTGCTCTCCTGCATCATTCTGCCATTTACAAATCTTATTATGGTTTAATTTTGGCAGCGACTCAGACAAAACAAAAAGAGAAACTTGATGAATCTGGGAAAGGACTCGTTGTTGGAGAGTTTCCCACATATTTGTGAACCATTTAGGAAAAAGACAAGATATTGTCGCGCGTCTAGAAAAAAAAAAAAAAAAAAAACTGAGCACGTCTTCTATTAATAAGAAATGTTGCTGTTAGAGTGTGAAGGAGTCATCTTGGTTATTTGAAACTGGTAGAATTCTTTTGCAAGACTTCACTGTTCTTTATTGTGATTGTGAACTCCTTTTAGCGACAAAGACTTTACACAAGGTCACAAGTTTGTCTTTCATAGTAAAGAGCCATGATGAAAACTTTTTAAACAGCTTCTGACAATTTAATTTGTTTAATAATGCAATTTTTTCTTTTCTCAAGTCAAGAAATTAGATCTCTATGTTATTTCTGTTTTACTTTCCTTTTTAATTGACTCTTACAAGTTAATTGGAACAATAAGGCAAAAAACAGGATTTTTTTTTTTTTTTTTTTACTTATTTGACTGTCACAACTTTTTTAGGCTAATTACTGTGAACTTGATACAAATAAACAAAACGTCAGACATTCAGACAAAAACAAAACAATTACTTTTATACCCTTGGTGAAGTAGGTACAAAATTATACATAGATTCTAGCTTTTTTTAAAGTTGACATAAACCATGCAATCAGATTTATATTTTCTGACACAAAGATCAAACTTAAGTCACCAGATGACTTAATTTGATTTAAATTGCCCAATTTGAAAAAATAGAAATTAAAAAATTAAAAGCTCCATTTCTTAAAATCCATATTTTTGTTCCAGGTAAATTCTAATGAGGCAAACTCTGCTGCCTATTTGAAATGCAAGCTTTGTTTTGAAAAAATATATATTTACATCGCAAATTGTTCCATCTCTAGAATATACAATGCAACGTTATTTATAAAGCACTTTAAAAACAACACCATTGGCCAAAGTGCTGAATATGGATATGAATATGGAATAATCAATAAGTAACTACAAACCAGATTCCAAAACAGTTGTGACACTAAACAAATTGTGAATAAAAACTGAATGGAATGATGTGGAGGTGCCAACATCTAATATTTTATTCGGAATAGAACACAAATCACAGATCAAAAGTTTAAACTGAGAGAATGTATCATTTTAAGGGAAAAATATGTTGTTTCAA
>JARVGS010000400.1:7985978-7996835 GCA_031762315.1 Hypsolebias antenori | reverse complement strand
ACTTGTTTTAAATGGTCACAAGGTAGTGCTCTGAAATATAAATGAAGTTTAGACAATTGTTGTTAAAATTTAAAAAAAAAAATCTGTAAAATCGGTTTCTCATGCAAGCATTGGCCGATTTCCAATTTCACCAAATTAAGGAAATCGGGGCCGACACCCCTATTGTTTACTTAAATGTTATTTTGTGTATTTGTATTACTCATAAAATGAGTAGTTCCTGCAGAACCTGACAAATTATGCTTCTGATTACTTGATCAACCGCCAGAATAGTCAATAGATTACTCGATTACTAAAATAACTGTTCACAACAGCAAACCCAAATCAAGCGCATGTGCTGCAAAACATCCCCTCTGGAACGATTTTTATTTAATAACCAAAAACTTTGACACAACCAAGAGCATACAAATGGCTGGATTTCTTTAGTCGATACTTTTATGTTCATCAAAACTTCTACACGTTGACGTTTTTTTTTCAATGTACGTCATCAAGGTGGTTACCTGCACCTAACAGCCCAGTCGTTCATAAAGAAGAGGTTAATGGTTGATAGTGGCCGAAGCACACACCAGTGTCAGTGTGTTAGGAAACAACCTCTTTACCCACTGACCTCCCTTCAGTGTGCAGGTTATATATACTTGTGTGTGCATACTTTGTTATCACCTGCAACAAACGCTATGGACTGCTATCTGAGTGCAATCTGCTCTTGGTTTACTAAGAAAGATTGCCAAGGGTTATCTGTCTCACTGCGATATGCACAGATAAGGGCCTTGGGCTCGCTGTTTAAACACCTGGGGCCTGGAGCATTAGAGCGCCCTCCGTCCTTCTTTGCCACAAAAGGAATAGGAACTGGAAGAGTGAGCGCCGCCGAGACGGGAACGCGTGTGGAAAGTGTGCGCGCGTGTGGCGGTTAAAGCAGGCGGCGATTATTTCCACCGCTCGCACCCTCCAACAATAAAACAATAAGGTGTGCAGAAACGGAAGAGACGGGCAGGAATCCCGCCACTTCCTGTCCGTTAAAACAAGCGGTGATATTAAAAGCACCGATGGCCGATCAGTTGTGTTTAAAAACTGTGCGCTGGAAAATCTGTTTTCACTTACAGAACGTACATTACGGCGAGGGTCAGCCATTTGCATAAGAATGGACGATTAAGTGAAAGAGATAAACCCAAGGCTAGTTCCTGTGAATTGGCTGCCGTGTCTGGAATGCCAAACAGGAGGTGTTCATTTATTTATTTATTTGTTCTCTTTTCCTACCCCACCTCTGCAGAATTAGCCTCCTGTATCATGAATTTCTTTACTCGATAATCACCCCGGCCCTCGCGGTGTTGATTACTTTCTCAGTGCAAGGGTTACTAAAATATTGCAGTAATCCTGTCTGCCTGAAGCCCCGACAACACTCAATCTGAGGCTCGCTACAGAAAGAAATCTATGGCTTGTCAGTGGGGAGGGCACGTGGTGGTGTGCTGGGGGAGAGGACTTGTTGTGGTCAAACGTGGATGGGTTGTCATTTACAAAACTGAACCTCGTGCACCACATCTTTCAAAAGCTACAATGAAAACATTCCTGTGCATGACTAAATGTTTTAAATGCACACGCCGACGGGTCTTTTTTATCTCTTAAAAACAAGTCTGATGCTTTTAAGATGAAAAGGTGCTGCAAAACTATTGGTTATAATTAGTTTTAGTCACTTGTGCCTCATTGAAATGCATAAAGAGCTTTAAATAACACGCCTATTAGAATGCACATTTTGATCCGAAAAGCAGCTTCCTACACGAGTCAATATGAGGAGGATTTAGATTTGTTTGTTATGATACTATCCAGGGCACAGAGGAATGAAAGGTGGGTGGGGGGCAGATTTATACAGGAAGTGGGCACTTTCTGGTGCCTTCATTGTAACACCGAAGCACACACACAGACACCTCACACCACTGACCTGTGCTGCATCTGGAAACAATTACACTCATGTTTGACTTGACCTGCCTGAACCAAGCTGAACTCTTGCCAACTTTTTTTTTATGCATTTGTTGCAGGGGGCAGTGGTGACCCCCGACACAGTGGCTGTGGGGGGAATGGTGTGTAATTAGTCCGAGGGAACACATCGCCACTTGTCTGAAATAAAACATCACAAATATCAGTTGAATCGCTTTAAGATGCACGCCGAGAGAAAAGAGAGACTTGACATGCTATCAGCTGACCTACCAAGAAATTTGTGAGGACATGATGAGCGTTTGAATTATCGAGCATCTCAGGCTAGCACGGCGGGGCTTTCATGTGCCGACTGAAAAGGCAGACTGCGGATGATGCAATGTTTCATTTCTACACTTTAGGAGGCTGTCAGGACGGCACATGCAATATTAAGCAGTGTCGTGTCGGTGTATCAACCGGTCTAAATTAACCCATTAGTATGCTACGGGGCAAAGTGGAAAGATCAATGCATGAAACGGTTTGGAAATCTCCTTTGATACGAGATTTACCAGCTTGAGCGAATTGACGAAATTCCTCTCGAAACACAGGCAACCATTTCACACGCCAGACTTTTCTCAAGACGGAGACTAATGTATTTTGTCCATTCATGTGAGGCTGCATCGCTGCATCTCACGGAGGCTGGAGCGCAGTTTTCAAACTGTTTGGATGAAAGAAAACTGATTAAAAGTACCGTATATTCCGCCGTACATGTCACACCGCCGTATAAGTCGCTTCAGTCCAAGTGGAAAAATCCATAAATATGTTGCTTTGCCATATACGTCACATCTTTTATGCGTTGCCATTGACACTTTGCGTTTGTTACGCGGCACCGCTGACAACCCGTAAACGTGGGCTGGTGTTCAATTGGCGGCCGTGGGAGCGTGCACGGGAGGACTTTAACAAAAATTTAACAAGATTAACACTTAAAAACAATTATTTGTTTGCTCGAAATTATAGTAAAGGGGTGTCTCAGTCTAATAAATGCACTTTGACGGTCAAATTAGCTGTATTTCAAAACTTGATTTGCGGCCGCGGGAGCGCGCAGAGAGACAAGTTGCTGTTCATTTCTTCAAAATTTAATGATGGCCCCTAAAAACAATTATTTGTTAGCTCGATTTTATAGCAAAGGTGTTTCAGTTGAAATTTCACTCAAGAAATGCATTTTTACGGTCAAATCAGCTGCATTTCAACGGAAGTAACGTGCCGCTGGACGAGTTGCTGCGCATTTCTTCAAAATTAACAAGATGGCCGCCTAAAAACAATTATATGTTTGCTCTAAATTATAGTAAAGGTGTGCCTCAGTTTAACCTTTGCTTAACAAATGCATTTTGATGGCCAAATCAGCTGCATTTCAAAAGCTGGTACGTGGAAGCAGGAACGCGCAGCAGGACGAGTCGCTGTGCATTTCTTCAAAATTTAACAAGCTATGCACCTAAAAACAATTATTTGTTTGCTTGACATTATAGCAAAAGGTGTGTCTCAGTTGAACTTTTACTTCATAAATGCACTTCAACGGTCAAATTAGCTACATTTTGCCGGGGCGGCGCAGCAAATGAAGCTGATTTGACGGTTGCGTCAAGCGAGCTGGATGAAGGTGGCTGTATATGGCAAGCCGATTGTCATTAATAGCCACTTTTACCTATTACTTGATGTAATGGCATGCCATACTCCTCAAGTGCCATCTAGTGGCTGAAAATGGTAGTGTTCAATATTTTCAATGTCAGAATGAATGAAAACATCATATCTCAGCCAAAAATTGGTTTATAAATATGGGAAAGAATCCATGTTGCGTTGGTGTATAAGTCACAGGGGATGCAAGTTATGCAAAAAAAAAAAAAAAAAAAAAACTGTGACTTAATCTAGCTTCATATTATTTTTTTCTTCATAATAACATGCAGAAACTCTGATTCTCCACAATCAACAAAGGACACTTCTTACACTTTGAGCAGTAATTACCAACAACCTAAGGCAGCAGACTTCATTGCTGTTATTAAACGGTGTGGAAACACTACTGCACAGTATTGCTGTGTGAGGCTGCAAACAAGGGAACCTCTCTCATGAGGAAAAGCCATTCTGGAATATGTGTTCTTCAGACGGCACATTAGGCATGTTTAAAAAGCTTGAAGTGAATCCGTTCAGCTGTAAACCATGTACACCAAAAATACAGGCTTAGGAAAATGGGATTAGAGAAAGGGGTCAACACAGATTAAAATCCTCAAGTGAACTTTAACCACTGTGCATTCCTACTGATTTAAGCAAACTTTGCAGCGTGAGAAGGTCGCCTTGAAGTTAAGATTAGTACTTTAAAACAAAAACAAACAACATTCAAACATGTGCAAAATAAATCTACAAATAGGTGATGCAAGAATATTCTACATAGATATGAAATCTGACTGAGTCGACCCAACGAAAAGAAACATTTTCTGCTATGCAAAACAAATTAAGAGCGTTTTACTATTTTTATGGTTTCATAATTTTTTTTCTCTTGGAAATAAAATGTCCTTAAGTTTATTTATGTGCTCTGACTACTTGCTGACATATTGTGCATTGCCACTCCCCATGTCCCAGAACAACCTCCTTGTCTCTGTGCCCAGGTTCAGCACTCATTTCCTGAGCTCACCGTCTACTCCAATTATCAAGCCAATAAAGGCCCCCCTTGTGCAGTTATGGGAAAGGGGAAGGGAGTCAGGTACTGCATGAGGGGGTTCCACGTTGGTAAGTGTGTGTGATGGCTGCTGCCCACATACTGGAAGGTGTGACTAATGGTCTTGGACAGTGTTGAGACAGCAGTGCTACGGCAGTCACCTGAGCAGGTTTGGAACTTACTGAAGGAGTGAATCTCCTGGCCTGAGCTGTCAGGCACACCAGACTACGGTTTGTGTCTTACTTCAAAAAAAGACTGTTCAAATGGAGCATTTTCTATATGTAAAGGAATTGTTCCGAAAGTTGTCTAAATCACTGATATAATCACATGAATGTTTGAGGCCTAGCATCCCTTAAATGAACGTGGTTTGTCATGCTGAGACAAAAAAAAGATGGAGCCATTTTGGTCAATCTCATGGAAAATTGTAAGATGAATGTGATATGAATGATTCTCAGTTACTGCTACATTAAATTTTACATCAATATTTGTTAAACTTACTGGCCTACAGCCATTTTTGTGTTGACTAATGCCAATTAGCTGTGGCAGACATTTTGAGTTAGCTGCCAAACTTATGGTAATCAATTGTGGATGTACAGTGGTCCCTCGTGTATTGCAGGGGACCTGTATCCTGAAGACCCATAATAAGTGATAAACCACAAAGTAGGTGTCTCTGAGCAAGACACCTAATCCCAAATTGCTCCCCAGGCGCTTAGATAGCTGCCCACTGCTCCACCTGAGTGTATCCCAGGTACGATGGGTTAAATGCGCAGAGCCAATTTCGTCTTTGTATGGGAACATAATGATGAAAGAGCACAGAATGTCATGATTTCAGCTCCTCTGCTCTCAGCCACATGCAAGCGCTCTTGGCCACGCCCACTTCTCTGCTCTGCACGGAGAGCAGCTGATCAGCTGCAGCAGGAAGTTTATCCTGCAGTAAGGGCTGGACAAAGGGACAGCAGGTGCTACATAAATTAAAATAATTTATTTTAAATAAAATGTCACGCTGACCGTGCGGCTCATCCATCAATCAGCCAATTGTGTGTCATGTCCAATCTTATTTTGAAAAAAACGCGATACGGCAAGTCTGCGATAAACGAATTGCGAAGTAGCGAGGGACTACTGTACATCCAAAATTTACTTTTGAAAAGTTTTTTTTTTTTTTTTTTCCCAATGAGATTTTTTTGACAACAGACAAACATGGCTGACTCCAACAGTTATTACCAAAGCTTTAAACAAAGATCTTGTGAAATGTATTTTGTGGGTCAATCTCAGCAACATGTCATTTTAGCTCAATATCTGTAGAACGGACGAGCAATTTTTGCGTTTTTTTTTTATGTGATTCGACTTTCATCCTGAATGAAGCAGGCTCCAAAAGTTACGCACGCCCAAATATTACTTTCTGTAAGTTTCATCAAATTAATGTCCAACTGTTCAAAGGATATTGTTAAAAGACAGACGGACCAAAACACAGTTGCCCACCTGATAAAATCTACTTGCCCCTAAAATTCACTGATAAGTGTTTAAAGAAACAATGTGATGTCACATTTTAAAGCCACTTCCATTTAATGTATCTGTGGAAATCCTGTAAAGAGTGTAAATATAAGTGGCACTGTGTTTAAATTAGTAAAACATGTCAAGGGCGATACAACAAGACTATAAAGAGGGCTGTGCTTACCTGTGCTGCTCCACAGCTTCATTATCCGGTAACTCTGCACCGCAAACGTTGCAGCGCTCATGCTGGTTCCTGCCATCTGGTTTCATGCCCACTGCCAGCTCTCCCAGCTTGCTGAAGAATTCTCTCTGAATGAAGCTTTGGGGCAGGAGTCCACCGTATGTACTAAAGTCCATGGACATAGCCAGGGCTGGGGATATGGGGAGAGCGGAGGCCATGGACACCGGCATAGACATCATACCGTCTGATTTATGATTGACAGGTAAGGAGTATAGTGAGGCCAGGTGTTTCTCCGTCATCCCTGCCATCGCTTCTAGCCCCATCTGGCTCATTTCAGCATGCTGGTCGCCCATGCCGTCGTCGCGGACGTAGTGCAGTTCCCGAGCGCTGGTGATCACGCTGCTTCTGGTCGGTGTTCCGGGACCCTCTCGATTCCTGTCCTCCCCGCTTCGCTCCCCATTGCTGGAGGCACTGGACTCCATGTTCTGAGGGCTGTCGTGGCCGTTGCCGCCCACGTCCACCTGCATGGACTCAGTCTTGATCTCAGTCATTAGGTGGTGGGAGTTGCCACCTCCAAAGCCCTGCTGAAGCAGAGTCTGACCGATGCTCATCAGACTGTCCACGGCAGCTTTGGTAGGACTCAGGCTGGAGATATGGAAAGAAGTGGAGACGGAGGGACTCTGTTCCACGATGCCAGTCAGGTTGGAGACGTGCTGGGTACCTGACAGATAGGAACTCTCCATGGAATGCCTTTTAGAGATTTTGGCTCCGTTTTGGCCCTTGCGCTCCTCGTCCTCCTCTGTGCTGCCGTCATTAGCACTCGCCTCAACATCGTTCTCGTCAGACGACTGGATGGTTTCCAGGATTTTGAGGCATTGCTCTTCCAAATACTCAATCTCTAAGATCTCTGCTGCATACAGAAGATCGTCCAAGTCCTCCACCTTGGCCTGGAGCGTGGCAGTGTAAGCATACTCCAAAATCTGCTGAAAAGTCTTTGGTGAAAGAAAGTCCAGGGTGTAATGCTGGCTACTGCGGTGGAAGAGGATTTCAAACATTTTGCTGGTGCAGGCCAGCACAGTCCGGTGAGCGTGAAACTCCTGGCTGTCGACCATGATGACAACATCGCACAGAGTGCCAGCCAGGCGCATCTGGTTGGCCTTCTGCAGCAGGGCAGTGGGATGGTTGGGGTTCTGGAGCTGAATCATACCCATTTTAGTTAAATCCATTATGGCGATGCAATTCACGAGGCCGACTCATGAGGCTTGCGTTCCCCGCTCAGGAGAGATTTTGGCTGTCTTCGTAAACACGTCGGAACCTGCAGCGAAAAGCAGAACCATGCATCAGAAAGAGCATCTTGTAATGGAAACAGTACTATTCACATCAAGTGAACGCATAAAGAAACGTTAAAGTAATTCATGTTCTCAGTCTCATTAACTTGGTTTTAAAACGTGTGCATTTACTTAACAATGAAGATATTCACCATAACACAATTGATTATGCAAATTGCCAATGTGATGTCACTCAAGTCTCAAATTGCAAATATCCTGCAGGGGATGGTAAACAGTCTGCGCCGTAGCATTGTTCTAAACATCAGCAAAGGGTGTTGACAGTATTTTCTGAAGGGGGACAATTTGTTAGCTGTCCAACAGGTTCATCCTGCATACCAATCAGCCCAACATATGTTACGTTAAAAAAAAAAAAAAAAAAAGTCTTCATTTGCTCGGGGACGTACAACCAGCGAAACAAGAGTGAATTGTGGGCTTTTCACTGCTGCTTGGCTCGCAAAGACCGTCAGCAGCCCTTTCTGAAATTAAATAGCATCTTAGTATTCTCATCACAGACAGGAGCAGCAGCCAGAAATGGGTGGAGGGGAAAAAAAAAGAAAAAGAACGCAGGATGAGGCAAAAAGCACACAACAGTGCTGCACTTAACGCCCCGCTCTGCCCTCAGCCTCTAATGCTGGAAATCTCAAATGAACGAGCATCTCTGCGACTGCTGGTAAATTCATTATTCAAGCTAACGGGGCAACGTGTTGCTCCACCTCATTACTAAAGCGTGTTTGACCCACGCTGAACAACGAGAACAGGTTCACATTAAACTAGCAGCCTAGAGATGCACTTTTCTCGTTTCGTCGTTGCCAAACACAAAACGAAACGCACAAAAAAAAAAATCCTGAATTAAATCAAAGAGCGCAGTTTAAAAGTTGTAGTTTTCCAGTTACGTTGACGTGCAATTCTGAAACGCAGGTGTGCACTCAATGTAAACAAAACCGCTTTTGAAGCTCGTCGTCGTCGTACGTTAGGCGGACAAATGACAAGAACTGAATCGCAGAAGACGCTGAGGTGGAAACACAACACTGTATTTGTTGCTAAATGCAAAAGAAAGATGGAAACAAGTGTCATGTCAGCGATCGAGCATGGTGGTGCAGAAGAAAGAGCTCCGCATTCAAGCACAAACAGCTTTTGCGAAACTTCTGCCGGACCGGTAAGTTTAACCTATTTTCAGTCGCGTTGGCTGTTCCTGTAAACAAACACACCTAGTTCCAGTCACGAAATGTGCATAGAATGTTTTAAGATTAAATGACACCGCGACTATTAGCATGTCAGATAACTAGGAGCAGATCTGTGGATGTTCGTTGACCGGTTCTCGCAGCTCATTTAACATGACAGAGACGACGCTTACATACGTCTGCTGACCCACATTCTGCTCACTCCATGAGCTTTGTGACAGCACTTGTCCAGTTCTTTTAGTTCTGATGCTCAAAGTCTGCATTCTGCAAGAACATGAACTTAAAAACAGCCTTTTTACTTTCAGAACCTTCAACTGAACTGTAAGAGCAGCAGAGGTTTTTCAAAGCGATAACTTTGACACGTCACCTGCTCGAAACTGGAATTACTCCTTAAAGAAGAAATACAAGGATCCTCCAGATCATGTGTCAAACTCAAGGCCCGGGGGCCAAATGTGGTCCTCGCTGACATCTTATCTGGCCCCCAAGATGATATGTGAAAACGTAAAATACTTCTATCTCTTGAATTTTTTTTTAAGTAATCTTTGATTATGATGTTGAAAGCACAACAGAGAACATCAAATGAGACCAATCGAACTCTTGTTGAGGAAACTGTGACCAAGAAAAGATGCTGGGCATCTGATTTATGTGGATTCTGAAATTGGCCCTTAGTTTAAAAAAGGTTTTTAATGTTGGCCTCCTTTTGTAAGTGTGTTTGACAGCCCTGCTCCAGATAAACTGCTTTATTTTCTTTCAATGTTTTAATATAGCTGAACCAGGAAGTGTAAGCTTTTATCAGACAAAAAAAAATCCCGCAAGATGAAATGATTTGTTTTTGATTCAAAAAAAAAAAGTGCAGATCTAACTGACTCCTGTGCACTTGTATATTTAAAGATCTACATTGATCCATAGTCAGTCAGTGTTTTAGTTTCTCATCATGATGCATGCTCAGGTAGAAACATCTAAAAAAGGTTAAGTCAGGTCCTCTGGACGGATTCTCATTATTAGTTTGAATGTCTACGTCCTGTTTGCCCATGAGGGACAACTAAAGGTCTCTGGAGGGAAATGATGAAACCCCCAACTTTTCCATGTGTCAACAGAGATGATCTGCCTCCGATCAGCTTCATAACGTGTTTGCCAATAGCTCCGATTTATTGATGATCGATGGTTGTTGCTCTGTGTGGGGCTTCAAGCCGGGATTCGATCACGATATAGAAGTTCCGAATCAGGCACTTTGTCTGGTCTCTATTTATTTAAAAATAAATAAACAAACAAACAAATAAAAAAAAAAAAACCGGGTAGGAGCGTCTAGACAGCGCGCGGACAGGGGGCCAAGCCGCCGCAGACATTATTTATACACGGCGCGCTATGCAAAAGCGCAGAGACCACATTAAGTACATTAGTGGAGACGCTGTCCCTCGGGGACACTATGGATCACTGACAATGAGCACATTATGCAGATTTCACGTGAAAAATAAATAAATAAATAAATAAATAAATAAATAAAGGGGGCAAAGGCAACACGATCGATCTGATCACGAGCTGCGCGCCTTGACGCGGCAGCCACGTCCAATAATCACCCACACCTCCAGGACAACACGCAGACAGACACAGTCTGAAGTGCACGTGCAGCCGGGATCACCAGCGCGCGCAGGTGGACTGAGTGAGGACTAATTGAATAGAAAGGCTGGGACAGCAGCTGCACGCGCAGGTACGGTCTCCACCGTGAGGATGAAGAGAGGAAACAAACAAACTAAAAAAAAAAAAAACACACACACACACATCAGACACGTTCAATAACAAAACCCACACGCACACACACAACTCACTGTGCGCTGCGCGTGCAAGTCGATTACTGATAACCAGATCACACATGCGGCTAGCTGTCAGTCAGCTGTGGTGTGACAGCGCGCGCAGGCTCGTTTGGCGTCTCCGGTCACCATCATGATGTCATCACCGCGGCCAGCAGCAGAAGCCAAACTGGTGCGTCTGGAAACGCGCGGACGAGCGCGCGCTGCCTGACGATGGCACAGTGGAGCATTAAAAAATAAAAAAATAAAAAAAAAAAAACAA
>JARVGS010000400.1:7907911-7928491 GCA_031762315.1 Hypsolebias antenori | reverse complement strand
GAGCATTAAGTGTAGAACCACTAGACTGAGGAACAGCTTCTACCCCGAGGCTGTTAGACTCATGAACATCTAACCAGAATAACCACTGTGATACAACTTTAATTGGAGATTTGTCACTTTATTTGTGCTGCTGATTATCCATGCTGCTGATTTCTTACCTTTATGCTGCGGTTTAATATACTGCATTGTTTTACATTATTCGTGTTTAGCATATATCTTAGATCCGTGTGTACAGTTTATTTTAATATGTCATACTTTTACTATTTTTGGGTTTAACTGGGACCTTGAGTAAACCACATGACTATAAAGAACCTTAAGCATTGATTTTTACACACATTTTGCTGTCAGTTAAAACGCAAATGGAAGACAGATTGGAGATGGAAGTAATACATTTTTCTAACTTTGCTGGAGCAACACTTGTTGTAGACTTATTTTTAAAGATCCTGTAACGAATGAAAAGAGAAAAACAAACCTTTTCTAAATTAAAACTTCATGTGTCATTGTCTCTGCCGTCTCCTGGGACTTAGCAGGTTCTCATAACCTGATAACGTCAATATCAAGCCAAAATTTCCTTGTAGCTGAAAAACACCAAACGGATTCACACATTTTCTCTGACAGCATTTGATGTCAATATAAATTGTGTGAGAAAAACAAAAAGCAGGTGCATCAATTTTTCCTACACACAGTTCTTCCTATACACTTTTACCATTATCAGATTATTTAGCCTTGAGTTGCAGACAGTTGTAGTACAGATATAAAATTATTTATAACGCCACTCCAACATTTTAGATTTGTGTTTGCTCGTATGCCGTAACAGATGACATTTCTAGTGAAACCAGAATCGGACCGTTTATTTAGTAATTTTCTCTTTGCTGCACCTTTAGGCTGCAATAATGAAAATTCTCTTAACAGCTGATTAAAAGAGCAGGCGCGTGCCACAGCACTGTGCACTTACAGGTGACTGCAGACAACACTTGCTTCTGCTCTGCTCATTGCTTCATTTGCATTTTAACAGGAACAATAAATCATGTGGCATGAATTCACTGCAGAGGAGGAGGTTTTTCCTCACCGAGTGCTCTCAGAGACAGAACGCACTACACGTCAGGACGGACTATAAGAACAACACTTCACGTTACGTCCCTGTCAGGTGCACTACTGAGCTGGTTTTCAAGAAAACCGCTGTAAGATTTATCTCGGTTTTACAAAAATCCACACATTTCTGAGAGTTTAATCACTAGTGACAGCTGAAAGATGTGTTAATTCACACTGATTACAAATTATCTATTTCCTGTGATGAAACATCATCTATACATTTTCTGTGCATTGAAGTGAGTTCAGAGCAGATTTATGTTCTGCAGAATATGAGACAATATACTGTAAATGAAAAGTGTTGTGCAAAAAAACCCCAAAAAACAAACGCAAACACCCACTTTGAATGTTATCATCCATTAAATGCAGTTATTAGTTGTTATCATACCCATAGGTTGCGTTCAGACAGTCCCTCCTGTACCTCCTAGTAGGTTTAACGGTAAGTTCTGATCACTGATATTATGGTCAGGGGGTTACTGTACTTTTTGTCATATAAATCACACCTTTTTGCATAAATTAGCATGCCATACAACTTATACAGCAAAACGACTTATTTGAGTTTTCCCCCCCCATATTTATAACCCAGTGTTTGGCTGAGATTTGATGATTTCATCCATTCTGACATGGAAAATATTGAACACTACCATTTTCAGCCACTAGAGGGCCGTCGACTAATATGGCAAGCCACGTGTCTCATTAATAGGTAAAAGTGGCTATTATTGAGACACTTGGCTTGCCATACACAGCCACCTTCGTCTCGCTCTGGAACTCCTGGAGCAAATGTCAAATCAGCTGCATTTTGCTGCATCGATTTGACCATTAAAGTGTATTTATTAAGGAAAAGATCAGCCGAGACACAACTTTGCTTTTATTTCAAGCAAACACATAATTGTTTTTAGCGACACTTCATGTTGTCAGCAGTAACAATGTACCTTTAAACCTACTAGGAGGTAGGAGGGACCGTTTGAACACAACCTGGATGATGATAATTAATAACAGCTATTTAATGGGCTGATAACATTCAAAGTCACTGAAAAAAATGGATTTGGTTTTAAAGATGATGAATTTCTTAGCATGAACTGAAAGAACAAATTGACCGATGTAAAGTGTAGACCAAACTCAAGCAACAACACATCCAGTTGTTTCTTCTAGGGGATAAAGTCATCATCTAGTCTTTGAAGCCTATTTGGACCTCACAAATTTAAGATTTTACTTTATAAAAGAAGAAGTATCTTCCTAAAGTGTGAATTTTTTTCTTGAAGTTCTTAGCACAGGCCGTGTTTTTCTTTGTTTCTCGTAACATTGTCTCTGTGTAATCCAACAAATAGTTTTTTTTTTTTTTTTAATTTGTTTCAAAGTCTCCATCAAAGTTCTCCCACTGTGTGGCACTGTGCCATCATGAAAATTACCGGTGTATGAGAAAACACACTGGGATCAAAATGAGCCTTTTAAACGGCTTCTTGTCTTAGTGACTGAAATCTTTCAAAAGTTGTCATGAAGCCAGCAGTTTAAGCAACTAGACTTACAAACCCTAACCTAAACCTTTAACCCTAACACAGTGAGTAGATGAATTTATACCTATTTTAAAACAACTTATTGGACAAATCATTCTATAGAGATAATCAGTGCTTTAGATCACACTCATACATCGATGGGACACACAGAAGCAATGAGGGGTTCAGTGTCTTGCCCAGGTACATTTTGACATGTGACTGCTGGTGGAATCGAACCACCAACTCTTCCATTGGAGGACAACTATCACTCAGACACAGCTGCCCCATATGGGCTCCAAGAAAAATTATAAAATAGGTCCTTGAAGGTGTCAGATGTTATTGTGTGTATTTGTCTTTTCCGCTACTTTTTAGCTATTTATTTGCTTTTTTTGGTTGTAGCTACGTTCCCTTTTTGTGCTCATTTCTGCTTAGTTCAACTTAATTGAAACATGTTATTTCAGTATTTTCCTGCTAATTTAAGCCTGTTCAGTCTTTTCAGTTACATCTCAGCATGTTTTAAGCAAATTTCAGTTATTTTTAGATAATTTCACTTTTTTTTTTTTTTTTGGTAATTTATGCTACTTTCAGCCTAATTCAGCAAACCTGTGCACTTTCCGCGTTCTTCTGCTAGTTAAAATTTTTTTTTTGCTACTTCTACCTTTGTGTATGCTCTCTTTAGCTCAACCCCTGCTTTCTCTGATCATTTTAGATTTTATTTTTCAGCCAACTTCATGTTGTTCTGCATTGTGTGCATCTTGGAGCTTCATCTTTCCAAGTTTCAGCTATTGATGTGTTTCAAGTAAGCTTCAGCTTTTTAAGCACTTTTCAGCAAGTTCTTTAGCAATAAGCATTTACACTGCATTTTGGCACGAAATGCAATTTCTCTAGTTCTCCTTGTGACAGAATTAGTTGAGCTTAAACAGCATTGTCAGAGAAAAATAGGAGAAAAAAAAACAACATGAAATCTCATTTTAATCCCAGTCAGAAAAAAAAAAACAATCATGGTAACACATTTCTGAGATGAAAACATTCTAAAATAACCTAATGAATTGAAATTTTTAAACATTTTCTTCATATTCCTTGGAGAAGCATACCATTTCCACATTGCAATGTTTGTCTAACTATGATAGTATGAATAACATGTTGATATTTGATTTATAAATATGCTTTACATTTCTACAAATCAAGCTGAAAAATCACTTCAGTCCGTTTCATTAAATGAGCTCATTTCTTCCAGCCAGACGTCTTTATTTTAAGACCTGCCCTTGATTTGCAAAAAGGTTACACAAGTACTGTACAGTACATGTTTTTGCTTTTTAAGTTTCTGTATTTCACAAGGACACTTGAGGGCCGACTAAGAACAATATGATTCTGCTAATATAAGCTAAACGTATTCAGTTTGTGTGTTTCCACACCATGTTGACGTAGGAGAAAATGCACTGAAAGCTACAACTAGAGGGGTTTTTGTATCCGACTGTTGTCTCGGTAAACATCAATCTATCTGTGGAATTTTGCGCACCATTTCCAGAACTATTTAACCCAGCAGGAGTTTGTCATAATGAAACACGAGCTGCTTCCAAATGAGCATTTAAAAGTGTCACTGGCAGCCATTAAGCCATCTCAACAACATTTTCTTTGTCAAGACAGGGAAAAATAAAACCATTCACATTTGTGTGTGATCACCGAAAACAAATCAATGCTTTATTCATTTTCTCACATCGAAATGTTGATCATGGCTGCGTGAGATTCTAGTCTTTAGTCTTATTTTAATTTTATTCTGCCTCTGCAGATCTTTACTGAGCTGTAGAGCAGACTGGAACAAGTTTTAATATATGTAAACTGTATAGAAAACTTTGCACATTCTTGGTGGTCATTTTTTAAATTTGAAGCTCTTGGATAACACTCAACGAAGAGCTTTTAATAAGTCCTTGCGTAATTGTCTTTTCCAATACAGTACAGTTGTTCCAAGAAAAAAAAAAAAAAAGCATTTGATTAAATATCAAAAACAACATGTGCTTTAAATTTTATGAATATATTGCAAGCGGCAATGCTGGACAGCAAAATAACAAGAGATGACAGAATGTCAGAAAAATCAAATCTTATAACAGAGTCATCAACTTCTATCTTTTGATGTGGAGAGTTCATTTAGTTAATTTACAGTTCTGTGCTGCTCTTTGTTAAAACTTAATGTATCGTTTTGTTGCTCAAGCCATTGATCAATTTGTAGGACTCAAAAAGTGACGTTTTGTTAAACTCTCCAGCATCCTTGACTTCTGCAGAAGCCAGTTCTTGTGTTCTGTCCCGGTCACCGCAACATTAAAAGGCAAGAGCAAACGTGCAACAACATAGAAACAAATGTTTATGAAAATAAATAGAAAAAATGAGAAAGTGAAGCAGACGGCATAAACCACAAGTTATTCAATCATGTGTGAAATACTTGTTTTGTGTTGCATTTTTATGGTTTTTCATTGTAACAACAAAAAAGGTTAAATCGTGTCATATGGACCAGTTTCTTTAAATGAAAAACGTTCCATCCCCCATCCAGAGGACTTCATCAGTCTGCGACCTGCCAACCAGATCTGTCATCCAAAGAGCCTTCACTGCTGTGTTTCAAGCCAACCTCCTGTTGGTTTCTCAGAAGTAGGCTTTTAACATGTGCAGAGCACACCCATCCAAAACAATCAATCATCATGTGCAGCAATCACATGTTTTAGGCCAGATGGCCAACATGCTACTCACAGAAACTGTCTGAGGACAACCAAGGCCAAAGTGGTTCAGAAAAAGTTTTGTAAGCTCAATCACACAGGTAGAGAACAACAAAAAAAGGTTAAATCGTGTCATCTGGACCAGTTTCTTCAAGTAAGAAACATTTTGTATCCCATCCAGAGGACTTCCTCAGTCTACAGCCTGCTAACGTAGACGTTTTGTTTGTTTTGCTTTTCATTGTAGTTTTGGTTAAGCTTACTCACCAAAATCACTTGGCTAAAGAGGCATTTCACTGGGCTGCCACTAGTTGGCGATATATCTCAAAACTTTCATAGAACTTCATTTTCTTGCGAGTTGCAGAAGCCCACTGTCTTGTATGCTGAATTTTGAACATGTCCATAACATTTTGTAACATAGTTTCCTTTAGATAGACAGAAAGCTGTTGCAAGCCCTTCTTAGGAAGCGGTGTTTTGACATGTTGGGTGTTCTCCTTGGATAGAAAACATGCTCACAGCTAAAAATCATGCTAATGGTAAATATGAGTTATTAACTAATGTACTTTAGTACAGTGGTTCCTAACACTGGTCCTCGAGGAACACTATCCTGCATGTTGTAGTTTCTCTGCTCCAACACACCTGATTCAGTGATTTAATCATTAAGTTCTGCAGAAGCCTGTTAATCACCAACAAAGTTCATGCTCAGTCAACCAGGTACAAAATCCAATAATGCTGTCAGGTCATCTGGACAGTTTCTTTCTTTTTTTTTTTTTTTTGTGTAGAAATGTTTCCCCCTCTATCTGGAGGGCTTCATCAGTCAGGAGTTCCAAGTAAACTGTTTCCCCACCAAGCAGTAAACTCCTGAAGTAGACCAACCAGGTAATCACCCTTTCAATCAAATCAGGGAAACAATTAAAACATGCAGAATGGTGGAGACGGGGGAGAGGGTGGGCCCCGGAGGCCATCTTATTGCCAGCAAACAGTTTTTTTTTCCACTCTAGGAGTGAGCTGTTTGTGGGATGCAGTTTGGTTTGGTGGCTCCTCAGACTGAAGAAGTCCTTCGGATGAAGGATGAAACGTCTCAGCAACAAAATAAACCATCCGAATGACCTGACAGAACATTGGTGGATTCATACCGTGTTAACGAGCATGAACTTTGGGGTTTTGAACCACTTTGGCATTGCTGCCTCAGAGGAGTTGACAGGGGAGAGGATGGGCCCCAGAGCTATCTTATCACTAGCAAACTGTTTTTTTTTTTTTTCACTCGGAGGGAGCTGTTTGTGGGATTAAGTTGGATTTGGTGGCTCATCAGATTGAAGAAGCCCTTCAGATGAAGAATGAAACACATCAGCAACAAAAGAAACCGTCCAGAAGACCTGACTGAACGTTGTTGGATGCAGGATGGTGTTCCTCAAGGACCAGGTTTGGGAACCACTGCATTGTGAGCGGCCTAGAATATATGTTTTCAAGTTTTGCACACAAAAATAGGTGATAATTTCAGTGACAGCTTGCTGGACTAAAACTGAAATTTGAATATTTTATTGTGGTATTGAACCAGGTTTGAGTGGCCAACAGCCCAGTGAGACACTACCCCCACTCCCACCGAGGAAGTCTATTAACCAATCAGAGGGGCCCGTCCAAATAAACATTCTGTCATCATTTCAGGACTCTTTGGATTGTATCTGACGTTGTCCTTGGCTGACCTTGGCATCCCCAGAGGAAACTATGTGAACTGAGTGATTATACCACTCTTATTGGAACTCTTGCAGTGCCTCTGTGAGTGTCCCTGGACACGCTCACCGCCCTTGTGTCCCCTCCCCTGCAGAATGTCGACATCATTATGTGCAAGTTTTTTTTTTTTTCATATTCAGTCTATTTATCTTCAGCCAAATATTAAGAGCATCTTAGGATTTTTTTTTTTTTGCCTCCAAAACCCATGTTGTCACTTTAACCACTTTATTGTCTGTCCAAACAGGTCTCACTTGTAAATGAGTCCCTTGAGGCTCCAAGTGATTTATCTAAATAAATAAAGGTTGAGTGAATGAAAAAAAAAAGTGACTGGGAAAATAATTTGTATAGCTACTCAGTAACAAGCCTTGGCTTGTTGGAGGAAAAACCAGGCCCAGCTTTAAAAGTCTGCTTTTCAGCCCATCAGTGTTTAGTATTCCTTTAAGAAATCTTCAGCTAAAACTGATATTTTAAAACAGCTACCTTTTGATCCTGCTGCAAAGCATCTATATTGCAAACACAGTTTAGATATTAGTCATTTTTCTGTTCATAATAAGAAAAACACCCTTTTCTCTTTCAGTTTGGTGACATCCACGCTCCTCATTGTTCGGCATCTGGTTTAACATTCATCTGTGGTGCGATGTAACACTGACTGCAGATTATACACATTGTGTCAATGCTCCAGAGAAACCAAGACTAAAATCAGTTTCACAAGCAGTTCCCCAGAAATAAAACAGTACATTTCCATATATTAAGCCTCCAAAGCCATTACTGTCTTGAAAGAAAAAGAAAGAATTTATTTCAACCCTACAATGGTTACATGGAAATACACTGATATACACTTACAAAAATGTCTCAGAGGAGAAAATAATGTCACATTCTTGACATGAGAATCTCAGTGTTTAACAGCCTTTGCATTCATGTTTTCAGTCATTTATTTTCTTCAGGTAAAAAGAGAACATGAGTTGTCAAAATAACAGCTGATTTATTGTAATTCTTGAATATCAGTTTTTAAAAGATTATGTACACTTTGTCACAAAAAACATGATTAGTCAGTTTCTTCACAACACTCTGTCCTCTCCGTACAAGCTGATTAAATGGATTTGTAAATAAGCATATTATAATATGGAAAAGTAAAAAGCAGATTTGAAAAAAAAAAAAAAAAAAAAAGACTTATTTGGCCATAACCTATGTAGAAATTCTCTGCAAGTGTTATCTTTCCTCGTGTTGTACAGCTTTTCAAGCTTGGATCGCACAGACAGGAATTAGGCACAGTATTTGCACTTCCTGTTTAACACATTCATAATGCTTGACTGAGGGGGGATTTGAAGCAGCTACATAGCACACTGTTGAATACTTCTTCATGCCTTGTGTCAGCTTTCATGCCGTGTTCATGCTTTTATGTCACTTTGACATACCAGTGGAGCGATGTCTGTTTAAAAGGCAACAAAATCCTAAATCTAAGTTTTTTCGACATCTGCCATTTCTTGTTAAAACACTGCTGATGCATTATTAAACAGTCCAAGGTAGTTACACTATTCACCCCATACCCAACCATATTAAGGCATTATGAATGTGTTATCAAATCTAATACAAAGCAACAACACTTTGTCTTCATTGCATCAACACAATTTCAATTGGCAATACCGACTAACAATCAATACCCCCCATCTAAATATATTCATATACACCATGAAAACATATGAAAATAAAATATCAGCAGAACCCAAAATTTGAAAATGATGCAAGTACCGAGCACCTTGTAATAACATGAAACCAATGTCTTGAATCTTCTTTAGTTTTTTTTCTCTTTCCCCAATCTTGTTGGTGGCTGCCCAATGGTGACAAAAGGCATAGAAAGAACAGGAGTCTGGACCCAAGGATCTTAAAATGCTCAGACCGTCCTCTTTCTCCTCGAATGAAATAAAGTTTATGAGAGCCAGAACACAGTCAGAAGTGAGGGCAGAAGAGCTGCCAGGCTGTACGTCACACCGTGGCAGCCAAGGGTAGCTGAGGTTGTTGACCACCAATATTGGTGCACATCAACGTTTTTTAAAGATCATAGCGATTAGGTGTGACAAGAAGATAGAAAGCATAATAAAATCACAAACAGAGAAAGAAATTTGTGTGTATGACAATGCCATGGTCCATTGGTGCCCAGAAGGTCACACATGAAGACAGGAAGGGGACATGGAGAAAAGGGAAGCAGGAGAGAAAGGGGGAAAGAGAATGAAAAATAGGTCAGAAATCCAGAAATACACATCTGAAAGGTTACTAAAGACTGAACTCAGGAATAACAAAAAGGAACTGTACGTGTGAGAACCAAAACAAAACAAAAAAACCATCACAGTATGTTAGCAGTGCAGCTTTATGGTTAATGGAAGGAATGGAAGGAAGGTCACACAAATGGGAAAGACGCCACTGAGGAAAATTTCAGACACACTGCAAACCTTCTCTGCTTTAAGGTTTCCTAAACACAAGGGCACTTTTAATCACTCATGGTATACCATACCACCGTATTTGTAATGGTGCAACTAGTGAAACGTATTAGTAATGGCCAGTGGTTTAATTCAAAGTACATGCAAGCATGGACACCAGATGGGCATCGGAATAAACAAATATAATCATCAATTCCTTTACTGTTGCAAACATATTGTACAAATGTGAATGCCTGGTGTAGATGAAAGCATTTAAACAGAAGACTGAGTTCATTATTTATTTCCCTTTCTTTAAATAACTAAATGTGGCTCAATGCTAATTTTATACAGGAAGTAAACATTTTGAAAAAAAAAATGCAATCCCTTTTAAGACAGATTTTATCCAATATTAACCTAGATGTCTTTTTAACTGTATGTGTAGGTATACGTAGCTATGCATGCATGTCTGCATGTACACAGTATGCTGCAAGTATCCATGTATGGGTATTTTTGTATATATTATACATATTATATATTATATATATTATATATCCAGGTCTCTCTTGTAAATGAGTCCTCGAGGCTCAATGGGATTAACCTGCCTAAATAAAGGTTGAATGAATATTGAATGTACACGTAAACTTAAGGACAGGACTGGATAAGCTTCTTCCCGCTCCCTTTTTGAACATTTTTGTTTTGTTTACAGAATATTTTGGTGGAAATATTGAGCTTTTTATTTTGTTTTGTTGTTATTTTATATGAATATTTATATGAATGGAGTTTAATGGGACTTGTATGAGAACTGGAAAGTTAAACGAGTTATTCTTTTTGTTTTGGTATTTAAAGAAAATGCTTGTTTGAATTGTTTATTAGAGAATAAGGGGCAGCTATAATAAGATTTTTTTCTTCACCTGCTACCTTACATTTTATATTTTGTTTTTTTTCTTATTCCATTTATGTTAATTGTTTTGTATTTTATTATAGAATGAATGAATTAAAAATAAATAAATAAAAATAATTTTAACAGAGCTGGAAGATATGGCCAAATCTTTTATCACAATATACAGTATTTCTTCATTTCAGTCAATAACAATATAATTCCGATATCGATATAAACAATATAAAAGGCTCAGAAAAAAATGTACAAACTGTACAAATTAATGTTCACTTTGTACTTGTATTTAGCCTTCAAAGAAATGTGAAATCACCGTCAAATAAACATAAAACTCTCAGCTTTGTCTATATTAATAGGTTTAACTTTAAACAACAACATAACATAATGTTTGCTGCATGGGTTTCTCTTTTGATACAGCTGGGGGTGTGCCGCTTCAATCTGAACAGAAAAAGAAATGCGTCAGTGAAATGCTGTCATCATACCATAATGTACAAAGTATATCGAAATATCGAAAATGTGCTTAAAACTCAGATCACCTTTATTGAATAACAGTATATCGTGATATATATCGATATCGAATTATTGTCCAGCCCTATTTTAACTGATCGAAATGATATGAAAAATAAAAAATAAACTGAAAAATGCTCACATGGGATACCGGCATGTGGATTTCAAAATAAGGGTAGAACAGAGAGAATGTCACTCCAACCTATTTAATCAATTTTGCCTGATTTAGAGGTAAAAAAAAAAAAAAAAAGCATCATTAATTAAAAAAAAAACTATTTTGTTTTAATCGCAAGTTAACCACTGTTTGCTAAATTGGGCTTTCTCAACTCAAATGTGAGGGTGTGATGTTATGTAGAAGTTTGTGAATACTTTTAATGCATTTTTAGTTTGTAAATAAAGAAATACAAATACAATTTATAAAACTTTGTGGATTTGTCCCTTTGCTGGAAGAAGGAACTTCATTGGTCAGCCAGTGGTAAAATAACTTCTTTATAAATCTTGTAATTTTAACTTATAGGAAACTTTAGCTCTTTTGTTTTCTCTCATTGGAAGTGTTAGCTAAAGCTTTATGTACTTAATAAATGGAAAATTATTTTTATTTGTTGATTTAAACTCTTTAAATACAGTGAGGTTTTAAATTTCATGTACAACAATTTAATGTTGCACGTTGTCATAATCAGCATAATACATTTGGTAAAAACATTTACATGCTAAACAAACCACATTTACAGCTCTAAGGAATGTTAAACTCATTTGTCTGTTTGTATGTGACAACTGTTTTATTCATACTTCTGATGCATTCTGTTACAAAACAGGTTGCGATGTAAGATATTTTATTATCCGGTTGTTTGTTATGAACATGCACGGCAACAAAAAGAGCAGGCAAGCATTCACAACCGAACCATTTCTTCTGTCACCATTACACCACTGGTCATGGCGAGGAGAATGGCCCATGCACAAACCACACATCCAAAACAGAAGCTGGTTATGAAGACTGATATGTGGATGAACGGGTGACCTCACGTTGTTAATCCTTGGAAAATTAATACAAGTTTTTTCTAGGGATTTTATTAAAATGTCAACCTCAGCTGGGGAGGTTTGGATTAATCACCTGTCAGTATCTGCCACGTTTTGGATCCATATAAGAGAATTATTAAACGTTTGATTCAAATATTGTGTAATCTCTCAACAGCTGGAAAGCAGTTGGTCTCATTTAAGTCTGAGGGCGTGCAGCTCTTAAAATTACAGAAGCCGAATCACATAAACTACCGTGACGCAGCAGATCCAGCAGATTATTTCTGACTGTTTTGTTTTCAAGCGTCCTCCAAGCTGGAACACATTTGGAACTAAAAATCCACCCACGTTACACGGATAAACACATCTTTTATGTGTTCCTACATTCTGAGCAAAACTTAACCGAAAATAAACAAACTGAGGCGAAGCCGTGCGCTAACTTGCACGTGGGACCTAAGTTGTAATTGAGCGTACGGAGTCGCTACGCGTTTACAAAACAGCAGCTGTTTGGAGCGAGCGTTACTAAAACCAGCTGTGTGAGTGGAAAAGGAGCGGTGAAATTGAATGCAGATGTTGGAGCTGAAAACAAACCTCAACAGTTTCTTCTGTTAAAGCTATTTCAGGGTAGATTAAAACTGGAAAAAAAAATTATTGGAAGCCAAAACAACAACAACAAAAAAGTAAAAGTAATTAGAATTAAAGGCAGACTGATTGGGATAAATCCCATGTTAACTTCTGATCTTGTGGAATAATAAGTGATCCAAACCTCCCACTGCTATATGGCTGCTGCCCAGAAAACAGAAACAAAAGAGAAGAGCTTTTGTTTTTCATGTGCCATGCACCGGCAGCAGATGCCTTTTAGGTATTCCGGTTACAAACAGAAAATATTAATTGAGTTGGAACAGGCACCATGCAAAGGCTGTAAAGGGCTGCACCCCCACCTTACCAAACCACAAACTACACATTTAGAGCATTCATGAGTCCTAAACACTGTGGGAGACACTAAACCAGGCAGATGGAAATAAAAGCAATAAAGACACTAAAAAAAAACCATTAAATATGAAGCATAGATGATGGTGTTAGACATAAAAAAATACAATAATATTATCGTATTTTACGGAGTATAAGGCGCACTGGATTATAAGGTGCAATATCAATGAACGGGTCTGTTTTCATATATATAAGGCGAAACTAGGCCTGTCACGATAACAATTTTTGCTGGGAGATTAACTGTCTAGGAAATTATTGTGAGAAATGATAATATTGTTTGAAATTTGACATAAGTAATTATTGTAAAATTTAAGAAGAAATATAGGTTAATTTATGTGTAGTATCTTTTTTTGACCACCGGATAGCTGTATAAAACAGTTTGAACCGAATGATGGATAGCGAGGGAGCGAGCAGCGTGTCTCTTTAAGAAAAATAGAAGGGAGGCCCCTTGACATGACATGGGCTGTTTCTCGTTCTTGTTTTTCGGTTTTCAAAATGGCGGACGCTCGGTATGTTTTGAGCTCTTTATCGTAGTATTTTTCCACACCAACCTTTTAATTAAAAATGAGTAAACAAGTTCTCAGCTTCTTTTTGCAGAGAAAAACAACTTCTATGACTAAGGCACAAGTTTCAACCATGAATTTTGGAGCCTTGACAAGACGGAGGTATTTTCCCGAAGTCGGCACAGTAGCTTAGCTCATAGCTTAGCTTCTCAGCTTTGCTGCTTTTAACGATCCAAAAACGTGATTTTGGACGTTTAAAACAGATTTTAAAAGAGAAAGGGAAGGGTCTGTCAAGAACACCGGAGTTGAGCCTTTTGTCATCCAGTGTCTTCAGTAGAAAGAGAGACACAAAGAAACGATAAAGCCGATAAATAAAATGAGGTTAATAATTTTAGTTTATCATGCGATTAACTGATTTATTGTTCATTGCGACAGGCCTATGCGGAACATTAAGCGAAACAAACCAGTCAGATAAGTCAAACTTTATTCAACTAATTCACAATAACTCTCAACATTGTTCAGTTGTACCACAAACAATCGGTTCGAGGTCAGTAAGCACAACCAGAATTAATACACAAGGTGCACCTGATTATAAGGCTCGCTGTTGATTTTTGAGAAAATTAAAGGATTTTAAGTGCGCCTTATAGTCCGAAAAATACGGTACAAATAAAAACCACATAAAACAGTTAAACCAACACAATGAAACTCTGTCTGTGCCACAACGACCAATGAATCTTGGGCAACTATATATATGAGCACCCAGGTGTGTCAAAGTAAAATGTTTTTCAATGGCAGGAAGTTTGTTAACCTGTCAAAATAAAATTCATACTTTATGTGTTGAAGGTGTCATGAAGCTATTGGTAAATGGTTTTGGCAGTAGGAAGCTCGTTAACCTGTGATTTTATTTTATATTTTTATCATAAATATTATTAAAAAAATACATAAATTAGCCGCAGCATTGTACAAACCTTGGTGTCCTTTTTTTGTTTGTTTGTTTTCTAGAAAAACTTGAAATTAGTTGTTATACTAAAAGTCCAAAGACTGATAAATAAAGAAACCTTGCAGGAAAAAAAAAAACATGAATTTAACGTTTTTACATGTGATCCTATGTAATAAAACATGGAACCACATGGGATCACATGAACATGTTAAATATGTCACATAATCACATGGGACAGGTGTGCAGAATATGTTTCCCATGTGGTTTTCACATGTGAACAACGTGATTTTCCACATGTAAAGCTTATGTGTGCAACAGCTTTGTAGGCCATGCCTTCTCTTTACAAATATTATCTATATGCTTTAGTAGAGGTTGACAATAATTGTTGTTCCAACATAAAAATTGGATTTGGTTTGAAAGAAGTCTCTTTTGACATTTATTATATTAAAAACAATGATTAATTGATTTTCATAATTTTTATCCATATTCAATACGTTGATAATAATGTAACAAGAAAACACCATTCCAATAATAATAATAAAAAAAATACATAAACTTCATTTTTGATTTTCTTTCTCTCTACAGAGTTAATCAGTAAATGTTCATTTATACTGGGTTAGGTTGAATAAAAATAAACTATATTCTAAAGTGACAAATAATAGATCTACCACGTTGACTTTCTTACTAACAGAGCACCATTTTTCTTTCTTAAAATCCATCTTGCAATTTTTGTGCAATTTCATCCGTCCCTTTCTGCGACCTTGACAGTTAACAAGATAAGTGCTTGATTCAATAAACTCTTTTGAGGGAGAAAATAAAGGGGGAGGCATGACAGCACGGAAAGAGATGATGACAATGAAGGGGAAGACAGGGAGTCGCAGGAGGAAAACATGACATGTATTCTTCAGGGAGATCAAAAGAAAGACGGACATGAAAAAAGTTGGACCAGTTAAACCAGTAGCTCAGGTTTAGTGGGGTGGGGACATAGACCAGGGTTAACAGTTGCACTTTAAAACACAGCAACAGTGCAGAGACTAACCGTGACCATTTGTGCAAAACTGTTTCACGTGAAAATTAAGACGACAATGCTTCATTTTATTCGCAAATATGTTGTTACCATGTAAGAAAATGTAAAAATCCTAATCTTTTTCAATGGCAGACCCTACAGCTGGCAAGCTCTAACTGAAAAGTCAAGAATTAAATTACTGCAGGCTCCTTGGTCACGATGGAAGCTCACATGCACTGTAGCTGGTGTGTGTGGATGCTCAGGGTGGGGTGATGAGAATAGTACCTGGGATGGTAGTGGGCTCTACAGCTGTCCTGAAGAAAGACACGGAGGGCTCAGACCTGCCCTGCTGGTTCTCTGCCACCACATGGACCTCGTAATCTGTGTTCCAATCCAGACCGGACAACACCGCGTACTCACTGGCTGAGGGAAAGCGGAGCTCTGGTTTCCAGTCCATTCCATGTTTCTGAGCAAAGGATGCAGATAAAGAAATGTAAATACTAGTTAAGTGTGACTTTGGTTAGTTTCTAACGTACCATATTTTCCAGCGTATAAGTCGCAGTTTTTGCATAGATTTGCCAGTCCTGCAACTTATACGCTAAAGCGACTTATATTCGTCCCCCCCCCACTACCCATGTTCATTACGCAGTTTTTGCCTGACGCTTTAAATTTCGAAGAACTGCAACAGCGAGTCCTCCCCATGCGCGCTTGCTTCACTCAACTGGTGCAGGCGGAGGAACGCTGGAGAGCTAGCGGCTCCGGCTGCAATGGATGGATGACGCCATGCTGCCCAGATGAAATGAAGCGGTTTTGACCATTAAAGTGCATTTATTAAGGAAAAGGTGAACTGAGACACACCTTTGATATAATGTTGAGCAAACAAATAATTGTTTTTAAACGTTAATCTTGTTAAATTTTGAAGAACTGCAACAGCTAGTCCACCCATGCACACTAGCTTCATTCAGCTGATGCAGGTGAAGGAACGCCGGAGAGCTAGCAGCTCCAGCTGCAGTGGTTGGATGGATGGCGCCGCGCCACCCAGGCGAAATGAAACAGTTTTGACAATTACTGTAAATAAATGCATAATAAACATGACTGGTCAGCGGTAACGCATATTAAATACGACTTACACGCCGAAGCGACTTACAATATATATGTTTTTGTTCCTCTTCATGATGCTTTTTTGGTCTGATGCAACTTATACGCCAGAAAATATGGTAATTGAAACAATCTTTTATCAGTAGTGAGCACAAAAATGTAGCAACTAAAAGGAAAAAGGCCAAGCGTGGAGGAATGGGTGGGGGGCATATGCTAGTGCCAGTCGTAGTGTCTAAAAATGATATTGAGTTACCATAGACACATTTGGTCGTAAGCCAGATGGAGGATTTCTGTCTTACTAGTTGCCTTTTCTACACTTTTGTTTCCTCCCCAGTGGAAAATGCTCATTTAAAATTGGCAGAACTCATTCTGGGAACATGTTTTGTTTTTAAGGTTATAAAACTTGCAGAGGGAAAACAATGGCTTATTGATTAAAGTCAATCCAACATATTTTAGTGTTGCTGGCAGTTGTCATTTTCTGACAGAGCCAGGCTGGTTATCGCTTTTTCCATTTGGCAAGGTGATAATTCTGAGCACTGATAATACTTTACTTTTTCATTTGCTTATTAAAAAAAAAAAAAAGAACATGCAAAGTGGTACTGAGTTTCCTTTTTAGCCAGAGTACTCACAGCTTTGAATCGGAGCAGGTAGTGTTTAATGGGAGAACCACCGTCGTCCTGCTTGATCCATTTTACCTTAATGGAATTACCCTCTTTTGCAGATATGGTCTCCAGTTTGGGAGCGTTCGGTTCTCCTACACAGGACAAAATACAGAATTACAGTTAGTCAACAAAACGATGGTTCTAATCCAACTGCGAGAATTCACTGCTTTGACCGATACTCCGTTCAAATTAGCTAAATGTACAATACAGACACACACACACACATACACAGAAGCAAATGTGCATGTGGTGTTAAATGAAGTGTTATTCATGGGATCCTTGTTGGCTCAGTGCAATATTCAAATTGACTTTTTGGTTTTTTATTAGTAACATAACAGATTGGGGAATTTAACTTATAGAAGCACTAATCTAAAAACTAGCAAGAAGAGGGCCCACGTTTTCACCATTTAAAATACATAAAATACATTATGACCACTTGAATGACAATAAACTCTAAAATATTACGTTTGTTTTTAACTAGAAAATGATAAAACCCCCCACCCCATCTCATTCTCCAAATGGAGATCTCAGGTACTTTCACAAAACACTGACAGATCTCAGATGCTATCTGTCTACTTTACGTTGATTTCTGAATGGGTTGAGGTTACATGGGGGGTGGCGTGCTCCACATCAATGCGTATGAGTTCCACTAAATGCCTTTTTTGGTTCTATGAAGTTTGTTTTATTTCAGAAAGCTCATGTATATATGAGCACCAGCATGGCCAGTTAAATACATGATTTATGGATGATCGGGGGGCGGCTGATAGACTGGGCTCATGGTTATGTTGTAGAAAGGTTTTGTGAAATTGCATTTTGACTGATACTAATAATTATTTTTATTTTAAAAGAACTGATCTCAATCTTGAACAAAATTACTTACAAATCTTTGTTAATTACACACAAACGTTTCTTGCCTTGCTCTATTGGCTTTAATTTAAAAGAACAATGAAAATGTGTACATCTTTTTAAAATCAGCAGATTTGACCATTTCATTGTTAAAACCGTTAAGTTACAATTTAAGAAAGTACATTTTCATTAAAAAAAATAGATCTGTCGAAACAACAACTTGAAGGAGGGCAGAGAGTCTGCCTCACTGACTGAGGTGGTGCTCTCGTCGAGGCTCCTCATTATCAGCTCGGTCCTCCTGAGTAATTTCTGCTGGGTTGCAGGATAATGAGCCTAAAGGCCTTGATTGGACATGTAACCTTATTACATTTAATAACATTGACACAGCCTTTTGGGAGGCGAGGTCAGTGTTTTTTTTTTTTCAGTTAGCTGTCTGGGTGTTAGCTTTCACTTTCATGTCATTGTGAATGCTGCACAGGCAGTATAAGAAGCTTAAAAAGCCAACTGTATCAGCTATTTACACTTTACACTAAGCTAATGCTCTAATAAGAACCTCAAAAGCTGGAAATATTAATTTTTGTAATAAAGACAAAGCTTAAAGATTTCCCTCCCCTCCCCCAGTAGGTAAATGGCCACCAAACGTTTGGCCTTCACGATGTTAATGGCAGCAGTTATTAGAATGCACATGCATGGACAGTTAATGAAGTTAGTAAATCAACATGCTCAGAAACAGAACTCCACCAGACCAGTGGGAGCACGACTGAAGATAATAAAAGATAAATCCAGTAAGTATGAGCAGCAGCAGCAGCAGCAGCATGGTGACGGCCGGGCATCAGAGCGTTCATATATTTTAGCATCAGTCAGTTATAAAACATTTTCTGAGGCTTTAACAGCTAAGAGAGACAAGCAGTTGGAATGAAAGTCTCACCCTTTATATGTTCTATCAAATATTAAGAAGTTTTAAAAAGAATGGCTTGAAACATGCTTTCATGTACAGCTTTAATAACATTACACTTTCAGAGTTCCCTCTGATGCTGAACACTATTCAAAAGCAAACCGATCGCCACAGCACTATCAGTAATTAAGTGAATGCATGCACTGCAAACAGGTGTGGATGTCGTTCAGGTTCATTTAAGGAGACATAACAGTAAAGATGCACATGCATGCACTAGAAGTGACATTTTCAGTGGAACAATAATAAAAAAAATTACTAAGAAAGTGGATAAAAATGTGAAAACTGCAGGAACGTCATGTAATTTGAGTTTGTCTAAATCAAGCTACTGCTGGGAGTGAAAAGCAAAAACAATAACCCGTGAGTGGCCATGTTTAATAGAATATGATGCACATCTGTCTGTGGCACTTTGTGAGGCTTATAATATTTAAAATTACATTTTTTATTTAAAAGATAATAAAATATGAAAACGGTGTTTAAAAATGTTAATTTTGACTAGACTAAGACTGAAATTAAAAATGCACACTCCTGGGAATCAAACATAAAATGAGACTAATAAAAAAAATCCCATTGATACACTTTAATATAATAAAATTATTAAATATTATTCAGTAAAATATACTAGTTATTTAACTAAAATTCAGCACTTCGTATTTTGGGATAAAGCTCTGTTGCTCTTGAAATGGGTTTAAAATGCCCACCAATATTTTCGAAAGCAAATTTGTAGCTATCTTTTTTTTTAAATGTGTATTCAGAATTCAAGTGACAAGACTGTAAGACTTTTTTTTTTTAATTCACTCAAGGAGAACGAGAACCCCACTCCCTATTTGTTTTGAGACAATCTGGAGACTTTCACAAATACTTTTGGCAGCAGTTGCAGCAAAGTGACATCTTAACACTGTCTCAGTGACCTCATGTAACAACAAATTATATGTTAAATAACTGGTAGTTCAATAAATTAGCACAGTTGCAGTATTGGCTGCATTACTTTAGAGATTTGTAGAAAAAGGTGCAGCATGCTGTTTGTTTTGCCTTTATATGTTTAGAAATAAATCAACCTAAACTTTGTAAAGCAGAGCAAAATTATGCTTATACTTCGCGGTTCTACTTTCGTAGACTCGCACTATCGTGGCTTGTGGACGTACAGTCCATACTATTGTATAAAAAAAATTAGTACAGGACACATTGTTGTCGACTTTAATATTACTCACATGATTGGTACCGTACTGGATGCAGTACTGTGCAGTAAAAAAGTTAACGAAAAAATAAAATACTTCGGACAAGCGCCGCCATTTTGTAGTTTTCTCTCAGTAAGCCTCCACTGTATTCCTGCTCAAAATGACCATATTTCCCAGAAGGCAACAGGGCCTCACCCAGAAGCCCCTTTTGCTGAGATTAAAAATAAATAAATAAAAAAAAATAAAAAAAAAGAGGTACAGTTTTTGATCTGATCGGCGCCCAGCGGATGCAGAGAAGCTAAACTGAACCCACCCAACTGGACCAGAACTGGACCAGAACCAGACCTCCAGACCCATCAGTGAATCTTGAGAGCTGGTAGCTGGCCCATGTAAACTTCTAAGCGCAGATGCGCGCCAAAGCTCCAGAGCTGTTTTTGTAGCCCATCAGGACTTTTTTCATCCAGACTTGAACTCAACACACCACCTACGGTCCCACTGGCTGGGGGGGGGGGGGGGGGGGGGGGGGGGGGGGGGGGGGGGGGGGGGGGGGGGGGGGGGGG
>JARVGS010000400.1:7893484-7903528 GCA_031762315.1 Hypsolebias antenori | reverse complement strand
TTCATTTATCGGCTTTATCGTTTCTTCGTGTCTCTCTCTTTCTACTGAAGACACTGGATGACAAAAAGCTCAACTCCAGTGCTCTTCACTGACTCCTCCCTTTCTCTTTTCTCTTTAAAATCTGTTTTAACCATCCAACATTGCGTTTTTGGATCGTTAAAAGCAGCTAAGCTGAGAAGCTAAGCTACGAGCTAAGCTAACAGGCCAACCTCAGGAAAAAAAACCTCCGTCCTGTCGAAGCTCCAAAACTCACGGCTGAAACCCGTGCCTTTGTGTAAAAAGTTGGTTTTCTTTGTAAAAAGAAGCTGAGAACTTGTTTACTGATTTTTATTAAAAGCTTTGTGTGAAAAATGCTATGCTAAAGAGCTCAAAACATACAGAGTGTCCACCATTTTGAGAATCGGGAAAAAGGATGGATAGTCAGCCCATGTCACGTCAAGTGGCCTCCCTCCCATTTATCTTAAAGAGACACGCTGCTAGCGCCCTCACTATCCATCATTCAGTTCAAACAGTCTTATACTGCCATCAGGTGGTTGGAAAAGGTACTACACTCAAAATAAAATAAACATTTCTTCTTAGATTTCACAATACTTAGTCATTATTGTGAAATTTCAAACAATATTCTTGTTTATAGCAATAATTTTTGATAAAATTAATTGCCCAACAAAACGTGTTATCGTGACAGGCCTAGCTATGTTTTTTATTTAGTTTACCAAGTTTGTTTATTTCTCATCTATTTTCACGTTTTGCTTTCAAACCCACATTGGAGCTTTTGAAGCAAACTTCTCAGCAACACTGTCTGCAGATTATTATTCACTCTTAACACTTCTCAAACGTGTCAAAATATTTTTACGACTCATTGTAATGGGAAGCATGCTATATTAAAAGCAGAGCTTTCAAACTGACAAATAACTTGTCTAAGTTAGTTCTTTTTTTTTTAGCATTTATTGTAAATTATTCTGAAAAATGTTAGTAACATGGTTGTGTTTGCCCAATATAATTGTATTTTTACTTAGTTTTTCTTTCCCAGTTATTCTTGTAAATCTTTTGTGTTGAAGTTTCTTCTAATTTTTCCATCTCTGTTTTCTTGATTTCCACATGGACATGAGTTTACAGTAAAATGCATTTAAAACTTTTTCTCAATAGCACAGAGCCCAGACTCAGAAAAATAAAATAAAATAAAAACTAGTTCTAAATTTCACTTCCTGGAACCCAACAAAAACAGACAAATTATTTACAAAGCTTATGTGGATTTTGGACACAAACCTTTCAAACAATCTTTATTTTTAGAATATAAACTACTTTTAAAGGATATTTCCTGAATATGTTAATTTCTGACATGTTTCAGTGTTGCATCATCTTTAGCAGCAACTGCTGCTGTGCCTTAAACACGAGAAAAACCCAAGACAACAGGAAATGAGGCAGAAATAGTTGGGTTTGCTAAGTAATCATCTAATAAAAGTTTGTCATCATGTACAGTTGAAACCAGAAGTTCACATGCACTATTTTAAAAGACACATATGCATTTTTTTCACACTGTCTGACATGAAATCAGAATAAACTTTTCTCGTTTTAGGTCAATTAGGATTACCAATTTCTCTTTCTATTTGCAAAATGCCAGAATAAGAGAATTTTTAAGGCAATTTTTTTATTTTTTATATATAATTCAAATTTTTATTATGGAATAACAAAAAAATGCACATGCTTTATCAATTTACATAGTATAGATTTTTTTTATTACATATCTCTTTCTATTCACTGTAATAATGTAGTTTAGATCATGTAGTTATAGCATTCAACATCTGGTGTCTGATATTCCTTTTTTTTTTTTTTTTTTTTAACCAAACATAAGTAATACAGGTTAAATTTAACAATTTGTAACAATAATGCTGAGTAGCTAACGAACAGCAGGTGTCACTTCATTTTCACTCGTTGTGTTCGGATCTGGTGTTCAAGAAAGCCGTTCATAGTTTCCAACGATCTTCAGATTTGTAAGACAATTTTTATTACTTTCTTCAAAATCAAAAGTTTAAATACACTAAGATTACTATACCTTTAACAATTTGGGACATTTGATGTCATGTCTTTGGAAGCTTCTGATAGGTTTATTGATACCATCCGAGTTCATTAGACACACCTGTGGATGTAATTTAAGGAACACCTGAAACACACTGCTTCCTTGTGTAACATTATGGGAAAGTCAGTGAAATCAGCCAACATATTGTGGAAGAGAATTGTAGACTTGCACAAGTCTGATTCATCCTTGGGTGCAATGTCCAGATGACTGAAGGTGCCTCGTTCATCTGTACAAATAAGATGGGAATGTCCAGCCATCATACCGCTCAGGCAGGAGACGGGTTCTGTGTCCCAGAGAGGAACGTGCTTTGGTCTGACATGTGCAGATCAAGCCAAGAACAAAAGCAAAAGACCTGGTGAAGATGCTGGCTGAAGCTGAGAGTGTGTCATTATCCACAGTGAAACCAGTACTGTATCGACATGGGCTGAAAGGCCACTCTGCCACGAAGAGGCCATTACGTCAAAAGAAACATAAAAAAGCCAGATCAATGATTGCAAATGCACACAGGGACAAGGACCTTCATTTCTGGAGACATGTCCTGTGGTCTGACTAAACTAAAATAGAACTGCTTGGCCCTAATGGCCATCGTTACGTTTGGAGGAACAAGCCAGAGAACCCCATCATGACGGTGAAGCACGGGGGTGGCAGCATTATGTTGTGGGGTTGTTTTGCTGCAGGAGGGACTGGTGCACTTCACAAGATTGATGGCATCATGAGAAAATAACATTATTTCAAAATCCTGAAGCAACATCTCAGGACATCAGTCAGGAAGGTAAAGCTTGGGCGCAAATGGGTCTTCCAAATAGACAATGACCCGAAGCATAGTGCCAAACTGGTTACAAAGTGGCTCAAGGAAAACAAAGTCAATGTTTTGGAGTGGCCATCACAAAGTCTTGATCACAATCCTATTGAAAATGTATGGGCAAAGTTGAAAAGGCTTGTCTACAAACATGGCTCAGTTCCACCAGTTCTGTCAGGAGGAATGGGACAAAATTCCTGTCAACTATTGTGAGAAGCTTGTGGAAGGATGTCCAAAACATTTGACCCAAGTCATACAGTTTAAGGGCAATGGTACCAAATACTAATGAAGTGTATTTAAACTTTTGACTTTGAAGAAAGTAATAAAAATTGCCTTAAACAATGCTCATTATTCTGGCATTTTGCAAATTGACCTAAACCGGGAAAAGTTTATTCTGATTTCACATCAGAGAATGTAAAAAAATGCATGTGTATGTTTTTTTTTTTAAATAGTGTATGTAAACTTCTGGTTCCAACTGTATTTGTTAAAAAAAAATGCCTTCAGCAAAATTAATAAACTCTTCAAAGGAAGTTAGACTGAATAAAAAAATGGTCAGACGACGGGTCTGGAAGTACTTGATTATTCATCTACTGTTTTTCCTGGAAGACATTCAGTTTCATATTGAAATAATGGTCAAAATAAAGCGAAAGATGCAATGGGAATGAATACAAATGTGGCAAAAAGAAGGGATGAAAAGAAACTTACTTGTGAGAGAATTATCTGAGAAGTCCAGTGGAATACAAAACAGAAGAAAAAACATGAGAAAATAATACGACAAAGAGAAGAAAGACAATGAAATGAGAAACGTGATCAATGAAAGACATCTCTGTCCTGCCACATCATTAACCCCGTGTCACACTCCCACAATGCTTCACTAGCAATTCTTGTCCTTCAGTTTTTAATTATTAAAAAAATATTCTTTATATTAGAAAAATCCTTTTTTGGGAGCTATAAAATCACAATTAGCATAATATCTATGCTATTCTAAAGTAAAATTTACAATAAAACTAATCATCCTGCACAAATATTTGTTTGGTTTACATAAAATTATGTAAAGTTCAAGCTCAGGTGCAAACTGAGCTAAAAATAGCTGCGTAAATGAACGATCCTTTCACTCTGACATCCGATACAACATGTCTCTTCGCTGCATTGAATCAGACACAATAGGGAGGAAGCTGAGGAGGGATGTGTTTCTACAGAAGCAGCGAGGTGAAGAAGCACAGATGGAAACATGACAGGGAGGCTGCTACAAAGTAAAACAAAGATTTATTCATGAACCTGACTTGAAGCGGTGAATGGCAAAACAGGCTGGCTGCTTTCTACCTGTAGCCAGGTTAAACTCAACGTGAGGACACCCTTATAGACCCTGCAGATGTTGGAAAGCCTTGGATTACACACCGACAGACTGCTTTCTGCACATTCTTGTTTGGCAAATTAAAAAAAAAAGAGAATCACATCAAATAACATTGTTTCATGAGGGATTACAGACTTTATGATTTATCAACTAAAGCCAGCTGCAGAACAGAGAATAATGATTATTTTACTAAAATGTATATTTTTCATGGTAAATGTTTGCATTTCTGTTTTACACTTAAGACAGTAAATGTTAAAGCAACATACTGTTTTAAGAAATGTACTATGTTTATAACAGTGTTGTACTGTTTTTATTAAACTGTCTGACATTGAATTGTTTTGCACCATTGGTGCATTTTTAACAGAACAACTAAACGCATCAAACTCTCGCTGCAAACTTGTACGAGGGCAACATTCTGGCAAACCTCATGAGTGCCACTTGAAATTGATCATTTCAATCAGTTGCTTAAGTTACACGCATGTCTTAAATACATAAAAACCTGGATGACCCTTAAATGTTCTGCTTTTAAACTCAGACAAGACTGAGGTTGTGGCTTTTGGACCTGAGCGTCTTAGGAATTAATTTTGCACTTTCGCCCTCCTTGGATGGCATTGATCTGGCCTCCAGCTCTAATGTTAAAAATCTTGTTATTTTTGATCAGGGCATGTCTTTTATCCCCCACATTAAAAATGTTACTAGAACCACCTTCTTCCACCTGCGTAATATCAGTAAAATTAGAAACATCTTATGTAAAAATGATGCAGAAAAACTGGTTCATACATTTGTGACGTCTTGACTGGACTTTTGCAATGGTTTATTATCTGGGTGTCCAAAAACTTCTTTAAAAAGTCTTCAGTTGATCCAAAATGCTGCTGCCAGACTCTTAACTAGAGTTACTGGTAGAGACCATATATCTCCAGTTTTAGCTTCTCTCCACTGGCTCCCTGTCAAATTCAGAACAGAGTGCAAGATCTTAATTCTAACCTACAAAGCCCTCAACAACCTAGCTCCATCTGTATTACAGAACTTATTGTTCAATATTTTCCTAACAGAGCACTTTGCGCTCAGACTGCAGGTTTACTTGTGGTTCCTAGAGTTTCCAAAAGCAGAATGGGAAGCAAAACTTCCAGTTATCAGGCTCCTCTCTTGTGGAACCAACTTCCAGTTTCTGTCCATGAGGCTGACACATTGTCCAGTTTTAAGACTTTCCTTTTTGATAAATCCTATAGTAAGGGTTGGCTTGGGTTTCCTGAGCTATCCCTTAGTTCTGCTGTTATAGGTTTAGACTGCTGGAGGACAAGCTGACCACATTTCTTCACTCCGCTGTCGTCGTTACTTACTCTATTCCATCTGTTTTGCATTTGTAATTTTTTTCTATCCTTAACATGTTTTTTTGTCTTTCTTCCAATAGGGGTTCACCTGAACCTGCTCCTGCACCTGGACCCGCACCTGCTCCTGCTCCTGCACCTGCTCGTGCACCTGCCATTCTGTGTTTGTCTGTTTCTTCCTTCCTGTCCTCTCAAACCCAGCCATTCGGAGCAGATGGCCACTCATCCTGAGCCTGGTTCTGCTGGAGGTTTCTTCCTGTTAAAAGGAGTTTTTCCTTTCCACAGCCGCCTTTGTGCTTGCTCAGGATGGGAGACTGGGGCGAAGTGAAAGTTCACCGCAATCTGCTGGCTTCCTTAAGATAAGAGAACTTTTACTAATCAGCTCTTTTATGTATGTGAGTGTTTTTGTTCAGTACTCTGAGACGACTTCTGTTGTGATTTGGTGCTATAGAAATAAACTGAACTGAATTATATATGTTACGTGTTACGCTACAAAAATATATTACATGAACCTCTTTCTCTAAACTCATTATTTTTCATATTTCCATACAGCACCAGTAAAGATCAAAACAAGAAAACAAAAGCTTTAGAGACTTCCAGTAAATAAAATAGTTTAGTTGTTTGCAAAAATGTATTATTCTACATGTTCACCTTAACAATAAATAATTTAGTCATGATTTCATGAAAGTAACCCTCCCTGCTTATTAGTGCCCAAATGCAGAAAACGGTAATGGATATGTAGATTAAGAGTTTTTAATATTAAAAGTAGAACTACAAAAAGTTTTCCGGCTCAAAGTGAGAAACAATAATGTTTATGATCTTATTAGGGTAAAAGTATAATTATAGTATAAAAAAATAACTCGTGGCTCATGTTAAGGTATTAGGCAATAATGTATACATCAATTGAATGCAGAGTTTTATCTATTTCATTTTTTATTTTGACATCCGGAGGAGTTTACTTCATAATAAAAACATAAAAAAACTCAGCTTTTAATGTTTGTTTTTGTTATCGGGTAAAAAAAAATAAATTGTAAATAATAAATCGGCTTTTTTTTTTAATTGGACAATAAGAACTTGTTGAAAAATAATTACATTTGGCACAATTCATTTTTTTTTTGTCTTGGAAACAAATATGTACTTTAAGTTATGTGGGGTTTTATAAATCTTCAATACACCAGTTTAAAATAATTGTAATGGAATACAAGTATCTCTGTCAGGAACCCAGTAGAAGTGTGTCAGCTAACTAAAATTAGAACTTTAAGAAATCCATTTCTTAAGGGACTAATTCCTGCAACTAACCCCAGAGTCCTGTCTCTCCTCATAAACTCATGTCCTCACGGTGCTGCTGCTTTTTTTAGTTTTATGCCGTGACCCTGAACTCCATCACGCACGGACGTCACACAAACTAAACCTACGACACCACCTGCAGCAAAATCCTACCTTTCTGCTCATTTTAGCTACACACTGTCCCCGAATCCTTAAAAACATTAACAGATGCTCCATGAAAACTCTGCCAGTCACGTTATTTTGATTTGTCTCTGTCTGTCACCGGGGTGCATGACAAATGGAGAGGACTGGAGGAGATGAGGTTGCAATAGATCATGCTGCTGAAGGACAGTTTGCAGTTTAAACTTATGCAGCTGCACGGTACAAGTAAAACAAGCCTGACAATGCCCGTGCTTCTAATCTGACTACTTCTCATACAGCTCAGCTCGTTTCATTAAAAACTGATAGAAGAGACGTCTGCGTTCCACCGTGCACATCACCATCAGAAAGCCCAAACTACCTTCAGCAGGACATGACCTGTGGCTACAATATTAAAAATGCATGCTGTCAGTGATCTATAAATACACAGCGGACACATCCTCTCGCTCGTGTTTAAATCAGAGTATACAAGCACTTTCCAGAGAGAAATCTCTAAATCACTTTAGCTGTGGGCTAAAAAAAAAAAAAAAAAACCCTGTGAACCACAAAGGTAACGTCTGCCATACATTTATTATAAGAATAGAAGGAAATAAAGCCTCGCAGCGATGAACGGTTCTTTCTGGAGTTAAGTTTAACCAGTTGGATTACCGTATTTTCCGGCGTATAAGTCGCACCGATCTATAAGTCGCTTTGTCCAATTTTGTCCAATAATTTGGAAAAATCCATAAACATGTCGCACCTCCGTACAAGTCGCATCTATTATGCGTCACCGCTGACGCGTCGCCTATGTTACGCGTCACCGCTGACAACCCGGAAATGGTGTCGTGGAGAATTACTGCTCCGTCTTTGGATGGCGAAGGAGTACAGTGGGGGCTTGGCGTGAGAATAGACGAGTGAGGGGTTGGAAGCAGGTGGAAGGAGATGCAGGACTAGGTTCAAAGCTGTGAGGTCAGAGGTCGGTGCTTGTTTAGAGCAGGGAGACAAGAAGAGAGGACTTACGGACTGGCTTGGTCTTGAAAGGGCTGACGACGCTGCTCTCGCCTTCGCCTTTCCCATTGATGGCGGACATCTTGACCTCGTAGGCGGTCTCTGGTTTCAGCCCAACGATAGTTAACCTGGTCATGTCTGTAAAAAGAGATTATTTTATTGAATGTGTTTTGTTTGACTCCTGCATGTATGTGTGCTTCTGCTTATGTGTTTCATGAATCAGATGATTTCTTTTTGAAAATTGCAGAAATGAATCATTGCTTCAAAGTCCATGCTCAATAATCCAGGTAAAAAAAAAAATCCAACAAGGTGCAGTCAGGTCATCTGGACAGTTTCTTTTTTGTTGAGTGGTTTTGTCCATCCAAAGGACTTCATCAGTCTGAGGAGCCACAAACTCGATCCCACAAGCAGTTTGCTGGTGATAAGATGGTTTCTGGGGCCCGCCCTCTCCCCCATCGGCTCAAAGTGGTTCAAAACTGGTTGGTCCACTATGTGATTGCGCTGCTTGTGGGACTCAGTTTGTTTGTGGCTCCTTGGATTGACGAAGTCCTTTGGATGAAGGACGAAACGTCTCAACAAATAAATAAACCATTCAGATAACCTGGCTGAACCTTGTTGGATTTAATCTTTGCATGTGCGTCCACATCTGATTATATTTTAATGACAACCCAATTAAAGATGGACGCCACAGCCACCTAACCTAAAATCACAGAAAGGGCTAAAACTGAGCTAATTTTACAAATACTGATAAAAAACCTTGTGTGGTAGTAGCTGAGACTGACTCCAAACACATTTCTAGCTCTAAAAAATTGTGTAAGAGATGCATAAAGTTTGACAATTAACTATTAATAATCCATTCAGTCTTCTGTCTGTTAACAAGATATCTTGTATGACCTGATGGATAGACTGATGAAACTTTCACAAAATATTTATTACATGTCATCTACAACTTATTAACTTTTGAACAGGATCCAGTTGTAAATGGCTGTCATTGGCTTTAACAAATACAAAATGGCTATACAATAACGCTAACAATTTTTACAGTGAGCTAAAATTTTATGTGGTAGTAGCTGAGAGTTATTCACAGAACATACTGTGTGACATAAAGCAATATTGAACAAGATGATACTCAGTGCTTTTTTCAACATTTGACCAAAATGAGTGCAGCAAAAGACAATCACCATCCAAACCTTTGCCATGGAAGTCAAGTCAACTATTTATAAAGTGCATTTAAAACAACAGCTGTTACCAAAGTGCTTAACAATAACGCCAATAAGAGTACATTCATAGAAAATATAAGACTAATGATAGTACTAAAACAAATTAAAAGCATTAACAAAAAAATAACAAAAAAACATAAAACACGGGACAAAAATACTAAATCAGTTCACTTAGTGTGAAATGCCAGAGAAAACAGATGTGTTTTTAGTAGAGATTTCAAAACAGGAAGTGACGCGGCCAGTCTAATGTTGGGGGGAGGTTGTTCCAGAGTTTGGGGCCCATGACTGAAAGAGCCTGATCTCCTCTGAGCTTCAATCGTGTTTTTGGAACAGCCAAAAGCAGCTGGTCAGATGATCTCAGGGCCACAGAGGAAACATATGGTACAAGTAGCTCAGAGAGATAAGAGGGTGCAAGGACATTTATGCACTTAAAGATTAGCAGGAGGATTTTTAAATCAATTCTGAAACATACAGGGAGCCAGTGAAGGGAGGACAAAACTGGTGTAATATGCTCAAACCTACGAGTTCCAGTCTGGATGCAGTGGAAGGCACCTAGTGATATGCACTCCTTCAAGGAATGCCAGACTTTAAACTATATCGATACTTGGAGGTTCTAATTTCGCGGACTCACTCTTTCGTGGTTTATCAAAGTCAGATTGGACATGACACACAACTGGCTGGTTGATGGATGAGCCATACAATTAGTATGGACATTTTAAAATTTAAAATAAATTATTTAGCACCTGCTGCACCCGTGTGCAACCCACAGGTGCAGGGAGAAGCTCTCTCCTGCAGCGTGCCATGATCTCTGCTCTGCAGTGTGGGAAGGGTTTAAAATGCCTTACTGTATTTAT